>OZ007574.1:37208437-37608437 GCA_963931925.1 Onchidella celtica | reverse complement strand
GCATGGCAAACTTTCAGTGCGCGTCTAGCCTTAAACATGGTGGTGGAGAGGCAAGGTGCTCGCCACTAATGCCGAAGGTACCGGGTTTAAATCCTGGGAGGTGCAGGCATGTTGGAATTTTGGGATTTTTCTCATATTTTTCTGTTCCTGATCCAATGGTAGATAGGATCGGGCATCTAGTCTTCTCGGATAAAGACGAAAAGTCGGAGGGCCCGTGTGGACATTGCGCACGTTAAGGATACCTTGGCAGTTGAAAATCGAGAAGAGCAGGCCGAACAGACAGTGGAAAATTAAGTAAAATTTATCCCTACCCAAAAAAACAAAAAAAACAACGCGTCGACCGGCACTGCACTGTGGCGGCGACGTGCCTGTTCCAGTTGTAACTGGGCTGCAGTGACTCCTAGACAATTTCCCAAATGGGGTTAAAGCAGTATACAAATACAAATACAAAATGCATTGATATGATTCGGAACAGTACTTCAATGCATGGCGTATGATTTTCTGAGAAGAGTGAAATCATAGAGTTCGCCATGTTTGGTTGAAACCAAATAATATAAAGGATAATGAAGGATTTCTTTAGGCAGAATTTGCATTTTCTTAATAAAATAATACGTAAAATAATGATAACATTTATAACAGAAAAATAATAGAAATAAAATATAAAATAATAAAATACATGGAACTTAGAAATGCGGTCAGACAAGTTATAAAAGGTTTGCGTTCCCTCTGTTTTAATGCGTGAATACTGAAGCACAATGAAGTGCTCATTTGAGGTAATTTGTTTCAAATTATAACAGTTATCTGCTGTACAATATTGCGTTTATACTAAAAACAAAAACAAACTAAAAGAAAAATTGAAATTACGAACATTGTTGTATTATGTAAATATTACTACGTCAATATTTCACCCGTAAAGAAGTTCAGTGAGCAGCACGATCTGTACACACGAACCAATAAATTAACAAAATGGCTGTGTTCGTGCAGTGTCGGACCTACATTTTGGGGACCCTGAAGGTTTAACTGTCATGTGGCCCCTTCGCAACCAGCAACAATAGGGCAACATCCAAAATTCACTCATTAAAAAAGAAAGCTTCTTCAGGGGCCCTCCTGGATTAGAGGCCAAGCTTCACTAGTTTCACAGTGGATCCGCCACTGTGTGCACGAAAAATAATCGTGAAGGTATGTTGAGACTAAATGTGACATGTTCAAAACTTTTAATTGCCTTAGTGTTTTCTTTCCAATCAACTTTTTTCTGATCTGTATTATTTTAGTTTAACCTCTGCCGAAATTTGAAACTGATCAAGTTACTTTGAAAAAGCTTTCTTCGAAGTAAGGGGGTTATCATACTATGCCCGGAACGTCACAACCAGTTTGCTGGTGGTAGCAAAATGTACACCCAAGAATTTGACAATGGCAGAGGCTGACTGTGCATGTGTTGTCTGGGGCTTAGTATGATAGGGTCTTCCCGTAGGCCTATTTACTAAGAAAATATAGGAAAATATGGTGTGCGCTTCTTGTCTGCCAGCAGCAGACTGTGCCGTTCCGGGTTTTGTATGATAACCCCCCAAGGCTGATCTGCTGCTCATGATGAATTTGAAAAGCATAAATACACCTAGATCTAAATGCTTCGGAAAATCAAGTCGTAAATTCATTTTGGAAAGTTACCGCGATGAGAAGAAGAGAGACAGAGGTCCACTGAGGTGTCTGGAATTGCACGTCCATTCGGTTAATTGTTAGTTTGTTTGTTAATTTTTGTCTGGTACAAGTCTATGGCAGAGTACGGTATACGAAATATTCAAGAATGGCTGTTGTTTCCTTCGCTACACTAAATATAGTTTTATGATCATAGAATGCACTCATGAAAAAGTTTAGAATTAATTAGCTTGCAATGCAATTAGTATTGTTCATTTGATAGAGCTGAGTAATGCAATACCAGTGTGAATATCCAGAGAAGGGCTTGCTTTGTTGCTGTTGTTTGCTACATAGTTTACGGCAGCAGATTAAACAGATAGAAATCTCTGAGGCGCTCTTAGCGGTGCTGTTAATACTGACCAGTGACAGATCGCAGATTATGTATACGGTGAATCGCTAAGTGCCTGTAGACACCTAGTATTGTCATCGCTAGCTTATCCATTAACACTAAACGTACGTCTCTTTCAGGACCGGGCAGCTTCACTGTCATTTTATGAAAAACACCGTATGGATCAAAAACAGAATACATGTACTAAAGGCCAAAAAAAAAATCGCATTTTCCCCCTTCAATTCTTTGTTCAATTTCCAATTTGTGACAACTAAAACAAAAAACAACAACAAAATGACCTATCGGTCGAGCAAAATCAGAAAAAGAGCTCGTTTCATTCAGTAAAATGATATTAAAAAGTGGACTGGACCTAAATTGTCGTATACGGTGTTTTTCCATAGCACTGCCGTATGTACTCCCCAAACCAACGTGTATTAAGGCTTAATTTCACCAGCTACAAAAGGTAACCTACGGATGACCCAGCTGGCAACCATTGTTCCCAGAGGCAACTCAGGTATTCGGGCAGTGGACGTTCACGCAAGTTCGCCGAACTAGAAAGGGTGGAACCACTCAGATACGGTGGTCAAAATGCCTAGTCATGGTAAGAGGCCCACAGGATGACCCCCTTTAATGTATTTGCTTTTGGTGTGAATCTGGCAAACAGGCAGAAGAGACTTGGTAATATCAATTCATGATTTATGAACTTAAAACGTTGTTTTATGAAGAAATTCCTACACAAACAAGATACATTTGTATTAATTCCTCTGGTTCTTCTTTCATGTCTCCGAGGTCATCTCTATTTTTCAAACTCTTCCTCGACTTCTCGTCATTTTTAAATTTTCTATTATTTTATAAGTGTCATGGATCATTATGGCAGTTGTTTTTTTTTTTTTAATTGTTTTCATTATTATTAGCAGTACAAAACAACTCAGTGCAACAACATTTTGCTGATAAGAAGGCGAAATGAAAAAAGAAATGGATCTGAATGTCTTGCCTAAATAAACAGGCAAAAAGGCAGTCGGGCAGACGTGCAGGTAGGTAGGTAGGTTCTCTAGGCAGGGAGATGGGTAGATAGATAGATAGATAGATAGATAGATAGATAGATAGATAGATAGATAGATAGATAGATAGATAGATAGATAGATAGATAATCAGATAGATAGATAGATAGATAGATAGATAGATAGATAGATAGATAGATAGATAGATAGATAGATAGACAGACAGATAGATAAATAGACAGACAGACAGACAGACAGACAGACAGACAGACAGGCAGATAGATAGATAGATAGATAGATAGATAGATAGATAGATAGATAGATAGATAGATAGATAGATAGATAGATAGATAGATAGATAGATAGATAGATAGATAGATAGATAGATAGATAGATAGCCCACCAACAGATTTGTTGGTGTGGTCTTCCAACCAGCAGTGAATTCTTACGGCTTAATACTTTACCAATTGTGACGTCAGCATGGAGAATTTCGTTCGTCACAACCAACAGTTAGCATTTTGCATTTGTCACAGGGATCAACGCTACAAGCCTGAGTAACAGTTTAATTAATTTTCTTTTCTTAATTTCATGTGAATTGTTAGCATAAGCTCTGTTCACGGGCGTCATTTCTTTTTAAATGTGGCCTTGTGCTTGATTTCGTTTATTTATTTATTTTTTTTAATTCTCGCAGTGCGACGACCTTCCTTATATTTGAAAATATCACTGGCCCTATCATGAAATAGCCCAAATGTTTGCCCACAACAGCAGATGGCATTTTTTTTGGGGGGGGGGGGGCTAAATATTCTATGACCTTTTAACCTAAGGGAATTTTTTTATTCTATTGATTAAGAGGGAGCACAATATTGTTTCAAAATGTTTATCTATAATAACTAAAATGATTTTGAGATTTGGAATACATTTCATGTGGTTGTTTTTTTGTTTTTTTTTGTTGTTTTTCTTTGACCGTCTGTAAAATTCGGTCTTTTGTTCTTGTGAGATTTCATGGCACGACCAGAGGTCAAAGTTCTTCACTTCAGTACAACACTGGGTAAACAATGATGTAGAGATATTTGGAAGCTGCTTAAAAGAGTTTTGGGCCTTTTCTTGAAAATCTTTTACTGAAAGGGACACCGTGGTCTAGAGGCAAGGTGCTCCCCTCTCATGCGAAGGTACCAGGTTCGATTCCTTGTCGGAATTTGGGGAGAAAATTCTTGTCCCTGATCCTGTGGTAGGTTGGATCGAGCACCTATAGTCTTCTTGGATAAGGATGAAAAACTCGCGCGGAGGACCCGGGTGCACTTTGAGCGCGGTAAAGATACCTTGGCAGTGGGAAGTCGAGAAGAGCAGGCCTAACAAGGCCGGTACGCGTGAAAATTAAAAAAGAAAAAACACCAAACTAATCCCTACCACAAAACCACACAAAAAACAAGACCAAGAAAAAGAGAGGTGCAAATGTCAAGGCCAGCGATCCCCGAAAACAAAGACCTCAACACTGCAACTCAGTCTTAATAGAATTAGGGACATCCGACTCACGATTTCCCTGCTCTTATCCAGAGCATCCCTTCCGCTATTTGACAATATGACGGATGAAAAACTCTCTTTGTCTCTATAGCGGTGAGGAACGGATACTGTTTACAAGTACACAGAGGCAAAGAGTGTTTTACGTCATTGTCTGTAAAAATAGCGGAGCGGAGCGATGCTGTGGATTACCGTAGTTAGCCGCATTTCCAACACCCTCACCTAGATCTAGTTTGTTTATCTCTACATTTAAACTACCGAAATTTTGCGTCACTGTACCGAGCCTTTCCATTCGTTTCAATTAATTCCAATTGTATAACCTTCAATTTATATATACATTTTACTGATGATCGTCTTCAGGTTGTCATCACACAAAATTCATCCAAACATTAGGCTGGTGGCACACTGAATCAAGCATGTTTTCCGTCTGTTTTGATTCCATGTGCGAGGTCTCTCTGTCCACTAGCTGTCTCAGGACAGTTTTGACGCGCCCAAACCAATGAGACAAACCAGTTTAATGTATCAGTCTCGCAGTCCGCGAGATCCCGTTAAATTCCATAATTCACTCTCATGCTAAAACTGAGACAAAACAGGCTTGACTCAGTGTTCCACCTCCCTTAGAAACCACGGAGGCTTTGTATTAATACTGTTATCCACTTTGGGTTTTACTGCGCGAGGGCACGATTATGGACACTGTGCACCCCTCACGATCTATCTGGATACCTTTTCTTTATTTATGTTTCATATTTAGAGCTGTTGAGCTTGACATAGAATTAAATACTTTCATATAATTTTAACACATTCGTAAAATTCTTTAAAAAAAAAAAAGTTGTATAGATCTGCTGTTTACGACTGAAACAGGCTGCGTGGAAGACACAAGGTTGAATGGAATCATGCGTGTGTTCGCTAAACAGAATTGTCCCGTGCTGCTAATATTGCTGTAAGTGTAACTTTCAGACACTATTCATAGTCACCATCTATTGTCTTGCTACTTCCCTAGCACAGTTATCATTATCGTGTTGACGTGCTTTATCCAAGCTGAGATTCAAACCCCACAATCTCCATATTTTTATTTGTTTGTTTGTTTGTTTTCTGTATTGAATCGCTAGAGTGGTTAGGAAATATGTTAGGGTGGTGCGTTTACGATGCAGAATGGATTGAGGTGGGCGAGCTAACCTTATAGTAGGTTTAAAAAAAAAATTAAAACTTTAAGACACCTTTGCGAGTGCTGGCTAGTGGACTGCTTAACTCTCTGTGTGCCAATCACTGATACATTGGTTCTTCCACTGGTCGCGTTTGTGCCAATCACCGATGTATCAGTGCACAAGAATGCTGGGCCATTTTGTTTCGGGAGGAAAGAAAGTCGACTTTCTATTAGTAGATGTTGCTGTAGTTAGTCTTCATTCATCTCCCCACTGTTTTCTTTCTGTATCGGGCAAACATGGCAATATTCGTGGCATACAAAGAGTTAACTTGCTTACACTCCCCTGCCCCCTTTTTTTTTCTATTTTTAATGCTGTATTTTCTCCTGTTACCCCCCCCCCCCCAAAAAAAAACACACACGTTACTTCAAAACCTTTGGTTGTGCTTAAAAGGACGTATTGCAACGTCTTCCTTTATTCAGACAATGTTTTCTTGTAAACGGGATGTTTTAATTGGCTTTGAACGCTCCAAAACGAAAGAGGCCATTGACGCACATTGCCCATGTCCACTAGGTAAACTAATTGGCGTAGATGAATTTTCTTTGAAGTCACTGTATAAATTGACTAAGTAACACGTCACGCTACTCTGCTGACGCCATCATTGTTGGGGAAGAGGCATGGCGAGATGCAAAGGTGTCGTGAATAAGGGCCGCTCATCACACTGACGTGGATTAGTATTTTAAATGTTGGCATTGTAAATCTGCAGCCATAGATAGATAGATAGATAGATAGATAGATAGATAGATAGATAGATAGATAGATAGATAGATAGATAGATAGATAGATAGATAGATAGATAGATAGATAGATAGATAGATAGATAGATAGATAGATAGATAGATAGATAAGGGTAGGAACTAGGCAGACAGGTAGGTGGGTCGATAAATACGAAGATAAGTAAATAACAATTGACAAACAAGAAAATGTGTAGACATGCGAGAAATGAAAGAAAAACTAAGGGAGAGGGAGAAATAAACAAACACAAGCACAGAAAAATCATGGCGTTGTCTATTCAATCTTATGCATACTACGATTACTACAGATCTGTACGGCCATGGCGTGGTACCTATACTGTCAAAGTGGTGCCCTTTGAAATGATAACAACGACTAACGATTCAACCAGCAGTTAAAAATAACATGTTTTGTGCGAATGCACTTCGACTTAAGCGTTTTGTAATTACTTTCTAAAACTGTGAAAGATAATTGTATTTTTCTTACACTTGATTACACTCTGCGGCTCAAGATGCATGTTCATGCAGATCGTTATGAATAATGGCTAGAGGTACTGAAATAAATTTAAAAGGAAAAAAAAAAAAAAAGAAGAAAACTGAGCTTGAATAAGTGCCAGCGTTGACAGCTCTGAGACCTGCAATTATTTTCCTGGGGCCGTCACAGTCTACTGCCTAGGAATAGAAAAATTTAAGTGTGAGAAAATGCTCTCCCGGAGTACGACAGAAGCACGATACAATTTACTGTTTAGAATAATAGAAATAGCCAACTCGTCGAAGGCTAGTCCGTCCATTCGGTGAATAAAGTTAGACATAATAGAGAAAACAGACAGATAGCAAAGAAGAACAAAAAATAGAGAGAGAGAGAGAGAGAGAGAGAGAGAGAGATAGGTAGATAGATAGATAGGTAGATAGATAGATAGATAGATAGATAGATAGATAGATAGATAGATAGATAGATAGATAGATAGATAGATAGATAGATAGATAGATAGATAGATAGATAGATAGATAGATAGATAGATAGATAGATAGATAGATAGATAGATAGATAAATAGATGGTATTCTAGTTTACCCGCATTTCCTCAGCTTCACACATAATAATATTATCATCTAGTGGTCGTTTATTTTCTCTTTTTGTCTTTCCTTGCGCGCTGGAGTCGTTTCTGAGAAACCGGTGCAGTGGCCTACTAGTAGTCAGTATGGAAGAGCCGGGTGGGAGAGGCCCCGGGTTCAAAACCTATTAGATACATTTACATTATTTTCTTGCGGTGCTTCTTGGGCCACTTAACCTCGTCTCTGACGCAGTTACATTGTGTTGTAAAAAAAAACATCGACCTATGAAAATAAGCGGTAATTTCTAAGTAACATGTGCTTTTTACTCACACTTTCGCTCGCAAAATTACCTTTTTTTTCTTCTTCAAAAATCACGTGTTCTATTATTTCTGCCAGCTCGACTTCATACTGTAAATGCATCACAGTATCGGTCAGAGAAGTACACATTTGGCGCCCTTAACTCTTGCTTGTTCTATCTCCATTTTCTGAAGACCCGGATATCATTTTATAAAAGTAATTAAGTATTTAGAAGAGGTATAACAAATGCACACTATGACACTTGTTTAAATGCAGCGTGGTTCTTATCAAGTTGTTTCACATTTCCGATTCATTCCAACTCCTTATCACTAAAGATTTCAATCAAACAATGTGACATTCACGTTAAGTTTTATTTAATTGAACAAATAAAACAAAAACCATATATTATGCCCATCTGTCCCAAGGCAAGTCCAGGCAATTAGTAAGCCATAGCCCAAGCATATAATTATGATAACTGACATCATACCAATTTTATCTTGCATCATGGAAAAGCGGCTATTAACAATCAATACTCGTAAGTAAATAGTTCCCGTCACACTGTTTGACCCCCAACCATTATTATTACTAGCGCCGCGAACGTTTAACGTCGAATTTCCCAGTAGTGCCAATATTGAAGGTTGGAACAAACAAGAGCTAAGGTCGTGACTTGTTAAATCGTAGATGGTTCACTTGAGGGCCCCTGTCCTGGCGTATTCCACTCGGAAATCTGCGATAGAGATTATCCGTATAGAGTTTCACATGAAGTCTTGTCTGTGCAGAGGGCAGAGAAAGCAGCCCGTCAGACACCGGGACAGGGATATAGCTGAGAGTGAGAGCTCTCAAAAGATTAGGAAGATCCAAATTTTGAGGTTGACCTCTCTCCAGTCTTTCACGGCGTCCCGTGACCAGTTTCATGAAAATCGCCCCCCGGGGGGAGTGATTTTTTTTTTTTCGTACGAACTTTAGCAAATTCAGGAGCGGGATCCCCCCCCCCCCACCAAAACACGGGACAGCTCCAATACGTCCCGGGGATTTTCGGTGACGTTCAGAGTCATATCATGCACAGTCCAGAGACTGCAGCACCCATAGCAGTGTTCGATAGGAGAGAAATCCTTTAGCCGATGACCTGTGTTTGGGGGTGTGTTGCTGCCACGCTCCTGAATTTGCTAAAGCTCGTACGGAAAAAAAACAATCACGCCCCCCCCCCCCCCCTCGGGGTCGATATCGCCAGGGCGAGAACCACTGAAAACTCAATAGAAGACCATGTATCTATCTATTATAGATTTCAGTAACTTGCAACCTTTGGCATGACTAATGGACCAAACTATACACTTTTCAGGCCTTAAATTTGGCAGGAAGGTGGCAAATGAGATAAGGAAGATGATGGCTATAATTAAAAGTTGTTTACTTCAAGCGTGTATTTTAAAAAAATAACAATGTTTATTGCTATGTAACATCTGTATTTTTACATGTTTGTTTCGTAATATATAGTACCGTGCATGTCATAAAAAGTAACCGTATCAAGCGTTCAGTTTGGTGCGTAATGTTGTGGTGCGCATGAGTTCTGAAGCAAGATTGTAGTTTACTACTTTTATTATACTAGGGGGGGGGGGGGGGGAATCACATGATTGTTTATTCTGGGCAATGCCCGGTAGCTCATCAAGTTGTCTATAAAGGAGTGTCTTCTGTAGTATCACCGTCAGAGAAACTTCAGATTCCCAAGGCAACTTCCTGTCAACGATGCAAGGCCTAGGGCGCTTTTAATCTTTGTTTTTTTTGGGTCCCCTGTCAAATGTACCGTGATCCACTTTGGGCTTCTGTCCCAGGCACGGTCGTTATGTGCAAAGTAATTCAACCCCTTTTTCTCTGTCTTGTTGACATAGATCACATTCTTTTTAATTTCTTCATGTGAGATAGGTGTGTTGTAGCTCTCTTTCTTTCCTTCTTACTCTTTCTCTCTCTCTCTATTCTGTCAATGTACAAGTACCTCGCTCTTTGTCTCTCTCCCTCTCTCTTTTCTTTCCCTCTTCCCTCCCTCTTTCAACCCCCCCCCCCCCAACCACCCCTCTATTTGTATTCCCCCCCCCCCTCTCAGTGAAGATGAATGCTTCCGATCTTTCTGTTTTTCGTGTTGACTCAAGCAGCGGAGGTAATGCACAAAAACTAAATGTCACGTTTCATTTATTTCATTTCTTTAGTTTGAAAGGCATGTTGGAATGTTTGACAAAGGGAGAATGGACGGGAGGCAGAGGGATAGACGAATAAATGAAAGAAATGAAGATGCCTATTAATTCCATATTGTGTTTATATAAATGTCTTGGTCCTGGTTTTTATACCACGCATGATTTTACAACGGTTCAAAATTGAATACTGAGATCCAGGACGTGAAGGTGCATTTGCTCGGCTTAAGGATAATATACCGCTGGACTTAAGGGTTTTGCGATACACAGATGCTGGGACATGATGATGGCCCTGTGACAACAGGTTATCCACTCATTTATACATCCACCTACCCATGCATTCATTCATTCACCCATCCATCCATCTACTCATCCATCAATTCACCCATCTACCCATCCACCCTCCTATCCATCCATCCACCCACCCATCAATCCATCCAGCCACCTACCCATCAATCCATGCACCCACTCATCCATTAAATCATCTATCTCTCCACCCGTCCACGTACTCACCCATCCATCTACCCACCCACCCATCCAACCATCCATCTCTCCACCCATCCACCCACGTACCCACCCACCCATCCATCCATCCACCTATCTACCTATCCCGTTTAAAAGACTAAGAAACATTTTTAATGAAATACATAATTATAATAAATGTGGGTGGATCTGACAAAAAAGGGCTTAAGGTGAAAGATCAAATTGTTTTTTCAAATTCCTGAGAAAATCCCTCCAACGGGGAAAAAATGTTTTTTTCTAATAAAATGAAAGATTTGCCATTTTTCTACAGTCACTTAAAATATTTTGCTTGAAATTGTCCTGGAAATATTTTATTTTGATTTTTTTCAAAAAGGTATATAACAATTTCACCACTAGGCTTATTTCGCCAGTTGCACTCACATAAAGATTAGTAATCATCGAATAAATAAGTACGTGTACATGTATCAATATATCATAAGATTAAGAGACAAGAAGAGACATAGGGAGAGGATCCAAATCACAGTACATGGACAGAATAGAGTTTCCAGGACGACTAGCTTCACGATAACAATATTCTGAAACATAGTGAAAACAACTGAGAGCTGATCCTACCAACAAATCAAAATCATGAAAAAAAATAAATAAATAAATAAATGAATTCATAAACATCCAAGGCATTTCATAGGTTTTCAGCTCTGTAACTAAAAATTTGGCGAATTCGCCAGCTAATTCCTTTTCATCAAATCTGGCCCTGATGTTTGCGGAACTTTCCATTTATTTCAGGGGAAACTTAAAAAATATTTATAAAAATTCACGAACAAACAAGCCGATTAATTTTGAGATCAATCACGAAGCAATTATGTTCAGTGTACGTATGTGTACAAGTAATTATAACACTCGTTTTGTATTGTTGGGGTTTTTTCCAGTTATACTTCACTGATGTCAAGAGTAAGTTTCCATGCGTAAGTTTCAATAAATAGAAACAGAATGACTTGTTTGCACGCGCGGCCTGATCTATTCTCTCTTGCGTTGTTCACTAACGTAAGGCTGGTGGCAAAGGCAGTGAGTGAGAGCTCGCGCGCGTGTATTAGCGTGAGTTGCAATCGGAACTGCGTCGGTGCCGCTGGCAAGTGCCATCTTTCTCTCTCTCTCTCTCTCCGCCCCATCCCCTCCCCCAGTGTGTGGGATATCCTTATAAATAATTTAAAGAAGCAAAACTGTTGGATTTATGACACTGGACATTAACATTTGTTATAAAAAAGGAAACAACAACAAAAAAAAAAAGCGTTCGTGAGTCGGCGCCAGACTTGTTTTGAAGAGACACAGACTGTGGGTGACAAACAAGGAAATCGATACAAATGAACTCACGAGTAAATCAGGTCAACACCATTCTATTTTGGGGTTATTGTGCTTCCCTTCAAAGGGGAATACGCGCCGGAAGCGTTTATAAATAGCTCTACGGAGGAACTGTGAGTAGAAAATTTTAATGGTTATGGCAGCATTCTATTTATAAATGTTTCTAAAATTAAAACAGCCAGAGGAAGTCGGATCCAGATCGTGATGTTGTTACTGATCTATTTGTTAAAAATACTGTTTATCAAAATTTCGATTTATTTTGTGTATGCTATCGTTCCTGTTTGTTTGAAATGGTAATTCTTACTTTATAGCCCATGTAAAATAACAGAATCACGTTCGCATCAGTTCCCTGTTGCCTCCTCTCAAAAAAAAAAAAAAAGGAATTATTCTCACGAATCAAATTTGACTGAGTAAATTAAAATTCGTTTACTTTTGAATATTTGATCCCAATTTTGGTAAATCGGGAAGTTAAAATCAGTTCTTAGTAATTTCGCACTGTTAGTGTTTGTTGTTGTTGTTTCGTATTCTAAATACTGCAATTTAAGAATGAAAAGAATTAATTGGATTTGAACAAGTTAATTTGTGTTGCCGGTGAAAGAAACATCTACAGTTATTTATAATATACATATATAGCACTCATACAGTACACAGTCTCACAGGTAAATAGCTAAACTCGTGATGGGCCTAGTAGTAGTTCTAACTCATGGTGATACATGTAAAGAGCTGATGACAACATAGTGAGAAAGGGGTGTGTCGCCTTGCAGATAAAATTTTGTTAATTTAAGCCTTGGTACCAAACTACCACCATAGTCTGACACATATTTCATGTTCTGAGTGTTAATCGCCGAACTGTGCATTTCCTATTGCAAAACATCCATCTACATCTAGAGGATTAACTCGCCCCCCCCCCCTCCCCCGTACACCCACATGGATCTCTATTGTGTGACTCAAATGAAACTCCCAAATGCCGGGTTATGGAATGAGTAGTTTTACAACAAGAACTAATTCTTACGTGTGTTTATGGGAACCGTACATTCAAGACACCCCCCTCCCTACATGTATTCTATGTCATGTAGCCTACGTGTGTTCGTCATGAAAACCGTGGTACGTCAAGACCCACCTCTCAAGCTAGACATTATATGTATTCATGTATATGTGTGTTTATCATGAGAACCGTACATCAAGCCCCCCCCCCCCTCAATATTCTCATGTTGATATAATTTATCTGTCATTACTTCTGTTTTCCAGTGAACATCCCTTTCATCATCATCATCTTTGTTCATTGAAACTAATCCAAGTGTTTCAGAAGCAATATCATCATCATCTCTTTTTCATTGAAACTAATCCAAGTGTTTCAGAAGCAATATCATCATCATCATCTCTTTTTCATTGAAACTAATCCAAGTGTTTCAGAAGCAATATCATCATCATCTTTGTTCATTGAAACTAATCCAAGTGTTTCAGAAGCAATATCATCATCATCTCTTTTTCATTGAAACTAATCCAAGTGTTTCAGAAGCAATATCATCATCATCATCTTTGTTCATTGAAACTAATCCAAGTGTTTCAGAAGCAATATCATCATCATCTCTTTTTCATTGAAACTAATCCAAGTGTTTCAGAAGCAATATCATCATCATCTCTTTTTCATTGAAACTAATCCAAGTGTTTCAGAAGCAATATCATCATCATCTCTTTTTCATTGAAACTAATCCAAGTGTTTCAGAAGCAATATCATCATCATCATCTCTTTTTCATTGAAACTAATCCAAGTGTTTCAGAAGCAATATCATCATCATCATCTCTTTTTCATTGAAACTAATCCAAGTGTTTCAGAAGCAATATCATCATCATCATCTCTTTTTCATTGAAACTAATCCAAGTGTTTCAGAAGCAATATCATCATCATCTCTTTTTCATTGAAACTAATCCAAGTGTTTCAGAAGCAATATCATCATCATCATCTCTTTTTCATTGAAACTAATCCAAGTGTTTCAGAAGCAATATCATCATCATCATCTCTTTTTCATTGAAACTAATCCAAGTGTTTCAGAAGCAATATCATCATCATCATCTCTTTTTCATTGAAACTAATCCAAGTGTTTCAGAAGCAATATCATCATCATCATCTCTTTTTCATTGAAACTAATCCAAGTGTTTCAGAAGCAATATCATCATCATCATCTCTTTTTCATTGAAACTAATCCAAGTGTTTCAGAAGCAATATCATCATCATCATCTCTTTTTCATTGAAACTAATCCAAGTGTTTCAGAAGCAATATCATCATCATCATCTCTTTTTCATTGAAACTAATCCAAGTGTTTCAGAAGCAATATCATCATCATCATCTCTTTTTCATTGAAACTAATCCAAGTGTTTCAGAAGCAATATCATCATCATCATCTCTTTTTCATTGAAACTAATCCAAGTGTTTCAGAAGCAATATCATCATCATCATCTCTTTTTCATTGAAACTAATCCAAGTGTTTCAGAAGCAATATCATCATCATCATCTCTTTTTCATTGAAACTAATCCAAGTGTTTCAGAAGCAATATCATCATCATCATCTCTTTTTCATTGAAACTAATCCAAGTGTTTCAGAAGCAATATCATCATCATCATCTCTTTTTCATTGAAACTAATCCAAGTGTTTCAGAAGCAATATCATCATCATCATCTCTTTTTCATTGAAACTAATCCAAGTGTTTCAGAAGCAATATCATCATCATCATCTCTTTTTCAATGGCCAAGAGTTTGTACGAAAATTATTGTACGCATCCATGTTGTTGTTTTTTTTTGTCCACTTTGCTTTATATCCATGTTGTTGTTTTTTTTTGTCCACTTTGCTTTATATCCATGTTTTGTTTTTTTCATGCAGTACTACTACTAGTTAGGAGTCTCATATCAAAATAGATTATGTTATACTTACACTTACACTAAGTTAATACAGAACAATAAATCAGTTTGGAAGATTCAGTTTTCAAACTACTTGATTTCAACAAAACACCAGATTTCACCCATTCTTGTCCAAGCTTTTCTATGAAGAATTATATCTCCTCAAGACAAAGTTATGGCTCGCACAAACACTTTTCTCTCGACAGGCAACAGAACACATGAAAGTAAGTTTAGTTTTGCAATTTTTGTATTTTTTCATAAAATATCAATTTGCTCACTGCGAGCCAACACAAAAATAAGTAAATCACACGTTGTAAAGAAAACACTGGGGAATATCTCACAGATGCACAACATCGAAATGAACATGGATTGACATAGTTGAAAATGAATGATGACACTTGATAGTTTTGGATTGTGCTGAATTTGGCCGAGAGTATGATATTGATAATGATAGTGGTCGATGATGAGATTTGTGAGGATGTAGTTCCCAGCAACTAAATCTGAACAAATGATTTGCTGAAACATGGAAATATTGGAAAATATTCATGGCACTAAGCTATTTCCATTGGTTTTTTTTAGAAAACTGGGATGTACAAAACATATGATGGGAATGAAATTTGTTTTGAATGTCTGTTTGTGTGTTGATGTCATTGTACTGTTGATGTCATTGTACTGTTGATGTGTTGATGTCATTGTACTGTTGATGTGTTGATGTCATTGTACTGTTGATGTGTTGATGTCACAGTATGAGTGAACAATTTAGAATCAAATAATGATGAATGTGATGACATAACAGATGAATAAAGCACAGAAAAATTAAGAATATAAAATCTTTCTTACAAACTGTACATTATATTCAAAGATGAGAAGAAGCAGAAAGTCACATTTACTGGCAAATACTAAACACAAAGATGATGAGATCATGTGGATGAGAAAAGAAAACGAACAGTTCACAAATGAAACACCAACACATCAAATACAATACATAAGAACAGTTCTTCATCAGCTTTCCCCACCGTTGTGTGATTTCATTTCAACTGGTAAATCATGTGGCATTTGTATACAATAGGTGTAAAAGTTAAGCGTCTTCAGGTAACTTCCTTTCAGCATTAGTAACTAGGGAGGATTAGGATTATACTGTGTTACATCTTTTGAAATAACTCTCAGTCACAACTATAGCTATCCATCAAGCCCAATGTCATTGAAACAAGGGGCCCGAGTGCTACAGCTACAACCTCTATCCAGCTATGTTATGATAGAAAAGGAGTAAGTAGAAAAAATATTTATATTATTTATATCACATCGAGGAGAACGTAGAGTATAAAATAAGCACACACATCACTGTGAAATAAAAATAAATCACAACAATTTACATGACACAATGGTCACTATGGATTTCTCCGCTGCCTGTCAGTAAACTAGATGTTACACATTTGTCAGAATATTTGGCAATAGATGTATTTTTTTCTTTTCGTCATGATTAGGGCTGTCATCAGTTTGTGGTTACAACAGTTGTCAGTTGAATGTCGAGTCGATTAAAAAAAAATTTTTAAAAATTTAACAGTATAACTTGAAGAAGCAGAAAGAGATAAAATTAAAATACGCTATAACTAAGACTAATTATCCCTGTCAAGAATCACCTATCAACTTAAGAAACTCATCCGGTATAGAAGCTCCAACATTCATGAACAATCCTTTAAGCACATTGAGTTCTTTGGTTAACAAGTCAACTTTCTTCTGCAACTGCTCATTATGGTCTTGTAATGAACGTACACGGCCTTCAGTCTCTCTTTGCTTTTCCTTGGCTTTGGCACGACTTTTCCTCACAGCCACATTATTCCGGGCTCGCTTTTCTGTGTACTCCTGGGTGCCTTTCTCGGCTTGGCGTCTTCTTGATTTAGTTGAGTAGGGTGCTGTGGAGCCATGAGGACGGCGCCCACGAGTTGGACCGGAGGGCCCAGGTGTACCTGGGCTGGACACAGAGTATATGGTGGAAGTTGGCGAAGGTAAAGATGTGGTAGGTGATGTCCCAAATGAAAATGAAGCTGTGTCTGATGGTACTCCAGGCTGATTCATCTGACATGATGGAAGTCCAAATTCTTCCTGTTTGAACCCATAACTGGCAGTCTCCGATGATTTGAAAGTGAAATGTTCTCCTTTGACGTTGCTGCAGCTTGGCCACTGGAAGCTCGTGCTGGGGGCATCAGCTGATGGTGATGTAAGCTGACTGAACTCTGGCATGTGCTGTGGTGTCGTGTTGCTGTCGTCACTGTAGTAGCTCGTCACGTCTGAGGGCTCAGGACTCTGACCAGGCTCAAGAAAGTTGACCACTGGTGGAGGTATCACTGACCCTTCACCCGGATACTTCTCTTCATGTACAACAGCAGTAGCGTCCAGCACCACTTGAGGTAAACTCGTCTGTGGCGAGTAATCTGAGGAAATTTGAGTATAAATGTTGATTCTGGGGTCGGCAATGTCTGGTGGTGAAATGTACTCACTCAAGTCTAATGCACGCTCAAGGATGGGATCAAGAATGTCTAATGGGGAGCAATCCACTGACTCCACATAAAACTTCTTAGAAGCCAGCTCACCTTTATTATCGTTGAAGAACGTCTGCAACTCGGAGAGCTGAAGGGAATCCATCAATTCACCAATGCTTGGGCATTTCTGTCCGTGAGTATTCAAATCTTCAAATGAAGAAATGTAGGCTGATGTAATCGGCTCTATCTTGGCGGTTTATGAAAACACGATCACAACAATAATGATTCTAACACTGTGAATACAACACTTTATGTGTATAGTATAGAGCTTTTGCTCAGAAGCTAATGTTTTGCTATTGCTCTAGTTGCTCAAACTGTCGGAGTTCCACAGCGCGAGGCCTTTATAACCAAAATCGAGGGTAACTCCTTTGACGTCATAGATAAATATTCATCCGCATGAGTTATTTTCAGTGTATCCAAATTTATCGCTTGATATCATCTATCTTATTTCGTCCTCTGGAGTCTATAAGACTTGTAAAATATCAGATTTTCTGATTTTATTAAAAACTATCAAATTACTAAATCAGTTATTCTATATTCGTGTCAGTATTTGATCAGATGCGACAGGTGTGCGGAAGACCAGGAAAATACTAACGGTAAAGCGGTATCTAAAAATAGACAAAGACGTCATTCTTTAAATTTTCTCATTGGTTCAAAATTTATGACGTACAAAATGGCCTTGACTCGGGAGGGAACCCTTTCGGAAATTTACTCGAACATTATTGGCTCTTTGTCAAATTTAGGACAGACAGCCATGGCTGTACGTTCTAAATATAGAGAGGAATCCTCCATTCTAATCGCTTATTTTAAGATAATAATTTTTCTTCTCCATTCAATCCTAGGAAAACATTTTATATTTATTATAATTCTATTACACAACTACTTACATTTCTTTAATTCCAGAACCTAATATCCAGAAACATTTAATGCGGTGTAAGATTTACGGACTGAATATTATTTTTTTCAGAGGTTTCATTGGTCTGATATGAATATTGCATCAGGGCTGAATGCTATTTTTGGAATCGTCGCAATCTGTTCAAGACGTTTTCTTCTGTGAGTTTAAAGAAAATCGCATGAAATTGTGTTGTGTATCCTAACAGATCATATAAGTCTTGTAATATTATTATCAGGAAACTGTATGTGAGTAAAGAAGATTGTATGAGTGTGTGTGTAAGTGTTGAACAGACAATTTTATCACCGAAATCGGGCCAGCATGGACGATCAGCTGGCTTCCGTGTTATGGTTGCGCAACACAACATAAGATCGAAATTAGTAAGAATAATGAGTGAACTACAATTCATATAATCAGTGTTGCCCACAGCAGTAGGCATTGTTTCATTATTTTCTTGGAGCTAGTATAAAAACACTAGATCTAGGATAATCTGAGGGCAAGCACCAGCCACATCCCATACAAATTTAGAATCTAGATCTAGACTAGATCTAGATCTAGATATATTTAGATCTAGAATCTAGACTGAATTTCAGATCTGTTACACAGCTCTAGCAGCATTTTCCTGTCATGACGAACAAAGTTGTCCCCCAATGACTCCCTCCTACTACCATCCTCTGCAGTGCTATCGTTTTACAGAAATGTACAAACTTTTTTCAGTAATTTACTTACTTGGTTTAGATTTCATAATGTAATGTGTACCGCAAATCAAGAGGGTAAACTGTTCATCTCGATGTAATCAAAGAGTAAAATTACATCGTCTAACACAGCATTGTGCCATTGAGACTGTTAATTGTCCTGGTCCACTTAGAAACATTCAGACCATCCTTTATGTGTGTTTTTAAAAAAATATAGAGTTAAAAAAAGCATCGTAAGTGTTGAAGGTAAAACCTGTCCGCCAGCATACTTCAACTTCAAAAGAATATGAACCACTAACCTGATATCTGTCAATGGTTCCCATGGCATGAGGCAAGAAAATTGGAAGGACTTCCGAATGCGTTCCATAGCCCGAGTGAAAACAATACACAGCTACCCCAGCGGCTTTCCCTGATCTAAACAATGTGACTACTGCCCAGACGAACATCGGCTTACGGCCTCGATGATACAAACTGACTAGACCCTCACATCGTTACATATATCAATCTGACAATGTCTATGCACTTGTTGAGCTATGGAACGCATTTGGAAGTCCTCCCAGAAAATCAAACTTTAACAAAGGGACTCCCATTTTTCTGGCATCTCAAAGAAAGTGTATCAACAGGGATTGACCTGCAAGCGCAGTGAAACTTCCTTTAAATATCTACTGCATTTTGTGTTGTTTTTATTTGTTATTGCCAATGATGTTGTTCATGTTATTTGTGTCTGATTCCATTTGAGTCACATAACATATGAATTCTGCAAGCATGCAACTTTAGGATCGTCCATGAGCAGGGGATTGCAGGAGGGGCACTGGCGAGTTACTATTCCAAAAAGATGTTTTTAGTTTTATGCACGGCTCAGCGATTAATACTGGGAACATAAAATGTATGCCCAACTTAAGTATTGTAACTCATATGACTCCTTCCTGCAGTTTATCAATAGATTTATCAAGAAACAAAATTTTGCCAAGGCCAGCTCCTGCTGGGATGTCACATCTCTCCAGAATAACAGGCACACCAAAGTTATATAATCCAACAGGAGAATAATATCTCTGAAAATATGCAATTTTAGATGCTTTTGTGGGACTGCATCATTTGTCGTCATTTGGGGACCTGCATGACATTAAATATTCAAAAACACAAATGACGTTTTCAGAAAACAAATAGGCCTTTGAAGATTTTCACCCATGGGGCCCAATTTATAGTGATTGTTATTTTGATTTATGGGCAATACTAACAAGCATTTATCATGCGTATAATGGATTTATTGTTCATATAATGGATTTATTGTTGCGGATGCAAACCGCTGAACTGAAAATTTTAAATTTTTTTTCCCTTATTTTTTATGTTATGTGGAACCAGATGGGGACCTCATTTCACAAGATGTGGGACAATATCATAGAACACCAAAACAAAAACAAAAAAAAGATTTGAAAAATACACCATGATAAACTGGCTAAATCAGTTTGCTCTTTCCACATTTCATCTATATTTTTCTCCTCTTTCTCATGTAAAGTTGTCAAGACTACAGCTTACTTTTTTTTTGGGGGGGGGGGGGGGGGTGGTAGTGTTACTGCCCGAGATTAAAATGGTCCATGTTCATGTTACAGTAATATATATATACCTGACAAGAAAACTTAGTTTACAAAAAATTGCATTCACAAAGCAAAGTGATGTATGATTTTTAATATATTTTTCACAGATAACAGTACACGATGCCACCCAAGAAGTCATATGAGTCATATGACTCAGAATCAGAAGGCGACTCGCAGTCTCAAAAAAGATGCGGAACAAAGAAACAGAAATTGGACAAAAACAGTGATGAATACAAGAAACGCAGAGAGCGTAATAATGTCGCTGTGCGAAAAAGCAGAGAAGCTAGCCGGCAGAAAGCCAAAGATACGCTTGAGAAAGTGTCGCGCCTTAGGGAAGAGAACAAAGCACTGGAGCAAAAGGTGACCATTCTGAACAAAGAACTCGGTGTGCTCCGAGATCTCTTCCTTACTCATGCTTCAGCCACGGCTACAGCAGAGGTTGCACAGTTACTACCCAAGCAAGAGTTTGGTGAAAATGATACCTCTGAAGATAGCACGGCAACATCAGAAACTGTAGCAAAAGATCACCTGTATGTTGTGACACATGGCAACTCTTAAGTTAATAACTATGGTCGCCCTGTAGTTTTATCTGATTCCTAGTTGAAGTGTGGAAGTGAAAATTCATCCACAACAACCGCGTGTTCACCATTCCAGAGACACAAAGCACTGCTTGGTCCAAGTATTAACAGTCACTGTCATCAGCAACGTATTTTGATGCCTGTCTATCACATAAACTATTAGGCCTGCAACGATGTTTGTTGGTTGTTGGTAGTTTTCTATTTGGTCAGTTTTTTTATTGGCCCTTTATAATTAATAGAATGGAGAGAGCATTTTTGTTTTTAAGTAGAGTTCTTGGGCTAGATTATCTAGAAAGACGACTGGGATACCGTGGGGTCCAGATACACATACCATTATATTTTGGTGGTATTTAAAAATTATAAAGACAGGATTGTTCTGTCTTCCTGATTGAGTAGTACCAGACCAGACGATTAGTACCAAGTCGTCCCCCTGGAATGACAAGGTTCTAACTCCCTTCCGTCTACTTTTGAGAAATGAATGATTGAAGTTTCATGTGCTCTAGCTTTTGATGGTATACGACTTTTTTTTTCTTTTTCGTAATACCTGCAAATTACAAACCGAATCTGCTTGATACTTTGACACACAGTAGAGAAGACACATAGAAGTTGTGCTTAGTGTATAACTCAGTTCGGCCAAAAAATGGAGATAGAACCTTGTCATTCCGAGGGGACGAAGTGGTTATTCTGGCCGGTCGCTTGATCTGGGGTCTGAAAGATAGCTGTTTTTTTTCTCTTTTAATTTATCAGCAGAAAGTGGTTTTCAGTACAGTGTTATTGAAAATCCAGCTCTATTTCTAATACTAACACTAAAATAGTATTTGAGAAGCAGAGCAAGCATCAGTGGCAGTCTTTTCAAAGATAATGATGACTGATGTCGGATCTTCAGGGATCTGATTTTATCATATCTGGCTACAATAACCATGTCAAATAAAATTATTGCAAATATGATTCTGCCCGTGTAATACCTTCTTAGGAAATGTAGTATTGTGTAATACACAAGTGGTGGGAGTATGGTACATTTAAAATGTACAGCTAGTCCAGGGTTAGTATGCTATTATGGAGACATTGCTATTTGCTATGTATTTTGAAACTTTCAAGCTCACTATACGATATTTGTTTGCAGTTATTATTACATATATGTAGATGTACATACATAATGTACTGCCATTTATTGAAAACCGTGCCATCACTTGTGGATTTACTGTCATTTACAGCTGGTTTGCATTACACCCGGCTTGCCATGTACAGCAAAACCCTCTGTACTACATGCAATAGGTTGTGTAGGGTCGTTTTTTTTGTTAAATGGCGTGTTTTTCCATTGGCATTGAAATGCTGTATTGTTTACGTTGTGTTTGTTTGTGTACATTCCCACCTTCTTTGTAAGACAAGGCATAGTGTAGAGCCCAGCCTGATACTCCAGTGAAGGAAACTTCATATATATATTATAAAACCAGCATTGCTTAATTAAATATTTTTTTAAACATGGAGATAACACACACAAAATATTATGATGTTTAACTAGCTAATAAAAGCCCTCAGTCAACTCTCTTCCTGGACCTATCCCCTCAAAGGGGTGATCCCAGCATTCTAGAAATTAAGAAATGCTCAGCTTTACACATTGTCCTTCAGAATGTCATGCTGGGCTCTTCATGCAGACACAGTACATGTACATGTACTTCCAGAAACAGTGTTATCAATCTCTCAGTTCACACTAGCCCTTAAGGCCCATGTCTTTGTCTTTGAACCTAGAGTTTCAACCCAGCAGATCACCCCATTTTGCCAGATATTGGATTTTGACAGTCCATGTAACATGAAAATTAACTGTTGGTGAAATCAAGATAACAATAATGTGTACATGTAATTAAGTCAGGAAGTATTCTAGTGTTGGAGAAAATACATTCAGACGGACGTTTGGTTTTAATTTCAATTGCAAAAAATTTAAACAGTAAAAAAAAACCACTTAGTCATTCTTACAATTAGGGGCTGGGTTTTTTCTTGGACTGGTGTTTTGTCATCTTGAAAATGAACTTAAAAGACAAATAAGACAAAGTCAGCAAGTGAGACTGAACACACACACACACACACACCTTTTCTGCTTGTTTCTACGTGATATAAGGAAATGAGACTGTACTGGATTTGGATGAATTTTTTTTTTTTTTTGCAAAATCATTATGTTATGCAGTGTACACATGCATACACTGAGGATTGTCGGGGGAAAAAATAACCATGCCTGCCTATGCGTTTCGGAATAATATGTAGAGAATAATGTGACTTATATGAATTTTGAAAAGTTGCTGTTTTTATGAATATTCAATACGGCTGCTTTGACCATTATTGAACTTCTGTTATTGGATCTGTAAACATTATTTGAAAACTACTTGCGTTGTGAGTACTGGTTTTCGAAGGGTTAATTTGGCGGGTTTTTTTTTTCAAAGTTCCATTAATTTTATTTAAATGCTTTATAAAATGAAGCTTCAGAAAAATACATGTATTTAAAGGAGGCCTTTTCCTCACTGGTTATCATCATAAAATTCCAAAACAGTTTCATGTCATTGAAATTGACGCTCAGGTGGCAGAACTCCAAAGTCAGTGACTCGGAATCTCACAGGATCCAGTTTGGATTCCGTTGTTCACATAAAGTGCTGGCTGTACATAATCAAAGCAAAGTTTAAAGGGCCATTACTAGCGCTGAGGTCATAAACGTTCAGGAACTATACTTGTTAAGGTTACAATCATAATAATATTACATTGTATAATACATCGTCACCGTTGCCTAAAGCTGTAGTAACTCAAAATTTTGAAGAATGAGTTTATTATATACTCAACTACATGTACATTCAAGGCCGCATCGAATGAACTTGGTTATAGACTCCTAATGCCAAGGCCAAGGAGTACCTGAAGGATGCATCCAAATTTGCTAATGCTGATGCTCCGGCAGCCAAAGGAAGCATCCAAGGAGGAAAGTGAAGAGTCTGATGAAGACATGGATTTTGGTCTCTGTGACAAGACAACTGCTTTATCTGACAATGACAGTTGCTTGAAAAAGAAGTATGGTCAGAAAAGCTCAACTTGCCAGTAGATGAATGCTGGGTATTCACTGAAATGGCATTAGCTCCACAACTGTGACCTACAACCTCAAATGAATAAATGAATAAAAGATTAACCTGAGCCAAAAAATAATTGAATAACAAACTTGCAAAAATTCATTGTCATTAGACCAGTTGTGCTGAAATGAAAGTGTATTTTGCTTCTCCTGAAAAGTATGTAAAATAGATCACTACAGTTTTAGGGAACAGTGACAATATAAACTCAACCGTTCAGAAACATGTATCGCAGATCATTGCTCTCTTGCCTTTATCTACATCGATGATTTTTTGTATACATCATCTGTTTTGTATTTGATTCATATCTTGAATGAGATCGCATATTGGAAGGAGTCTTTGCAAGCAAGGTCTTCTTTTCGTCGTTTGTGCAGGGAATGAAGTGGCAATAAGCTTATCAAAATTTTGACCTGAAGAGGCCTCATTCATTTCAGAGAGGCAGTGCCACATCATACCAGTTTGGATTTACCAGTCTCAGTGTACACTTGTTAATTACTACATTGCATCTTGATCATTTGTATCATTTCATACTGATTGTTAATTCCATTTTTTATACAACTTGTATACAGCTTTTATCACAAACTTTTGTCTTCATGATTTGATCATTCAGTTTTAAATTTTTAGATGTGATTTTGGTTATGAATTGTCCATGATTATTAAGCAGGGATACGAATCAAAGTAATTCTTCTTAATGCATGTATTTTAAGACTATAATTCTTATTTTTGTATTTAAAATGTGATCTTGAGGGACAAAGTACTGTCAGAAAGTTTCCCCCATGTTCCAGATCTTGTCGGGTTATCTTTCAGAATTTCTGACAGAGAAATTGACCTTGAATTCATGGTCTGATTTTGAATTGAATGAGTGAAATACGAGATGGTCTAGAGGCTAGGTGTTCATCTCTCATGGCGAAGGTACCAGGTTCGAATCCCGGTCTGCAGGCATGTTGGAATTTTGGGGGTTTTCTCATATTTTCTTGTCCCTGATCCTGCGGTTGTTAGGATCGAGCATCTAGTCTTCTCAGATAAGGACGAAAAATTCAGAGGGCCCGTGTGCATGTTGCGCGTGTTAAAGATACCTTGGCAGTTTGAAGTCGTGAAGAGCAGGCCATACAAGGCCGCTGCGGGGGCAAAATTCTAAAAAAGTGAAGTGTAAATCACAAGGGCAGCGAACCTCCTAAAATAAAGAGCTATACACATGAATCAGTGAAGTGAGTGCCATCTTGATGATTCCCTGCCGCACAAGAATTCTGACTGGCACAAAAGCTAAATTATGTTTTAAAAAATTTGGCAGTTCTTCCACTTGCCATACAAATTGTAAAACCATCTTCCTTTTATGTAATATACTGTAGCCGAGACCATTTTTAAAAATTATTTAATTAATAGATAAACTGACTTTTATAATAATATCACAGTTTTAGTTTTAGCAACTGTAACGTATAAGATATGGAGTATAGCCTTTTTTGGTACAGTATACTTGAACTGAAGTGCAAACATCCACAATAGTAGTATGAGATCACAGAAATATGGGTAACCAGCTGGCCTTGTTTTTACCCTGTGATTTTGAAATACTTAAGTTATGTTGTAGGATCAGCACTTAACAGGTGATAACGGTAGCTGGAAAGCCCCTTTGTGTATATTTTTAACCAGTATAAACGTCATTCAATAGATGCAGAGATGATGATTCAGTGTCGTTACTTTTTCAAAAAAAGTAGTTCAGGAGTGATGCTGTTGTGTTCTGCAATTTACACTGCCAAGATAACAGATGGTGGGATTTCCCCAGGCAGAAACGCTGATGATATACTTTGATTTTGACCTTGATTTATATCTTAGGAGATAGTGATGATACAGATTTTCAGATTTTTTTAATTTTGTTTTTTTTCATCAGTGTTCTTCTCTCTTTTTGTGCGAATGTATGCATGCCAAGAAAATGTGAGTGGATCTGGTGGAATCAGGCGTAATCCTGTTACTGTCAGGAAAGAGCTATTGTGTCCCTATCAAGGGCGTTCAAACTACAACTTTAGTATTTGACTGTATTTTTTAATTTAGTAACTCCAATAAAGTATGCATTTCTGTAAAGCTGATTTGGTTGGCTTTGGCAGTCAAGAGATGAACAAAACCGGCAATTTAATGGTCTATGACAGTAGTAGGGTTAATTATGGTGAAAGGCCAAATTCCTGAGAAAACCCCCTCCAAAGGTGGAAAAAAAATTTTCTATGGAAATTGAGATTTCCTTATACATTATAAAATGAAAGATTAGCCATTTTTCTGCATTCTGTAAAGAATATTTTGCTCGAAATCATCTTAGAAATATTTTATTTTGAATTTTTAATAAACTGGTACTGTAAAAATTTCACCTTAAGCCCGAAATTGCTAGATCCACACACAACTGTTTCATAACTAACAGTATGTGTTTATATGTATTGTACGAAGTGGTTCAAGTGGTAATTTTCATTGGTGTATGAATTGTAATTTCGGGTACATTGTATTGTAAGAATCCACGCCATCATATCATTCTTTTTAAACATACCATGCCTATGCTGTCACAGCTGTCCAGTAATGTAATGTTATTGTGTAATCATCTCCCTCCTTGCCATACACCCTTTCCCCTCTCCCCACCAACTTCTTTTTGGTTTTGTCTTGTTTATAATGACGACGATATTATTATGATTCATTCCACTCCAGTGGAGTCGGAAATAATCAATGTTTTAATAAAAATGAATAGCATTGACAGAAAAGTTGGCATTTGTTATTGTTGTTGTTTTAAATATATCTGTTGTTTTTTTAATTTAGTAATTAAAAAATTAATGTCTTTTTTTTTTTAAATTTGTAATCCGTATTACATATGTGCTGCTTATTAGCATTTTATTTTTCCAGTCTTGTAATAGTGTGTTCAGAAATTAAAATGGTAACTGTTTTTGTACAAATTATTTTTCAAAACAATCCATGCTCTTAAGAAAGCAGTGTTCACATGCAGCCCTGGAATTCCAGAGATACCCGGAAAAGCCCTGGAATTTAAAAATTTCCGTAAAACCCCTGGAAATAGTGGAATAGCCCTGGATTTCTTTTAGTAGTCTTAGGGTTTAACAACTTTTTTTTTTTTGGAAAAAAGTGTGAAACAAAAAGACCCAAAATATAATAATGATTTATAAACAGCGTCTGTGCTATCACCCGGTACCCCGGAATTAAACATTTCAACTCTGGAAAAACAATCTCAGGGAGGTACGGGAATTCTGAGACAGATTTTAGTTTAATATTAACAGAGCAGAGTTAATTTAAGATCATGATAAAGTTGATGATACGGCAGTGGGAATGACGTCCATAATAATATAATTTGTATATATCTCTCTCGTCTTTTAAGAACGGTACCGTACACTCCATCCATCCTCGAGAATGGCTTAGTCATTAACGTAATGACGTACATGTATTGACACGAGAATCTTTATCACAGGTACGGGTCAAAATATGGTCTGATCTAGTTTTGGCTTGGATTGTTTTTGGCCCTAGATAAAGTGCATTTTGTCAGTCGCGTAAAAACACATGAGATGGTTTGATGTTACTTGTTGTTAGTAAGAGACAGCGGAATTTACGTTATTGTGGAGATAACAGTGGGAATGTGTAACTTATGAAGACTGCGGCCTATACATGTAGCTGGTTTTTTGACGGTTTTGACTTAAACTTCCTTTGAACCCACAAGTGAGTCAGTCGGACGTTTCTGTCTCACTGGTGCGTGAGAGCCCTTTTAACCCGACAGTCAACAAAAACGAGACAGGCTCGGCTCGACGCCGCAGTGCTCTGTGTGCCTTATTATTAGGGCGAAGAAAGTTGAACACAGATGTGGATTGTGCTCATTTGAGCAAGGGGGGGGGGGGGAGTAGGGTTACCCGAGGGGTAGGTTCCCTAGATATCAAACCTTCGTTGGCCTGATGTCGTAAGCAACGGATCTACATAGGAACGATATGGTATTCCTATGCGTAAACTTGACATCAATCCTACGATTAGAATTTCCGCAGGGTTGCTGACTGAGAATAGACCCATATGCCCCATAAGCAAAATTTTACAGGTAGCGAAAAAATACAAAGACATTCGCGTTGTGCCCCACTTTAATCTTAATTGTTCTGTTTTCGATTTTGTGATGTCCAAATGAAATATTATTACTCGTACAGAATTAAAACTTTTCATAGAAAGACAGAGTAGATTTCACTTTATAAAATGATGTAAATCTCTAGGGGATATTTGACCCAGATTGGCTGATACTTTCCAAGGAAGGTGTCATAGGCCCCAAGACCCACTATACCAAGACGGTGCAATTCAAGCACTTCCGTCCGCCGAGCCAGAGTTTCTAAAAATAGTCCGGCGCGTACAATCGTAAACACAGGCACGCGGTTCGTCGTACGTGTTAATCGAGGAGACCAGTGCTCCTTTGTGAAGAATCAAAATTAACACTTTGCAAGGCTGTTTGCCGACTTGAAGTTTGTCTATTATAGTAAATTGGACTTCAGACATATACACCTTTGCACTCCTCATACATTCCCAATATTTTTGTGTTTGGACTAGTGCATGTGTGCTATGGAGATCATCAGCTGTGTGTGTGTGTGTGTTTGTGTTTGTGGAGAGGGAGGGGCGTAAAACTCTATAATTGCTAATTCAACTTTCGGTATAACGGCATCGTCTTTTTGATGAATCCCATACGTACAATCAATAATTATGTGAATGAACTTTTCCACTTGATCATCCCGAATTTCTGTTAAAGGAAGTGTTTTGTTGTTGTTGTTTCTTTCTTTCTTTCTTTCCTTTTTCCTTATTAATCCTCAAGCAATAGAAATTCAATCAGAAATAGTGCCCAAAAACAGAAAATTTCAGGGAAGAAGGTTGGAAAACTGAAGAAACTGCAACATGAGTAACACTTTTTCAACGTTCATTATCATCAGAATACTGCGGCTGGATTTTGTTGAGTTTTTGTTGATTTTTTTAATCGCCCATCTGGTCATTATTCCTACTTCATTACCCTTTTTCTGCTACCCTGGTTATCTCTACACGTTTTCATAAAATTAGAAGATGTGAATTTCCTCTCTGGTCTGATCTATACACATGTGAGAACTTCATTCAAAGTTTATTGTGTTTTATATACCCATTTATTTGCTTTAATCATTTAAATAATGGCCCATCTGGCCTCTTTTCCTACTTCATTCCTCTTGTTCTGCTACCCTGGTTATCCCCACACTTTTTCATAAGATTAGAAGATGTACCGGTACAGTTCCCCTTTGGTTTTATGTATGTAGGAACTCCATTCAAAGTTTGCAGTTTATACTCATTTATTTGCTTTAATCATTAAATTAATTCTTTGAATAGATGCTCTATTGTACAGTTCTTGGTAGTCTTGGTAGTCTATTAATCTCATCTCATCCAATGGGACATAAAGAAAATATCACTGTTTACTCCATGCCACCATTAAATCTTTGCTAAGCGAGCCATGACTGGGCACACCATACGCGCTGGGTCAGTCTAGCAGACAACGCACGCGGCGGAACTCTTCGCCTTTGTATTTGACGATCGATTGCACCGTCTTGGTATAGTTGGTCTTGGATAGGCCTACTAAGCCCGGAACGCCAAAGCCAGTTGCCGACAGCAAAACGTACACCCAAGAAATATCATATTTGGCAGAAGCTGATTGTGTCTGACCGCGCTTAGTATGATAATGTGACCCCCGTATTTATTAAGAAAATATTGGAAATTATGGTGTGCACTTCTTGTCTACCAACAGCTGACTGTGTCATTCCTGGCTTAAAGTGATATCCCCGTTCTGCAAGGCGGTAGAATTATGTCATATGGTATTTTCAATTTGAAACTAATCTTTTTTTTTTTCCATAGGACGTTTGGCACTAAACGGTTATAGGGAACCCAACTCGAAGATCTATTAAAATTTGAAGTTCTGGTGTAAACCGAACATTGTATGTAGAAACTACCACTAGGATCCGCAACAACAGTTTATCTGTCCATGCACATGAACTGAATACTAAAAACTGAAAATATGGACTGGTTGTGTTGAACCGCGCAGTGTTTTCATTTGGGCACTGAAACATAATACTCATCATACAGCAGTTAACGGTCATTGTCCTCTTTATGATTGAGTTTTCGCATAAATTTACTCACACAGCATGATACATGACATCTAAAGGCTACAGGAGATAAACAGCCATGGTCTCAAAGTACCCAGCCAGCAACCCTACGTCCCTCCGATGTAAGATTTCTGTAGAATTGGTAGGATTACCACAAGGGCGAGTTCCCTGTATCAAACCTACGTCGGTGCGATGTCGACACCAGCAAATCTACGTAGGAACGCCGTCATTTATGCAAACGTAATGTCAGTCTTACGCACTGGAATTCCGTATGATTCCTGGCTGGGTATTGTTTATTATACAAGCTTGGTTTATCAGCCATGTTTCTGCGAAACCAAACTTTGAGAAAAAAGTTGCACTCACAAAATATTAGATATCACATTTTCAGTTGCATGAGGACCTTAGGGCAATCTGGTCCTCACTTCGAATGTTATAAATTATGGGACCACCCAAACTCGATTTCGGATTTATAACAGCAGTGCAAGCGTTCGTCCTGCTTATTGGCATGATACGAAAAAAAAAGTTTGAAAAAATCAGAGGCATTTCAATGACACAGGTACGAGTACTCTATTCAGTACCGGTATAGGCGTGGCTACATGTATGTATTTTGCCGGGGTGGTCATTGATGAGTCTATATTATACATGTAATATTTTTTACCCACTTGAAAACGAAAGTGTATGACGTAGTTGTGTACATGTATTTTATTCCGCCACTTCGAAATTACAATTATTTTTAGACAGTTTTTATTATTAACGTTTTCCACATCAAGAAACTTACGGTACGGTACGGTACGGTACACACACGCCTGGTGACGGCAGTACAACTAACATAATTTGAACCAATCCATAGTGGTACATTGTGTATAAGTAGACCTAGGGCTGATGCGCAGTCAACCATTATACGGGCATGGTAAGCGTTAGACTGTATCATTCTCATCACGGGCTAAAATTAACGCGTGGAGATTTCCACCCATATTACAAGTCATCCATCGCAATAACTGGCTCCAATCTGGAGAAGGTTAATGTGACCAACAAGCCAGAATGCTCATAAAATCATCTTATCTGTCCACTTTCCCAAAATACTCCGAAAAGTTTGGTGGTGTGGTCATTGCGCCAAAGGAAAGGTTATTGTAGTTAGCTAACAAAACCAAACGTTAACTCTGCTCCTAATCCTTGACCTTTCCGGAATTTCATCGTGTAAACTATTGGGGCCTTAATATAATATGGCTTAATTTAATAGGGCTTTGCTTGCCCAGTGTATCATTCGGAAGGGTTAGGGTTAGGATTTCAGGCTTATCTTGGCTACCATGACTTTTTCAATGGTGCCATAACCACTAGAAAGTTTTAGGCCACTCGCTGCTAATTAGTGCAGTAAAGAGAAAAACTGTCAGCTATCTGTCCTGACGTGCTGGCCAATGGTGTCAGTGGTTTTGAGCCATGGCTACGTCATTGCTCATAGTGGGATCTGTTATTATTCTCACAGAGTGACGGATCGAATTAAACATGGGAATTTTAAATTTGGCTACAGCGCCGACAGGGTCATTACTTATATAATATGCATTCATGTTGGTTTTGTTTCGTCTTTATTTTCGCTCGTTATGTAACACATGTTGTCTTTCCTTTCTAATTAAGACTTTTTAAGTTATTCGAGTTTTCTGTGCGGCTGTTTTATGGTCCTAATACCACCCGGCAAATGGGTATAATTAAAGGTGACATGAATATAATCAAGAGCCAAATGCAAGACACTTAGGCCCACAACAAGTTACATGCCTTTCTTCAGTGTTCAACTAGGTGAATCTCGTATTCCCCTCGGACTGTGACCCTGGTTGGCCAACACAATGTTAGGCCCTATATAATATAAGTAGATGTAAGCCTAGACAGTTACGAATATTGACAACTTTTGGCGTCTTTTGATTATTATTCACCGGGGGCGGAGAAGAGATCGAGTGGGAATTGCGAAAGTTAGGGACGCTGTTGATGTTCGTGATCAGCAGCTGTGCTCGAAGACAACACTGCCGAGGTTGAAAGAATGTAGGTTTGCGGAAGCTTTGTCACAAATTACAGCTGTAGGACATAGATTTCCATAAGGAAGGAATCAGCCTACGGAAAGTATGACCAGAAACAGAGGTCTTCAATGCTTAAAGCCTTTGTCAAACTAAAATAAAGATGTTTATGTGCAGTTCCTGTCGCTGCTGAAATCAGTGTCGAGTTTGATGTTTATAGTGAAGTCAATGATACGACGGAACCGATTTCTTCATTGTAACTCTATTAATTTACCATCCAAAACATCGTAATATTATCCTTCCCTGTTTCGAAATCTCCTTCTATTTGGTAGCCAGGCATGTTGTTGAGTACAAAGTGGTGTGCTTCATACGATCTGTGAGTTTCTCTTCCCATTAATGTGTTTATATTTCTGTGTTTTCTTGTTGTATGTGTATTCTTGCATGAAGTGTGCATGCGTATTTACTTACTGAGAAAATATTGAAATTTTGCAGTTGCATTAACTTTAATATCAAATTTACATGTAAACATTTCAAAGACAACAGACCATTCTCAGCCATTTTACTGGCGAAAGATGACCTTTTATAGTCACCTGTATTTTACGTGTCACGCAGAAAGAAAAAAGAAGTGAATAAATGTGAATAGTAAAGTTTGTATGTGCACTATTTTTTTTTTTTAAATAGTGAAATCATTGATACGACCGAATAGATTGCCTCTTTGTAATTCTGTTAATTTGATATCTGTAACATTGTAATTATCTTTCGTGATCCGGACACTTTTTTCTTTATTTCACGCCAAGCATCGGGAAACATGTTTTGAAGTATTAGTAAAACTTCAGAAAAATGATCTACAGGTAAATAACCATTCTAAGCACGTAAACTTTCTATATGTCAATCTTGTTTATAAGGTTTCTTTGGCAACTGGCACAGTGGACGGATTATTCCTCGTTATTGCACCAAAAAGCCTTCATAACAGGTCTTGGTGTCACAGAAATTACATGTTATTTTCGTAATATAAAACTAGTAGGCATATTATTCATGTAAATACGTACACCATTTGGGGGGGGGGGGGGGTTGTCGTTATTGATAACAAATCCTGTTTTTCTCCTTTGGCCCCGTTGATGATTGGTGTTGGAGCAAACGCTGTTAGAGGGTCTCACGTTGGTATTGCGGAAGATCCGGAAGTCACTGAACAAACAACAACCATGATACTACATCTACCTCCTTTTTTGACACTGAACCTTTTTTTTTCTTCCTGACCTTTACCAGTGTTGTTTGTGATGATTATAAAGGTCTACATAAGTGTTTGTCAAGGTGGGGCGTGGCATTATTTTGGTGGGACGTGGGGACATCAGAATGGAAATTATTAATTTGATAACTATCAGAGTGTATTTTAACTTAACTGTATAGATAAACTTGTTTATGTCTTGCTTTGCTGATGGTTGCCTTGTTTAGCTGGGATTAAAACATCGAATATTTCTTTAAAATCTTTTTGTATGTTATTCTGTACCGTATACGAACTTTGTCCGACCATGTGTGTGTGTGTGTGTGTGTGTATTTGAAACTTAACTCTGTGTATACTTTCCGCCGATATATCGGAACAAAATCTGGACTCAACAGGGCCACATTATGCCTATGAGTTGGGTCTGCTTTGGTCGCTCAAATGCTGTTTTACTAAGCCTATATAATAGGCTTTTGAGACAGTGTCTTAATATCCTTTTTACAGACAGTAGGCATATTATTTATGTAAATACTTGCATGTAAATACTCTTTATGCTTGCAAAATGTCACCCAAACTAATGAAATCAGCCAAAAAGAAAAAAATTGCAGGTGAAATACCTGGTTATACCCGGTTATAACGGACGATCTGTAGTCTACAAGTGGAAATAATTACGGTATTCAAAGAGTTAACGTTGGGTATAGGATTAAAAAAAAGGAAAAGGTAAAAAAACACTGTTGGTGAAGGTGTTGCTGTCTTTTAGTAAAGATAAAAGATATAATCGTGCAGGTGTTGTTGGTGTTGATCCCCGCTGAAGATGTCGCAGTCGGTGTTGTGAGCAGATAACAATACTGTAATGCTACAATGTGTTATCATACACATAGCTTAGCTTCCGGGCTACTAATGGTAAAGTAAATCTGGGGGACTCTTTTTGTTGTTTGTTTAGTCATCAGAATCCTGTTTTCTTCAGGATGATCAGTAATTATGTTTTCGTAAAAGTGCCCCACCTACATACAGATATGGTCAGCCTAGAAAACAAAGGAAGTTGATAAATACCCGCAGATGTCCATTTTTTTTTTTTTGTTTCTCATACAGCAACCAGTCGCCATTAATACCACACACAAAGAAAAAACATAGTTAGATCTATTTATTTATTACCCGGAAGCTTTATTATTCAGTCTTTTGTAACATTGGATTACTTTCAAATCAAGGCAAGCAAATTCTTCGTTTTTTTTGCCTAGAAGAAGTGATTATAAGCGTAGGGGCTAATAATAAGATACTAATTATCAAGACAACTTCAGATTGGTAACCGAAGACGAAGAAAATAGCAGTTCAGAAATCACCCCCGGCGGGATATCGATTTTCCTGTCTCACGTTCCCTTCCCTTCAGCAAAGGCTGCCAGATCTAAATTTAGTTCCCATGACGTGGGAAGGGCCGCGCGAGTAGGGGAATGTCCTATTGATCTTTTCATTCAGTGCTACCTCATGAAAGCTGTCTTCTGCACTCGGGTAGCTATTATTGGGGACGTTCTGTGATGACGTACATTCTGACCTGAGATTATTATTTCTCGAAATTTCATTGGACAGTGCTAGAAAACACCTAGGTTTTCTATTTATAAAGCGCACTTCTTCGGTGACGGGGATTCCGCTTTCAATTAACACCGATTATATCGGGACTCCGGTGACGTCAAATGGAGAATCACCCTATGCTTCGCACATTATTCAGCGCGATTTCATTGGTTGGAAATATGAGGTCGCAGAAAACGCTGCCAGATTTAGCTCCTGGAACAAACAGGCCACACATTTTTGACCGTTTCCAAGGCAACGCCATTTTTCAGAGGGACTACTTTTCTAATGATTTTCATCTGTTTGAAAAACACGTACCTATTTTAAGCGACGACGAGGAAGTTTCCTCTTTTTTCCTCCTTTTGTATCCGATTATTTCTTCTGCGATGGTATGTTCTTTTAGTAGGCTACATTCTAAATGTAGACGTGTTTGCTACTAGAAAATACCGGTATCTAGTATCATATTTGTTTTTTCTTCACATAAATCGTTGGCTTCGGTAGTTGGAGGACGGATATTAATTAATCAAAACAAAATATTAAATGATGTTTTTGTTTGGTGTGTCTAAATGTTATTTTTGTCCACACTGTGAACAATACCGACGGTGTCTCTGGTACGAACCAACTTCTGTTATTTAGGAGTCTTTTCTCTTTTTTATGAATATGAGCTTTAACTGTTTTAGTAATTATATAGTTATTTGTTGTACACTTCCTTATCCTTTATTATACTGACAACCAGGGCCTCAGTGTTTGAATTCAGAGATTTTGAAGTATAGTATACTTTCTTTGTCCTGTATCCAATATCAATTAAAAGTATTTTTTGTTCATTTTGATAGCGTCGCAGTGTAGGCATGTCGGTTTGAAAGGCCAAGATAGTACAAAGGAACACATGTAAGTAAACGAGAAAGTGGGTAGGGCGTCAGCAGGTAGATAGACATACAGGTAGTAGGTAGGTATGGGTAGATCTAAATGTGTAGATCAGATACATGTAGACATTACTGATTCTAGCATAAACTTTGACAGTCTATCAATGATGGTTCTTAAATCATTGAGTAATGTTTTAACGAACCTTATACAGAACGGAACGCGGTAGGTAGGTATAGGTAGATCTAAATGTGTAGATCAGATGTAGACATTACTGATTCTAGCATACACTTTGACAGCCTATCAGTGATGGTTCTTAAATCGTTGAGTAATGTTTTAACGAACGTTATACAGAACGGAACACGGTATTTCATATGAAAACACAATATCTGCCAGTACAATTTTTTTATGAACACTTAACCATCAGGCAGGCTAAGAGCTCTGCCGGTAGGAAAACAATGAATAAGATTGTGTAAACAGATTTAATTCTTGTCCAGTGAAGCGACAGAACAAATAAAATATTGTTTGTACGGTCCATGAATCACTCACGTTTATTCCATTGATGTACTGGGCACTAAACGTGTAAAGAATGTTTATTATTATTTTAAATTATAAATTATTATTTCATAATTATAGATAAATAATTGAAATAAATAAATACCAGTAAATAAATTATTTCGTGTTATTATTTCGTAGGTTTACGTATTGGTACTGTGGTTTTGTTTTTTTGTTTTTACACGCTTTTTCTAGGATGATGGGGAAAAAAATAGTTTAAAGATAAATGTCTTCTTGAGCGTTTTTTGTTCTATTCAGCTAGCTTAATCACTTCTTTTTGCTTTGATTTTATTTTCACTTTCATAAGAAATTAACAAAATTAATTAGATTTGTATGAAACAGAAAAAGTAGGCCTGTGTTCATGTTTCATTGATTGATTGATTGATTGATTGATTGTGTGTGTGTGTGTGTGTGTGTGTGTGTGTGTGTGTGTGTGTGTGTGTGTGTGTGTGTGTGTGTGCGCGCGCGCGCGCACGTATGTGAATGATATCCGGAAGATAAATGAAAAAAATTGGACCGACATAAATTTATGGGGGCGAAATGAAAATTATTATTGTGACAGCTGAACATGCTTTGTCAGTTTAATTTGTTTTCTCTTCCCACCATTTTCACGCAAGACTTTAATCCATAAAATGGAGAACTAAACTGAGATAATTATAAAATCAGTGAAGTGTTCTGCATAATTATAGTGCGATTTTCAATAGTAATGCTTTTTCACTTAACCTGGAGAGTGCTTCATTATTATTATTACTATTAATTATTTTTGTAGATTTGTCAGATTTTCTCCGTTACTGTCGTGAAGAAAAAAGCGTGTCTCTGTATATATATGGGGGGGGGGGGGAGGGGGCTGTATATATGGGGGGGGGGGGCTATTTTAACATTCTAAACCTCAGCCGATCTGGACACTTAAATAAGAATGCTGTAAGTCATAACACTCCATATCCGGAATAAAAATAAGTTCTGTTCTATTAACGTGCTCACCGCTGATAAGACAAACACCAGTTCCCCTATTTAAGCTTTACTAAATACCGGCTGTTATGACTGTATAGATATATTATGGCAAGATACAAAAATAATTCTCTCGAGATGAAAAACTATTAAAGAGCCTTATTCGGGCGCTCAGCGCCGGTGTCTAAACGTGCCGATGTTATTCGACGAAATAATAATATAATTTTTATCACAAACACAAACCTGAAAACCGTTCTCGTAAATAGAAAGAGTTGAAACAGATCGATTGATGAACACGTTCGTGTCTTCCCAATCTGGCGTTGGTTTTTGGTAAATAATTGAGATACATCTTTGGTTATCCTGATACCTGGTTAGGTTATTCGAGGAAATTGTAGCCTATATTTTTCAGTTTATTTCTATGTATTATCATGAGTAATTTAGAGGACGTGGTGTGATTATTCTGATTTCTGTGTGTTAAAATACTGCCGTTATTATCAAGACATGATCCTTGTCATTTTTTACTTTTATGAAGAGGGGGGAAAAGGTCAGTGAGAAACTGGGAGAAAAGACCAACTTGAGAAGAAGTCGGAGGGAGAAAGAGAAGGCGGGGGGGGGGGGAGACAGACAGACAGACAGACAATCAAATAGACAAAGAGACAAAGAGAGAGAGACAAAGAAAGAGAGAAACTGAAAGAAATACAGAGAGAGAGAGAGAGAGAGAGAGAGAGAGAGAGAGAGAGACCCACTGGAGTGTGAGATGCTGTCCCACGCAATAATTGGTGGGCAGCTGATCTTAATAAAATTACACTGTGACCAAAAACAAACAAACAAAAAAGGTGCCTGAACAAACAAAAGAGCAGGGATAGTAAAACTGTTTTTGTTCCATCAATTTGCCTACCTCGGTCTACATTTTTTATCAACATTAACACTGACAACAACAACAAAGCAACAAACAACACCTAAAATACCTAATCTACCTAAATCTTCATTGGGTACGTAAGAAGGAAGTATGGAACGTCATCAGCGTCACATTCATTATTTAGTTTACACAGAGGTAAAGACCAAAGGAATGACCAGGATAGGAGCCCTAATGCCAGAAGATATGTAATATCTATGGTTACGGGCATTCCATATAAGGTAAGTCGTGTTGAATATGGGGGGTCTCAGTGTAGAGATTCATTCCTGTGGCACTTTCATATAAAACAATTAGCGCTGTCATGCGTCGCACTGGCGCTGCCATTCATAGTACGATTTAAGCTTCGAGTCACAAATGAATGTCATCCGAAATAGCTCACCTTCTCGCTACTTTTGCTACTACAACGGCGATCTGATTCTGAAATTAGAATCGAGGGCGACCACATATGGAAAGCCGAGCTATTTCTGGTATTATCAACGAGCTATTCCAGTACGGTGCCCCTTTATAAATTATTGATCGGTCTCCTCCGTCGCTACAGGAACCAGCGTTTTCTCCCTTCCATTTTTTTTTGTTCCATCACCACACGCTGTATGAGTGTCTGTCATTAGGAGTAACAGTTGTAACGGCGCACAGCAGCAGTGGCCATGTTTAGCTATGTGGACGTCATTTTATCCAAGCTGTTGCCACCACCACTACTACTAGCGTAACTCCTCCACTGCGATATTAATTGTCAATACATGTAAAGACAATAATTAACTCGTGGGTGGTTCTCGCTTTTTTTTTTTTTTACTCTGAATGAACGGCCAGCAATTACGACCCACATCTCTGCATTGATTTTACTATGGGGGCTGCCCTCGCTCGCTTCTCAATCAACGGGGTTTTATCGATTGGACCTATACAAACTGGCCTGGATATATATATTGACGTCAGCACTTTAGCCTGGGATAGACCCTCTGAGAGAGCAGGGGCATGGAAGGTATAATCTTTTTGTTTTTCCTTTCTTCTTTTCCCCCCATTCATTTTTATCCCGACGCCACGTGATACCCCGACTGACGTCAGAGACTCAGTTCAGCACAGTAAGGGGAAACGACCAGGGCAGCATTGTACACGTATTATTAAAAAGAAAAAAAGCAGAGAAAAACGAGAGGCAGCCAAAAGAACTCCAGAGAGAATTCTAAGGCGATTCCATTGGCATGCGCGGTGTTTGCTAGACAAGAGTCTGAAAAGATCACGGCAAAATGAGATAGGACGAAATTGCTGGTGTTAATTTTAACTTCAGAGATTGTTTTCGAGGGGTGTTTTCCTGACAGTTACCAAAAAAAAGCTCGACAGAATTCCCCCCCCCCCTTTTTTTTTAAAAAGAAGGACCCCTTTTTGACCACATTTTAACTTTGAATAATGTAGAGACCTATTCCAAGTTAAAGATTTGGGCTACAGGGGCATTCTCATTAACTAAGTTATGAGAGCTCTCTGTATTATTTGTCACGTCACGTAAGCCAACTCCCTGTAAGAGTTAGGTCATTTTGTGATTCAGTCTCACTGGAGAATGGGGCTGATAAGTTTTGTCTTTATTTGCTAGGGTGCATGGTACGATGTGGTTATTATGTAGGCCTATGTGCGTATGTATAGGTAATGAAGATAAAGACCAGGGAGATATTACATCCCATTAGAGTGACAAGGTTCTATCTCTACGTTTTGGCTGAACTGAGTTACCCACTACGCACTACTTCTACAGGCTTTGTCCATTGTGTGTCAAAGTACCAAGCAGATTCGGCATGTAATATGTAAGGATTTTTTAAAGAGAGAAAAAAAATTCTTTGCTGTAAAAGCTATGATCACATGAAACTTCAATCCTCGATTTCTCAACAAAAAAAAGTTGACTGAATTAGGGACATAGAACCTTGTCATTCTAAAGGGACGATTAGTCACTACAAGCAATCCTTTCTGAGGGCTGTTTTTAACGTGTTTTATTTGTGTTTTTAAGTTAAAAAATGTATGTCATTCGTGAACTTACCGAGTCAGACTTGGCACTCAGAAATTTGTGAAAGATAAAACGTTATCTTCGAGCAAAGAGTAAAATGACACGAACTGTCTATGATTTGTTGTCTTTTTTTAAAAATCAAACAAAAACATGACTGACGTACGAGAAAGATTAGTGGCAGTGTCATTGTGGTCGAACTTCTCAGACACCTGAGGGTTGGGAGAATTGGATTTTGACGTGACAGATTAGGCTCTAGTTAGGTTGAATATTGCTAATCCTGATGTCATTCATTACCAAGGGAAATTAATTCTTTAAAAATGAAGAAGAAAGACAACTGCTACGGAATACTATATGACAGAGAGGCTCTTTATCTTTCATTCATTCTCTTTTTCTTCTGTCTGTTTGCCTGTCTATCTGTCTGCCTCTCTCTCTCTCTCTCTCTCTCTCTCTCTCTCTCTCTTTCTCTCTCTCTCTCTCTCTCTCTCTCTCTTATGCCTCATTTCACTGTGTCTGAATGAATAAAGTCATGGAGGGGAGTCATGTGTGAGAATGAGTGCCAATCGATGATAGCGAAGGGGCAGTGGGTTTCCTGAGCGAGTGAGTAGTGAGTGAGTGAGTGACTGAGAGTGAGTGAGTGAGTGAGTGAGTGAATGAGTGAGTGAGTGAGTGAGCGAGTGAGTGAGTGAACAAGTAAGTGAGTGAGTGAATGAGTGAGTGAGTGAATGAGAGAGTGAGTGAGTGAGTGAGTGAGTGAGTGAGTGAGTGAATGAGAGAGAGAGTGAGTGAGTGAATTGTTGTTGTTGTGGTTTTAACGTTGTTTGTTGGCACTGTTTGTATCACTGAAAATTGTCCTCAGAAAAGATTCATACAGGCCTATATCCAGAGGCCGACACATAGGTGTAACTTCAGAGAAAAAGCACTGTTCAGCAAGACACACTCAAAAGTACATGAAATAAGATTTTCAACTCAAGAAGCAGTAGATCTAGGTAACCTTCAGTGACAGAATATGCCATTGTGTTGGACTTTCCGATTGGAGTGCGTTAAGTGTAACGCTTTCAAACGATAGGCTACTGAACACACCGAGCACACACACGGTCATAAAGTAGGCCGAAGTTGGTGAGCACACCATGGGAACTGGGTCATATCGATTTATTTTGGCATGCCCTATGACGTCAATCGACGTATCTGCAGACGATGTTTTGTGAGGGTTATTCGCCTCACGACCCTGACACCGCAGGTTACCAGTGCACCTCAGCACGATTCCCTGCAACATCTGTGGTGGAGGGAATCACCCCTTGACGTCAAAGCTGTTACTATTTTTAGATATTAATCTCAAGGTTAACCTGTGGAATGCGATGAAGAGGTTGCTCGCGTTTCTGATGGCAGAAACATGGCCTCACAACGTTGGGGCCCTGAATTCAAATACTTCACACTGAAAACGTGCCGCTATAAAGCCATTAGTCTGGTCCCGTAAGAAGTGGGTTTACTCTTTACTGGCCTGAGGGCCTGAGTAAACACTTATGTATAGAAATTTTTGACTGTAAACCATTGATAATGGAACTCTCAGCTTGTCGCGCGCCGGTTTGTTAAAGCCATAATTATTTTCATATTAGGCATTTTGAATCCTGGCTGGTGTCAATGCTTTTTTGTTTTTAATATTTTCATATTTTGCTGATTTTCCTTAGACTAATTCCGCCCCCCCCCCACCCCCCCCCCCAAATCCTTCCAAAATGAAGATTTTTCTGTTTGACTGGTACTTTGGTAACCCCACCCCCTCCCTGTGAGATGTAACGCTTTCTTGTGTGCTTGTAAATGTGTGTTTTTTTCTATTTGTTTGTTTGTTTTTGTTTTTGTTTTTGTTTTAAGTATTGAGCCTATTAATTGTTATCATTTTTAATACTTTAGATTATGGAATGGTAAGTTTGTTCCGCGGAGGAGCAGGGAACTAAATATTATTTGAGAAGAAAACAGTTTTGCCAGTGACTGTATTCAGTTTTAGTTCTCACTACCCCAACTTCCGTTCAAAAATGACAGAGAACGCCGGCTATATGAAGAAAAAATGCGAAGGACCCAATCTGGCAGAAGAGGTACACGCTTTTACTTGAAATATCGTTAGGCCTAGTCGGCTGTTGGAACCTCGTCAAAACTAAAATCTAGCAGCAGAGGAAACACGCTATTACTTGAAATATCGTCAGACGGCTGTTGGAAGTTCGTCAAAACTAAAATCTAGCAGGAGAGGTAACACGTTATTACTTGAAATATCGTCAGACGGCTATTGGAACCTCGTCAAAACTATCATTAAAAGCTGTTAGGGAAACGTAGGCGAATTACAAAGCCAGTAAGAGAAAATACTGAGTTGTGTTCACTGCTCAGCTGTAGCTTTCTATATAAAATGCTGCGGTCCCCTACCAGCAGCATAAAAGTTTAATTACGAGGTTCCAACATTCCTTATCTTACATACATCTAATAGAAGATACCGTACGAGAAAATCCCCATGTTTGCCAGCAAATTTCAGAAAGTATGTGTTTCATAGTTGCGGACGATACAGGTTAAATGATATCGTACGGTTAGGTGAACCTTTAACTCGCAAAAGGATTACGGTGACTTGTTTTATATATATTTGATTTATTTACTGTCGTACTTATTGACCTCCCCTCCCATAATCAATTAATATAAAATATAAAATTCCATACGGAAATCATAGAATATTAAAAAATTTTGGTGGTTATCATCCGCATTCGTAGGAATATGCAGATACACTTTTGCGGTTTGACGGTAGGGCGAGCTATTAACTGTATCTAGTAGACGCAGAAGCAATGACCCACAACAGTTAGCTATGCAAGTCACAGTTATCTTCTACACATCAAATAGGATCTATTTAATTCTATCTGTGAACTTTAAATTGATGAAGCTCTGATTATCAAACATATATATAAAGTACTCTAATATACCGTGAAAAGTGCAAAGTAACCGTTATTGTGCCGACAAGCAGTAGAACCCAAACTCGGACTCAACCTTAAACTATACCTTGTACCTTCCAGTTTCTTGATTCGTAGTTAAAAATGATATTAATTCATTCGTTATCTTAAAATATTGCTACAAGTTGACATACGTAGATCTGGCGTGACTGTCATGTTATGACTAAGATGGGTTTGATAAACGCGAGTCTAGGTGACTGTGTATGATGACACCAAAAGATAAACACAACACGTCATGCTGTCCGAAAAGATGGTGTGTGTCCACGTGGTTCAACAAGCTAATTATAGAAAGGTAGGTCGGAAAACCTCCGGTACAACTGTTCCCCTTGCCGCTGAAAGTAGTCCTCTCCCCTCCCTCCCTCTTCTCGCTTGTTTAAAGATTTTTGTTACCAAGACGTACCACCATTTACACCATTCTGTACCGTTCAAGAGTTCAGTGTGATATTGTTCAAGAGTTTATCACATAGACGATTAATATTCGGGGCATAAGGTATAAACGTACAGATATAATTCATTGTAGTCTATTTCGGTTTTAATAGTGGGCTGTTAGGCGATAAGGGAAGGTCAAAAAAGAGAACAAGAATGTTTGCGGTGCTTCTAAAAGGGAAGCGATCGGTACAGGCAGACTGATGTCACGAACACTGTTCGTAAGATTCGCGAGGGTATGCGTCACTGATTACACACCAAAAAGCCTGGAGAGGCTATTATATTGTACCTTGGGCCGTCTCAGCGTAACAGTGATCTGCGCCGTCACCACCTTTATAAAGAAGTATAGATCACTTGTTTTTTTTTTAAAGTTCGCGACCCGCCTTGACAATCAAGAGCCATGCAGGTATACATGTATGAATGAAAAGGAAGTGTAAAAGAAAACAGGTGCACATTACTTTTGTGACAATTTTTTTGTTTTGGTTTTCTCAGTTTAGAAAAGGCATCTGAGTTTAAACAGTTTTAACAAAATAGGACCTAAAATAATTTGGTTTTAAAATGTAAGAAAAAATAAAAACGAAACAAAAAAAACAACAAAAAAAACCAGCTCATTGCCTTTCTTGTTCTTCCACTATTCTTTTCAGTATTTTGTGTCCTTGTTGCTGTAGTCGCGGCCGAGTAGTTGTTGCCGCTTGGATTAAAAGTCTTTACCACCCCCACCCCCCCTTGTTCCTCTCTCTCTCTCTCTCTCTCTCTATCTATCTGTGTGTGTGTGTGTGTGTGTCTGCCTCTGCCTCTCTCTGTCTCTTTCTTTCTCTCTCTCTCCCCCCTCTCTCTCTCTCCTCCCTATCCCTCTCTCTCTCATTTTCTCTCTATCTGTCTGTCTCTCTCTCTCTCTCTCTCTCACTGTTCCCCCCCCCCTCTCTCTCTCTCTGTCTGTCTTTCTCTCCCTCTGTCTGTTTCTGTCTCCCTGTGTGTGTCTACCTCTCTATGTTTGTCTCCCCTCCTTCCCCCCAACCCTTTCTCTCTCCCCCTACCCCTACCCCGAACAGTTTCTCTCATTACTCCTTTAATTTTTTGTTTTGTTTTGTGCTGGTTTAATCTCAATTTTCAATTCAACGAATCTATCTGACACACGAGGCTTGGCTCTCCTTTAGATCTTAAAACACAGAATTGTTATAAAGCACACCAAAAAAAAAAACAACAAGAATTCAGTTAGGTCAAACTGCACCCCAAGCCGGATTCGAACCTATGCTTTGTCGCACCCAGATCAAGCGCTATGTCGCACATAGCCCAAGCTTTGTACAACTCAGCGTATACACTAGCCTTTGCTTGCTAGATAAAAATAAGAAGTGATCATGCCCTCAATTTATTCTCTTGCTTTTTGTATTTCAATAAATAGATTGCTGTCAATCTCCGGTTCGTACGCCCGGCCGGCCAAAATAAAGGGGACAAGGTGGTCTAGAGGCAAGGTGCTCGCCTCTCGTGCCAAGGGTCCCGGGTTCGAAATCCGGGCCGTGCAGGCATGTTGGAAGTTTGGGATTTTTCTCATATTTTCGTGTCCCTGATTCTATTGAGGGGTAGGATCGAGTACCTAGTCTTCTCGGATAAGGGCGAAAAAATTCGGAGGGCCCGTGTGCACGTTGCGCACGTTAAAGATACCTTGGCAGTTGGAAATCGTAAAGAGCAGGCCGAACAGGCCGCTGCCCGGGCAAAATTAAATTAAATTCATCTCTACCAGTCCCTCCCCCTCCCCCCTCATCTCCCCCCCCCCCCAAAAAAAAAAAACGCCGACCGGCGCTGCACTGTGGCGACGACGTGCCTGCTCCAGTTATAACTGGGCTGCAATGGCACAAAGGCAAAATTTCCCAAATGGGATTAAAGAGTTATACAAAATTAATACAAACAAAAATTAATAATAAGATAAGATAAGATAAGAATCACTTTATTATCCCATATGGGAAATTTGTTTTCAAGCATTTGGGAATTTAAAAAGACCTGAATCCAGCCAGCAACCCAATGAAAATTCGACGTGGGATTGACGTCGTTTACACATAGGAATGACTTAGTTCCTACGTAGATCCCCTGGTTACGACATCACACCTACGTACGTCTGTTTGGTTCAGAGACTCGGCCCTACAGTTTTCCTCCCAATCCCACGGAAATCTACGTCGGAATGACGTAGTTCCTACTTAGATCCGCTGGTTACATCACACCTACGTCGGTTTGATTCAGATACCCACCCCTGCAGTAAGCCTACCAAACCTACGGAAATCTTACCTCGGATTGACGTAGGGTTGTGGCGGGGAATAACCTGAACATCGAAGAATAACATTATTTAAAGGCAAATGTTACCTCGCGACTAGGGAGAAATGTCTGAGACTATTAATTTAGATTACGAGAATTTGTTTTTGAGCAAGGCACTATTGATCTAGAACAGTGATTGTCAACGTTTGCAAACTCACCCAACCCTATCCCCGGGAAGGGGGGGGGGTAGGGAGGGCGCAATTTTGATTTCCGGAGGGCTAAAACGAAGAAAGGGGGAGAAAACGATGGAGAGAGGTGTTACAGGGGGTAGGGGCAGGTGGGGGCGAAAAACATAAATGGGAGATGATTTGGGGGCAAATTCAGGGCAGTGACTACTTACTAGATCAACAGCACGCACGGATGGGTTTTATGACCGAAAATGTCTACTTTAAAAAAAAAAAAAAGTGTATTTGATAAAGAATGCTTTTTGTCTTATAATAAATCATTAACAGGCCTATTATAAGGCTTTGAATGGGGGGAAGGGTGCAGAGGAAGGGGCGATGAAAGAAAATTTGGGGTCTGAGGGGCCGATGGCCTGAAAAAAGGTGGGTGGGAGTGGACAACTGGTCTGGGAGTTTTGGCATTCTTTACCCAGTTGAAATCATAATAATAATGACAACAACGAAGTTGACAAGAATAGTAATATCAATAACAATGGATGCTGATGATAGTAAAAGTAACAACAACAACAATAATAATAATGATAACGATAATATATGAATGTGTGCAGAAAACAATGATGATGTTCGTCCATCGCAGGCGATGAGGACCACACTAGCTATCTATCTATCTATCTATCTATCTATCTATCTATCTATCTATTGCCCCCACCCCCCCCCCACCCCAAACAATAAAGAACTGTTTCATAAGTTTCTTGAAAAAAAAAAACAACTACAAATTTAATCACTACAAACGGCAATAGTCTTTAGAAATAACTACTTCAACACAACTTAATTCAACAACAAGAAAATAGTGTATAAATGCCTTTTAAAAAACAAAATCATCACTGATGGACACACAAGACTTTATGGATTAATTCCAACCAATATAGAAATAAAATTATGAACAAAAGATTTATAGACTTTGCATCATCAGTTTTTGTATTAAACCCAAATAAGATTTACTTCACTGATTGCAAGGCTCGCCGTTGTCACGGTCTTAATCATTTACGTCAATTCGTTCACTTATGCCAGCACTCGTTCTCCATGATGGTAACAATGTCAATATTGTAGCCCGCCAGGCTGTGAAAATAGGCTGAGACCAATTTTATTACTCAGTGGCGCGAAGTCTACCTGAGCGCCCCCCCCCCCCCGGTCTCCAAGCACTTGGGAGTGATCTTTTCAGACAATCGGTGAATGGGCCAAAATCTGAACAGGATAAAGTTATGACCTGCCAGGTTTATGATCCAGATTACCCTAATTGCTCTGCGGTGACTTGAAAGTCAACGAGTTCTTTTTTATAGGTTTGCTGTCTTTCCATTCAACCTCTGAGTTTGTAGACAGCTGGCCCGAGAAACATGTAAGCAGATAGACAGACGGACAGACAGACAGAGAAGTATGTAAATAGATAGACAGACAGACAGCCAAACAGACATAGATAGATAGATAGATAGATAGATAGATAGATAGATAGATAGATAGATAGATAGATAGATAGATAGATAGATAGATAGATAGATAGATAGATAGATAAACAGACATAGAGACAGACAGATAGATTGATATATATCGATAGATAGTCAGATAGATTCAAAACATTCGTCACATTCACCGTCCACCTCATTTCTTGTCTGCCAGTTGACACATTTCAAGGTTACCTAACTCAGGAAGACTGACCACAGGGCAGCGGCCTTTTCAGGATTTTATATTTGCCCGAGAAAGCAATTACCTTCGTCCAGTGGTGTCACTCATTATTTCTTCTTGATTGACAGGGCAAAGGCATGCCAATCCCTGATTCGACCTTCACCTTCCATGGGTGGGGCCAGACGTTAGGGCACGGGACCTCGTTCGACTTGATTTAACACCACCTCTAAAAATAGCCGCCAATCTAAATTTAGCTTGTCTTGGTCTAAGATATTCAATGGGTGGGTTTCCCCTGTAAACCTCTGGTTGGGAAATATGAAAACCCGACGCCACGGAATGTGACTACGAAAAGAGCTTATCGTACCAACGTTGTAGCTTAGTGATAGCCGTGTTTATCCGGAGGAAATGTCCAGAATGTTGCAATGCAATGGCATTCAGAGGTTCATGGAACGAGCCTCTTTTTGAAGACATAAACACATTTTTTTTTTTGTTGCTTCGTGCCGTGGTCCAGTTGGATAATTAGAGGGACCGGCCAGTGGTCTTGACCCCCCAAGGACAGAATGCGGTGTGTCCGGTATGCTTTCAAACACTAGAGGAGACCACGTGTTTTTGCCATATCTCCACGGATTAAGCCTTACTTCACATAATAGGTCTATGTACGCTTGGAGAAAGGGGAGAGGGAAGGGGGTGGGAAGAGGGTCTCATAGTGTATGTAAAGCATATGGTGAGAGTGAGGGGGAGGGAGGGGGAGGGAGAGGGGGGGGGCTTATGTAAGCTTTTTAATTATAAGAATGAAGTAGAAAAAAAGTGGTTTTCTCCATCATAATTATCTTTTCAGCAATTGAACTTGTTCATGTTTCCAAAGACACTGTCACACTGTTCGTGCAAAATACAGCCTTCCTTATTTCGTTTTTCTGTTTATCCTTCTATTTTTATTTTAATATTTACAATATTGTGCAAAAGGGGGGGGGGGGGGAGGTTCAAAAGAACAAATCATAAATTACCCTACTTTTTTACAAAAGCAAGAACTTCGGCCTGTTCATTCGTGTATTTACTTTAAAATCATTCTTCAATCAGCTGTAGTCATGCCAATCAGTGTCACTCATTCATTTTCATGCACAATTTTTTTTTTAGTACTTGAACCCTTCATTGTCAAATGTCCGAGACTGTCTGTAAATTATGAAGTAAAGACAATAATTAATACTGTCTACCTTGTATGGGGTGCATTTTAGTGCAAATGGTGTACGTGCTAAAGTACAGATGACATGGCATTCGTTTCCAATGTTTACATTTTGTTTGTTTGTCCTTGTTGTTGGGAAAGATCGACAGAAATAACAACATATCTTCCCAGAGCCCTAAAATAAGTTAAACATGAATGAAAAAATTTCCTCTCCTTAGAGTACGGAGTTCTCTTTGCTTTTCACCCCTCCACCCTGCGCGCCCGTTTCTGGCCCATTTTTTTTTTTATCTTTGCCCTCGAACCTCCTGGCGTCTAAATTAGTTGTAGGGAAGACCCCCGTCTTTACATACTCAGCGATGCATACGGGCTGTTTTCATTGTGACGTTGTACGCATGTACATAAAAGCCCTTTCTACATGCACCGATTTGCACTGAAGCTCAAAAAACCCACACACAAAAAAGGCAAGTGTTTTCTATACCTCACCTTTGTACTTACTCTTATTAGCATTTCAATACAAGTCATACAATTTGGAATCCCCCCAGTGGAAGAAATTGTTAAGATTTCAATAACGGAGATCTCTGGATATCATGGAACAGTGCTTCAACTTTTGAATGAAGCTCTTGATTCAGTGTTGACGCCCTTTTTTCTATTTTAACTGCTACGGCATACTTAGCAAAGAAAAGGAATTCCGTCAGCTCTATTTTTCCCTCAGCTGCAGTGCATTGTACTTAACCCCCCAGATAGTGGAAGAACCAAAATCTAAATGCGGCATCTATTTCGTTCCTTTGTCCAGAGCTGAAAAAAAAAACACAAATGACAAGAACAGCAACAGCAACAACAACAACAACAACAACAAAGCTGGACGATTATGCGACTGATTTCAAGGTCTATGATCTTAGCATGACCAGAAATCTGTTTCCTTGTAACATAGAACGGTTTCGTCCGCTTTCGGAAGTGCTTCTGCCCTTTCGGAACCCATAAATTATAAGTAAACATACTTCGGATTTCATATGATTAAGACTAATAAACAACGATTTGACCAGTGCCTGTGTGGCATGAGTGAGCTTTACTCTAAAACTATTCTAAGCCGTTATGATGAGCAACTTTTGGGTTCGTTGTAGTTGGGGGGAAAAGCCTGAATCCGTCCCCAGTCCGGGCAGTCCGTGGGCCTTTTCCTGTCCTAACGATCTGTTTTATTATTCTGCCCATGTCCATCGTCTTGCTTTTTTCCTATCGCGATATGACCATTATCGTGTGGACGCGATTTCTCCAAACTCAAACTCAAACTCTGCCCCACCCCCCCCCCCAAAAAAAAATTATCCTCACCATTATTTTGTATCTTTGAGAAATACGATTACTTTGTGTCTTCAGGCTCCATTCCGGCAATGGTCAGTCAAAGACTAGCCCGAAAATAGTGATTACGAATAGTGGATACTTTAAGCAGAATAAAGAAAAAAAGTAGTCCCCTTAGGAATCAATAACACGAGGGGAAGCCTTCACTAGGGGCTGTTGCACTTGATTCTTATTATAAACCTCCAACTTTCCCTGCGAAAACTTCTGTTCTGCTTCAGATGAATAGGAATAATGGAAAATTATTGGACCGTAAAGAAATGCTTACACTCGGGGTCTCAGCGACTTTTGGGGTCTTTATTAAAGTTTTCATTCATTCATTCGTCTGAGATCTTCTGTATCATGGATAACTGGGATAGGAAACACCGCAAGAACGCGTTACGTATTGGGCAAAACGGTATTTTTCCGACCTCTAAGTTCCCCAGGCTTTTTTTAGTTTACCTGAAAAAAAAAGCGGGCAAAATAATGAATGGAAAGGGCGACATGGAAAAGAGCGCCGTTTTTGAACCGGAGAGGAAAGTTTTGGTAAACATAACGGTCAGATAATTATATAAGTTATACATTTCAGAGAAAAAAACATTTTTAAAAATATATAATATAAACAAGTGGCAACCTCGTTCAGTGCACATTATGCCATCATACACGCATAAAGGAAAAATTTATGTCAACATACTGACTCACACTTACATGTTTACTAATAAAAGAATACATTTAGCACACGGCCAGGCGCGAGTGCCCCCCCCCCTCTCTCTCTCTCTCTCACACACACACACACACACATACGCACACACATACAGACAGGTCAACTCATACATGCTTACAAGAACATTGCTCTTTTAGACACGAAGGCAGAACTCCGTAGTCACCCAAGTCAAAACCTAAAAATACTCATTAATTTTGATTGTAAATAAATCTGGCTGGGTAAGTTCTGTTAGAATCTGAATCGAATCTTAGGGCTATTATTAACGTGACTTAGATCTAGATCAGTAGTTGAGCTTGGCGTGACAAAAAAATTGTAAGATATCTCTGCTCGGTGCGGCTAATTATCGCAAATTAATATGCTTGAATGCTTTACTAAAAACTTGGATTCATTCAATTTTAAACGTGTCTTATTCAGACCAAGAACTAACCTACAATGTCAATTTCTAAGACTGCCTATAATCAGAACAATTATTTCTGTATTATGATAGCGAGATTTTTTGTCAATTTCTGGGGATATTGTCAAATAATTTGTTGTAACCCATGTTAACAAATGCGCCGAAAGGAATAATAAATTTCTATGGTTTTTATTGCCTGGTTTCTTGTGTAAATGTTTCTGTGTTAAAAAAAAAAGCCATACACAAATCACGACCTCAGCTTTTGTTTGTTCCAACTCCGCTTTCTGCACAACTAAGAAATTGGATGTTAAACGTTTGCGGCCAAGTAAGGAATTAGAATAAATCGGAACAGTAGAACCTTTTTTTTTTTGGATAAGTGCCACGACGCATTTTGAAACAGTGTCAAAGAGTGTGTGTGTGTCGGTGTGTTTTGTTTTGTTTTGTTTTTGGTTATACCTCTTCTACATACTAAAAGATCTTCAGTTTTTCAGACAATGAAGATAGAACTAACAAGAAATCATAAGGTCGCCAAATATCTACGTAAATATACACATATTTTTGTTCAGCCAACAACAACAACAATGCGGGATACAAAACACTTTAAAAATAGTCTCAGGGGTTTCAGAAGATCCCGGAAAAGATCTGAGAGCCCATCCATGCTAGCTACTCTGTCCATAAAATTTTCCACTGAGGTTCAACCTGTATACGGGCTGACAATGTCCAGGATAAACAGTTGATTATGGAGGCAAGGACTGATGGAAATTTTGGAGTTGGACCAATAATTCTGGAAGGGGATTAACAGGGACGAAAATAGGCTGGGTGTTTTCAGGATTGCCCCATTCCAACTACTACTGGGTCAGACATTCAGGGTTGCACAAGTATTCACCTTGTCTCACCCAATCGATCTGTTTATTTCACTTAATCGATAAGGGTGATATATACCGCCATGCTACGCCGCGGGGCTAATCTGGATAATTTATGTAATTTAAAAATTCGGAGAAGGGCTAGTTCTGCGATAAAAATTTAAAGAGAGAGAGAAAGAACAAAAATGAAAATAAAAAAACTGACAAGAATCTTCGGAGACAATGATTCTTCTCATCTCATGCCTGAGCTGCCAATCGGGAACTGTCTCCACGTGGTGAAAACTACAATAGAGACCTGGCAGAGAACTTGGTGGATAAAGCAAACAAGGACCGTGAAGGGAGATGAAAATGTCGTCCATTACAAATTGTCATCTTTCAAAGAGGACGGACAAAATATTTTCTGAACCCTCCCCTCCCTTTTTGGCAGTCCACCTCCCCACCCCTTAAATGTCGGTCGGGAGCTGAATCTGCACTGAGTTACGGATATTCCAAAACAAAAACCAGTGTTCTTTTCATATATGTCTGTCATTTGCTGTAATAATCCCGCAAAGACTTCAGATATGACCCAAAGGGACACCAGACCCCATAACAAACTGCGGGTAGGTCTAAGGGGTTGGTGTGGGGGTGGGATCGAGCTTCGCCGTTCCTGACCTGAACATAATCACAGGAAAGAGATTAATTAATGGCTACACTGGTATTTTCTTTGACATGGGTCTTTTGCTCAGAGGGTGGAGTTGGGGGTGGGGGGTGGGGAAGTCCCCTACTCACGAACGAGCTTGGTGGATGTGAAGAAGTCCCCGACTCACGAGCGAATTCCGTTGATGAGCGAGTTATGAATGAGTTCGTGCCTCGATTTTGTTTTTGTTGCTTATGTCGGAATCAGGTGCACTACAAGTACCAGGTCATTATACACAGCTTTCGAATGTGATTAGTGAAATGCACTGGTAAGCAAATGTGCACACCAGCCAATTTTTGTCTGCCATTTTGTTGGGTGATGGCGTCAGGTCACTGACTTCCAGTGAAACCAAAGATACTAGAAACGATAAGATGAGACACTGTCTTCTTCGCACCACTAAAAAAAAACGTGCACACAATTTGCGCCCTGATAGGGGCGGAGCCCATGGCGCATAGTGTGAAAAGAATGCTTGATATAATGGTAAATTTATGATGCAAAATTGTGACAGTGCTACTGCGACTAAAAAAAAAAAAGAAAAGATAAAATAGCCAGTGTTCCCACAGCGACTAAGGTTATAATTCCTCAATAACTGACGCCAATCAAGGCCTATAGTAATAGCTGGACAGCGAACAAGATTCAATCTTTTCCCTATTTGGCTTTGTAAAATACGGCACTTTTCATGACTTCCGTGCGTTTGCCGCTAGGTGGCGGTGCAAAATCTGTGCGCGCTAAAAGCACTACCTGTCTTGTCTTATCAGTTCTGGTATCTTTTGTTCAACCTCACGCACCAGCCAAGCAGTTGGATCTCACTGTGAACTCAATGTCGTGACGCCGTCACCCAACTACTCGGCCAGTCAAAATTGGCTTGTGCCCAGCCAGTAAACCTACGGAAACTACGATCCGCCGGAGTTCGCACGTCGGAATGACATCGTCCGTACCTTAGATCCGCTGGTTACGACATCATGGCGACGTCGGTTCAAGATAGGGAATTCACCCTACGATAATCTACGTCAGACTGACATAGTGATGCTGGCTCTGTGCGCGCCCAGGCCACTAATAACGACGCACATAGGTGTAGCTTAGGATGGCCAAATGATATCAAATTCTGTTTATTTTTTATTGTGTTTAAATAATTACAAGCAGACGCTTGTACACTGCACCCAGGCATAAGGGATGGGGCCTTTGTAACGGCCGTGCTATGTAAATCAGAGATTTCCCGTACACGTATGTGCCGGTGAATGCGCACGCGCGGAAGGAGACAAGCGACAATACTATACGAATAATACTGAAAAACTGGGACAAGTTATTGCCGACACGGGTCAGTCACCACCTCCTTCTACATGTATTAAAAATAATGTGGGGGGAAATTCGTCTCCAGAAATAATAGGGCACATTAAACACATGGGAAAGTCGAAGCTGTACTGTCTTGTTTATCGGTAAGAAAAGTGAATCTAGTGTAACGGGGGTTATAATTATATCAAAAGAAACAAACCAGGACTATAATTATAATTACCAGAAAAGGGAAAGGTGGAATGGGGAGGGGGGGTGGAAAAAAGTAGTGCAGGACCACCCTTCTCTTCCGATCCTTCTGTTTGTGATGATGGACGACGAAACTGCGAAATTGGGTTAATTAACGTATGGAATTTTTCATACATTTATTTTTATCCTGATTCTGGGAAAAAGTCACCCGCATAAAGATAAACAGTTTATGATACTAATACATGGCAGCCTCCAGGGTGACTGCTAGCATCTTTTTATAATAAGCTTGAGCCTTTCCCAATTTTTCAAAACGAACATTTTTATGTATTTAAAATTTTTCCATCATTCTCAAATCAAAAACCAGTCCACTTTTCATCATTTCTGCCATTTTAGTGATAATTCCATAAAGACTTGAGATCTGATCCACAGGAACACTATGTGTTAATTTTTCACTTGGATCGGAACATTTTGCAGTTTTGGTGTTTCATACAACATTAAATTGTGTAGAATTTGCTTAACTGTTTAAAAAAATTATTTGTTTATTTCTTTTTGAAGAGATCATTCCATTTATTATGTTTGTTAACAATATCTTTATGGGGGGGGGGGGGGGATACATCAACAAGAATAATAGAAAAAAGAAAAATAAACATTAAGATTATAGAGGAGAAAGGAAAATGAGGGAATTACGCATAAAGACAAGATAAACAGAGAGGGAGAGAGATAGAGAGAGACATACAGAGGGAGGGAAACAGAGATGCAATGGGCAGGCAGAGGGAATTTGTCAACGAAGAGGAGAGTAAAAGAGACGGGAAAGACCAGATATACGCGAGAGAGGGAGAGAGAGAAAGAGACAAAGAGAAAGAGAGAGAGAGCAAGAGAGAAAGAAAGAGAGAGAGAGGGAGAGAAGGAGAGAGAAAATAGAGAGGTTATTATAAACAAATAATAAGAAACGGTCATCCAACGAGCTAAAAATTATACGCTGTATCAAAACATGTCTACAATACGGCGTTCTTTAACCTTTACACCCCTACATTTTTTTTTTTTTTGCATAAGGGCTTTTGAATTCAAGGAAGGCACTTGTGAATTCCGGGTTGAACCCTCCGACAAAATGCTATCAGCCATCAGTGACACGGTTTGTGGCGGGCCCCGTTATCCAACCGTGACGCCTCAGGTTACTGATCCACGACACCGTGACACAGCTGTCTGCAGTCACATAGTTTTCAGGCCGCGGATAAACCCCGCAGCTCAAATCGAGCTCAATTTCCAGGAAATGTTCAGGAGACGTCGCAAATCTAAGTCGAAACCGGTCTAAATCTGTGTCCTTGGGACATTTTTGGAGCAGGTAAACCAGGTGTCTCTGCGCCGAAGGCTTTTAACCTAGTTTTAAACTATGTCAGCTGGTCTTGTTTTTAAACTTCAGACAATTTCAGCCATCCGTGTCTTAAACTGTTGGGTTTTTTTTTTTAAACTTTAATCAAGATCATCAGATATTCATCTCCCTTGCATTAAATAAACATTAACTTGGAAAACATCCAAGTGCAACAGAGACGTTTGTCCGTCAAAAAGGTATATAAATTGAATGCATAACTGGTAGCAGAACGTGAAAATGGACAACCACAAAGGAAATGAAGGAATGTAAGACAGAAAGAAAGAGAGATGGGAAGAAAGGAGGGAGGGAAGAAAGAAAGAAAGAAACAAAAAAGAAACAAAGAAAGACTGGAAGGAAGGGAGGAAGAAAGAAAGAAAGAAAGAGCGAGAGGAAGAAGGGCGAAAGAAAGAATGGAAGGAAGGGAGGAATGAAGGGAGGAAGGAAGGAAGGAAGGAAGGAAAGAAGGAAGAAAGAATGAAAGGAAGGAAGAAGTAAGAATGGAAGGGAGAAAAAAAAAGAACGGAAAAAAGAAAGAAAGAAAGGAAGAACGGAAGGAAAAAAGGAAGAAAGAATAAGCGAAAGAAAGCCAAGGAAAAAAAAAAAAGAAAGAACATGTAAAAGAAAAATAGGGCTCAGGCTGCATTAGACAGGGGGTAGAAAAATTAATAATTATGATCGCTGATTAATCGCTGTGACAATCTTTTCAGATAACCCTACTTCCCATGGGCCCTCTATAAACGCAGATCGTGCACCGATGGGACAAGTGCACCCATCACAGTGGTGACTATGTGAAAAAGTAGCAAAGTACAGCTAGATTCCTATACACACTGTTTCATTTTGTATCGTAATAAACATGAACATTGCATTAGTAAATATTGTCCCTTATATATATTTCGGGCGCCCTTCGTATTTTTGTCTGAGTGCCGTGTCGAGTCCCTTAGGTATAAAGATTTCGACTTAGCAGTGGCCAAGATAATATGACTGTTATGACTGTCATCCAGGAGACAGTGCGTTGGCAGAGCTTCTTCCACTACTGCTATTATGGTAGTCTATTCAATGAGCTTGGTGTAATATTGACTGAACTCTTGAGTTCCCATTAAATTTTGAAAGTTGTAAACTTGTGCCAAGTGCCATATTTTAGGATGGCTTTCTGACTTAACAAAAAAAAATTACTTTTCTTCTGGTGATAAATCTATCTATCTATCTATCTATCTATCTATCTATCTATCTATCTATCTATCTATCTATCTATCTATCTATCTATCTATCTATCTATCTATCTATCTATCTATCTATCTATCTATCTATCTATCTTTCTGTCTGTCTTTCTGTCTGTGTCTGTCTTTCTGTCTGTCTGTCTGTCTGTCTGTCTGTCTGTCTGTCTGTCTGTCCGTATTTCAAAAGTTTTGGACAAGATCAAGGTAAGCTAGAGTTCACAGCCACGGGGGGTTAGGGTTGTGTACGTCATCATTAATCTGTATTGATTAGTAGTCTACAAGTGTACCCACAACAAAAGACATAAATTTATATGTATCTAAAGCAAGCCCCCCCCCCTCCCCTCCCCGTCCACCCACCGAAATAAAAAGACGGTACCCGACCACTCTTCCCCACCTTTTCTCTTTTGAAGCCCCCATTCCTTACCCACTGCCAGCGGCGGAATCCAAGTGGCTTAATTACGTTTAGTGTTCCAATTTTAGGTGGTTAAACTGGTCAACAGCTCAAGGCCAATCCGATAATCCTAATATAAGTGGCTTTACTCGTGAGTCCTACAACTGATGACGTCTATGTCCAGTATTAATTCTAATCTGCTCTCAGAGGCGGAACCGAAATGTCGGTCTTTGGTTTCAGAAGTTCACGGGCCTTGTTCCATTCACAAATTAAGGGAAAATAAGGCCAAAGTAGGTTTGTTTACACGGAGTATTTTCGGGAAGGTGCCCGTGCACGGTCACGACAACGTAAGGTTACCAATACCCTAGTTCCCCGACCTCATTAGCGTTTTCGTTGGCGAAAGGGCGGTAGAAACGTTTCGGGGAGTTGACCAGAAACTGATTTTAAAAAAGAAAATATGTTCGGCCCAAAAAACTTCCACCTGAAGAACAATTATTACCAGATGGTCATTAAGGCCGAGTCTGGACATTAATTTTTTGACAGGTCAGACCTTCTGTCATTTGAATATGGGCCATCATTTCTGTACTAAGACAGCGGTCGCGACCTCAATTCTTGTTTGTTCTATTTCCATTTCCTGAAAAAACTGGAGATATTTTAGTATGTAGAAGAGGTATAACAAATGCACACCTTGATACTTGTTTTTAAATACGTTGTGGCACTTATCAAGCTGTTTCACAGTTCCGATTTATTCTAATTCTTTATCATAATAACTAAAGCAGCAAACGTGTAACGTCGAATTTCTCAGTTGTCCAAAAAAGTGGAGTTGGAACAAATTGGAATTAAGGTTGCTATTCCCAGCCATGTCTTTGTCAAGTGCATCGGAATGAAAATAAGAGAATCTCTTACATGACGCTGCATTTTGACCGTGATAAATTGAAAGGTTGTAAAACTTTTATGAGTTTGACAGGAGTGGAGAAAACAGAAGAAGCGTAAAATTCTTTCAAATTTTTTTAGGGCGTGGGGCTGAAAGGTATAAATGTGTTTATTTATAGCCCCTGGGAATCCAGGGCAAGATCCCCCATTGGAACGCAATTCAAAACCTGCCCTAAATTGTGGAATCGAAAATACCAACACCATTCATACCGGTACATTATGAATAGGGGGAAAATGAGGTTGGAAAATTTGGCAATGCCGGAGGTGTACCGACTGTAAAAGCCTTATTCTTTTCATTGATAAGAGCATTAAGTGCAGTGCATGTCAGTTCGACCTCCGAGTTTTGAAAAACAACTTTAAGTTAGTAAGCGTCAGTTCCTCTCCGGAATGTCAAGGTTCTATCTCCACTTTTTGACTGAATTGAGTTACACACTACACACTACTTCTACAGTCCATTGTGTGTCAAAGTATCACGCAGATTCGGTGTGTAATTCAATTTTGTATGTATTGCTAAAAAGAAAAAAAGAAAAACATCTTCGCTCTAAAAGCTATGAGCACATGAAACTTCAATCCTCGATTTTTCAAAAGTTGAAGGAAGGGATCTAGAACCTCGTCAACGGGACGAGTTTGTAAAGCGCTTGGCTGAAATGGCAAACATGACATGTATGAACGAGACAGCAGTGAACCCCACTATCTGCTTCACTGGTGGCTGAAATTTGTGACGTTTCTTGGCGGTCTTTCAAAACATCCTGTTTTACGGATGAAGTGACAGCAAGAGTGAAACACAAGTAATAGAGCAGGTACAGCCAGCATGCGTTCACTTGCGCAACTTTGTACGTCAATAAATAATTATAATAATATACTCTAAGCGTATTATCTTTCTAGCTATTGAACTGTCATGATATTTACCTGCTTCGGACAATTTTTTTTGTTTATCTTCATGAAACAGCCGAACTGTCTTAAGTTCAAATAGTGTTCCCCTTTAAGTCAGCAAACTTGACAATAATTAGAGGATCATTGGAAACACCGACATCGACTACAACGTCAGCCACCCCCACGATCATTGTCACAACAGCAACAACCACAACAACAAAAAGCTCGAAAACAACCACAACAACAACAATGACAACGACAACGACGACAACAACAACACCAAAGACAACAACCACCACAAGAAGAACAACAACAACAACGACTACAACAACGACGTCTACAACAACAACAACGACAATGACAGCAACAACAACAACAACAACTACGACAACAACAGCAACGGCAACGACAGCAACAACGACTACAACAGCAACAACCACGACAAGAACAATAACTACAACAACAACGACAACGACTACTACAACAACAACAACGACAACAAAAACAACAAGAACAACGACTACGACAAGAACGACAACGACAGCAAAACTCTACTCAGTGGTACCGTATACAGGCAATCTGTTGTTGTTACTATCGGTGGGTGACGTTAAAGATTTCACAATAAATTTATCTGTGGCATTTAAATAGCGACATTTTTTTTTTCGTGCCATTCAATATCAGCAGTACAAAAGAGCACGAATAATATCAAAACAAACCCAGCTCAGACCTAAGTGGTGTTAGCATGAGTTCATTACTCTAAGAAGGAAATTTCGTCAAGTTACTAATAGTTACCAATGCCTTTGATATTTAACATTAAGTGTTGACATTTCTTTATTGTACCATAATTATTATTATCATAATTATGTTTTCGCCATACACGCATTTTCTCTCCGAAAAACAAAAATCAGAGATTCTAGGAAAGGCTTTGTTTGGGTTTTTATTTCGTGTGTGTGTGTTTTTTTTTAAAGGCCATTAACACAATTAATGATCACGAGAGAAGGGGCCTGAAGGCAGAAAGGCATTTTACTTGCAGCAACCTTATACTTGTGATAGTTGGTGCCATGCGCAGTAAATTTTATGAATTGTGGCCGATAAAATAATAATAATAATAATAATAACATCAACAACAATAACCTGTGCCAGAGAGTCCGTTTACACCCAGCAGTGACGAGAATAATTAGGCCAGTATAGACGTTTAATGTCAGGATCGTTCAGTTTGTACACAATGTCAGGAGTGCAGTTTTCAGTCACAAATGCTCGCAGCATGGTGCAGCAAAATGCGACTGAATTTCATCAAGTTGTTGAACCAGTTTGACAAGCCGAAGGGGAAATCCGTAATCTTTAAAAAGACTAGACGCTTTCAGATACCCCCCATCTCTCTCTGTCTCTGTCTGCCTGTCTGTCTGTCTGTCTGTAAGTCTCTTTCTGTGGGTCTCTCTCTGTGTCTGTTTGTCTGTCTGTCTGTCTCTCTTTCTCTCACCCCTTATCTGCCTGCTTACCTACCTACATACCTACCTACCTACCTACCTATCTACCTACCCACCCACCTACCTACCCACCTACCTATCTGCCTACTATCTACCTACTTACCTACCTACCCACCTACCTTCCTATCCACTCACCTACCTACATGTACCTTCGTATCCACCCACCTATACACCTACTTATCTATCTATCTATCTATCTATCTAGCTATCTATCTATCTATCTATCTATCTATCTATCTATCTATCTATCTATCTATCTATCTATCTATCTATCTATCTATCTATCTATCTATCTATCTATCTATCTATCTATCTATCTGTTTATCTATCTATCTATCTATCTATCTATCTATCTATCTATCTATCTATCTATCTATCTATCTATCTATCTATCTATCTGTCTGTTTATCTATCTATCTATCTATCTATCTATCTATCTATCTATCTATCTATCTATCTATCTTTCTATCCGTCCGTCCGTCCGTCTGTCCATCCATTCATCCATCCGTCTTTCGATCCGTCCTTCCGTCTGCCAGCCCCTTGTCCGCCTGTCTGTTTATCTGCATGTCTCACCGTCTTTGGCCCCCTCTTCAATCTGGCCCGCTCTTTACCACTAATAAAAAGACGAACAGCATGACAGCCCGCAGAGAGAGAGAGAGAGAGACAGAAAAAATAAACAGGAAATCAATCCCAACTAAGTAGATAAGTGCAAAAGCACAGGCAAAAGACAGGCCAGATCTGACATAATAAGCTTGTACCTGATCATTATTCTAATATTACTATGTTGTTGTTGTTTTTTTCTCTCAGTTTATTCAAGAAGGGGAAAATTAGCCAAGCGCGTGGGAGGATTGGAGCTTATGTATTTTTTCTTCGTTTTATCTTGGATGTCCCTTAGGGTTGAAACACACCGACGCTGGTGTAGTCGCCAGACTGGTGGCTCACCGCCCATGAATTATTCATCACACTAATACACTATGCATTACCCACGCCACCCTTGATCTGTTTCACCCCTAATTCTCTTCATCGGATCTGACGATCTGAACAAAACAACAAAAAAAAAAAAAATACATCGAGGAGAAAAGAAAAAAAAAAGAAAACAAAGCAATTGACCTGAACTGGATTTGAACCCACAGCATCCGAGTTTCAAGCTTGCAAGTCATACACTTGAACTGCGGTAGGCACTGTAACCTGTGATAAATCTCCTATAATAAAACAAATTTACTGTTGTCTCACAAGTTCTACTCTTCTTTACACCGATGACTCTCTGGGAGTCCCCTGAGATCATTATGATGTCATAGTAGATTCTATTCTATGTTACACATCATGCAGCCCCAGTATAAATCAGCGGACGAAAGAATCCAAAGGAATCATAGGGCTATATATGGCAGCTCACGGCTGAAATCCTCAAGAAACAAAGATATCACCCAAAGGCAGAATAGAACAGTCAGCCGAAGTATCGAATTCGGTAAAGACACATGCGGTTAACAGGAGATATAACAAAGAGGAGTTGTATGCGTTATAAGACTAAGGGTAAAAAGAAATAAAAAAAAGAGTAATAATAATGTTATTAATGTTACTTTTTTTTAACACACAGATCGATAAACAAGAGGAAGATTAAATGACATTTTGACGCGTGGGCGATCATAGGACAGATGGATAATAACAGTTGAACAGAAAGACAGGCAAACAGACAGACGGTGTAGACAGACAAAAAGTTAGGCTGATAGATAGACAGATAGATAGATGGACAGATAGATAGATAGACAGATAGATAGATAGATAGATAGATAGATAGATAGATAGATAGATAGATAGATAGATAGATAGATAGATAGATAGATAGATAGATAGATAGATAGATAGATAGATAGATAGATAGATAGTATAGCTTTAGACCAGGATGGATGGATGGATGGATGGATAGATGGATGGATGGATGGATAGATAGATAGATAGATAGATAGATAGATAGATAGATAGATAGATAGATAGATAGATAGATAGATAGATGGATGGATGGATGGATGGATGGATGGATGGATGGATGGATGGATGGATGGATGGATGGATGGATGGATGGATGGATGGGTGGATGGATGGATAGATAGATAGATAGATAGATAGATAGATAGATAGATAGATAGATAGATAGATAGATAGATAGATAGATAGATAGATAGATAGATAGATAGATAGATAGATAGATAGACCCATCCAACCTATTATACTTAAATTGACAATACAGACAGAACAAAAACACGATGTAACAGTCCCTGGAATATTTCTGAATGAAGCAGTTGCGAAAAGGACACCACGCAGAGATGTGGAGACTGAGAAAGATAGGGAGGTGGGGAGAAGTGGGTCGAAGAGAGATTAAATATTTTATTTAAGGAAAGAATGATCCTCGGAAGTTCCAAAAATAGTTTCTACCCGCAAGCACGAAATATTAGCACTGTAAAAGCCCTCCCTTAAATAGCTATCGATCTTTTGTCTCGAGAGAAAAACACGACAGTCGTAGAAGCAAAAAGAGTAGAGAAAAGAGATGGGAGGTGAAAAACGGAAAGAGATTCCCACGCGCTGAGCGTATGAACGTCGTTGATTTTTGCTTTTCTGGTACGTGGACGTGGAAATTCAAACCAAGCTGTTTTTGTTTGCTTGTTTGTTAGGCCTATAAATCAAGGTTACTGGTGTACGATGAGAGAGAGAGAGAGAGAGAGAGAGAGAGAGAGAGGAGGGGAGAGAGCGAGAGAAAGAGAGAGAAAGAGTGAGAGACAGAGGGATAGAGAGACACACGGAGAGAGAGAGAGAGAGAGAGAGCGAGAAGCTGCGCAGTGTTTAGGGTGGACATAATAATGGATGCACTGTTAAGATAATTTTGTTTCTTTTACTTTCCTGTGCGTGTTTGTCTGTTGTTCTCTAGTACCCTTCCTACCATTTTCTGCACCATAACTTGGAACAAGAGATTTAAGTCATTATTTTTGTCTTCCCTTTTCATCGACAGACATAAATCAATAAGTATAATTAACGCGCGTGGTGCATTGTCTCAAAGTGTATTTTGTCTCAGTCCCAGTATGAAATGTGAACAGCGGAGCTCAACAGGACCTCGCCAACTGGCCAGACGGAAGCAAAAGTGTGTCTCACTAGTTCGTGTGCGTCAAAAAACTGTCTTGGGTCAAGATGCGAAAAGAGAAATTTCGAACACTAAATCAAAACGGGCTTGACTCAGAGAGCCACTAGCCTAAGAAAAGTAGAAAAGTTTCCGGTAATGATCAGGTAATGACATAATGAAAATTATTTATAATGCTCTCATTGTCAACATCACAATTACCATTATTTTCCCATCAAATAATGAAAATAAAACATATTCCTTTACTTGAAAACGCCCTGTATTTTTCGTTATTCGTTTAATATTGCTGAAAATTAATTACCTATGGATGCCAAACCACGTCTAGTCGCAGCATCTCAAGATGTCCTTGGACGTAATCAAACAGTTTGCATTTTTCTTTTTAATTGTCCTCGTCTGATATTGGCAAAACATGTTAATTTTTAACTGCCAACCTTATAATATATAGAATGTACGACATATTTTAACTACATAAAAATGTTCAACACTTGTGAAACAAAAAAAAAAAGGGAACAGCGGTTTCGTTCCTACTGTAAAACACAAATTATTTACTTCTAACTTCTACATACAAATTTGTTGTTTTTTTTTAAAATTTAAAACGTGTGTTTGTCCGTGTGTTCGCAAAAAGTATTGGCTGATAAAGCTCGGATTTACATGAAATTTTGAAGAGGCCTTCGTTTCGGCCTGCAGAAGATTCCTTTTTACATTTGGAGGCTCCAAATGGTGGAGAAGCATATTTTTTTGAGTTAGCTTTGTGTTGCTGACTGCTTACCTCCGACCCCCCCTCCCTTTTTTTTTTTTTTACGAACACATGACCCGTGACGACAACACTAATTCCTGTCGGCCGATTTAAAATAGTCGACGTCATCGCACATTTTAATATAAAGCTAAATTAAATTAATATTTTGTAAACAAAAGTGAAAACCGATTAATGAAAATCAGAATCGCAAAATAAAAATTAAAATTAAAACATAAATATAAAATATTTGCTCAAATCAGACCTATCACTTTTGAGTCTTACTCTTGTGAGTTGCTTTGGACCTTACAGGTCAATTAAAAATAACGATGTTACAGAAGTATAACACTGAATTGCTATGTTGAATGTGTGGGTCTCAGCTATCATTAGTAGCGTAGACTACCAGATTAAAAAAAAAATTCATTCATAACACGGCTTCCAATGCCTTTAATTGTTAACTTTTTTTTTACCCGTTCCCATCTCGGCGGCTTTTGTTAATTCCGAGACTTAATTATCCAAAAAAAAAATAAGCTGGCGACTTTTCCTCCAATAACGGAATACGTGTGTAGTCAGCTACATTTAGGGATACAATTTTATCATGTGGGTTTAGGGTTAGGATTTGTTGGATAGTTAGATTTAATTATTGTTGATTACAGTGTTTAGTCAGAGGCTAAAATATTTTCCGAGGGTGATCCCAACCTTCTATAAATAGCTGGCTCTCAGCGCAGTTGTCGCTTTTCGGTGTTTGTTGCTATCAAGAAGTGTTGTCGCCAGTGTCCCAAGAATGAACAAGTGAGTGAATGAGAGAAGGACTGAGTGATATGAATATGTGAATGAATATAGGTGCGACAATGAAGACTTTATAAATGTTCGAATGACGTGATTTTGGTATGTATGAAAGAAAGTGGCCACCAGTAAAAATGAACTACAGAATGAATCAATAAAAGAAAGTTTGAATGATCGAATGAATGTGAATGAATGAGTGAATGAATGAATGAATAAAATGATTAAATAAATGAATTAAGGAACGGATGAAAGAACGAAGGAACTGATGAAAGAATGGATGGATGGATAGATGAATGAATGAACGACAGAATAAAATGAATGAATGAAATGAACGAATGACTGAGTGAATGAATGAACGAATGAATGAATGAAACTGAGGAGGCGCACTTCCGCCCGTCAAGACCATGCATTTTCCAAATCTTCAAATCAATGCACTTCATCAATGAAAAGAAAGGGTGACAGATGCATGGTATGCTCGTTATAATGCTGATCAATAACGGATTTAAGATATGTGCTCGAAAATGGTAACATGATCCTGAAGATGAATGCGGATCTGTGTGTAATCCGTGAGTACATGCGTAAGACGGCTACGTCATAAAGGCTTGGTGTGAGCTGGCCCGCCCGAGATGTGTGGGGTCAGAATGGAGTGGCTGAAAGTGAAAGACAGAATGATGTCAATATACAAACCTGACCACAGGAAATATGAAGTGAGAGGAAGGAAAGAAAAGATGGAGACTGGATGGAGAAAGATAATGAGACTGCTGAATAGTGATGGCGGATACTGTGTACTTCCTATGTTTTTGAGTCTTTATTTTTTCATGTTCAGCAGGATAGATAGATAGATAGATAGATAGATAGATAGATAGATAGATAGATAGATAGATAGATAGATAGATAGATAGATAGATAGATAGATAGATAGATAGATAGATAGATAGATAGATAGATAGATAGATAGATAGATAGATAGATAGATAGATAGATAGATAGATAGATAGATAGATAGATAGAATAATCATAATAATAGTTCGTCCATCAGGTATGATGATGACCTTAACAACACCAGAGGAATAAAGAACAGAAATTGTTGAGAATTTCAACACATGGACAATAAAGAGAACTAAAGGACACAGAGGACAGAATGGAAAGACTGTTCTTTCATGACTTATGGCTTCTCATGTGACTGATAAGTCCTATTTTTGCCCTGCAGACCCTTCCGCATAAATGACAAGAGTGCTCCGTTGGTTCAGTACCACTGGGCCTTTTCTTGCGCCGTTCTCTTTTTTTGATAGCCTGCTGGACTCTGTCAGCTTCCCATGCTTTGCTGCCTCTGGTAAAGGCCGCCCTCCAATTTGCACGATCAAGCGAGAGCTTTTCCCACTCACTCACATCAATGGCAAAGGCCTTCAGTGATTGCTTGAGAGTGTCTTTGTAACGTCTCTTTGGGGCCCCAACATTCCTCGTTCCATTGGAGAGCTCAGAGAAGAAGATTTGCTTAGGGAGTCTGGAGTCGGGCATTCTGACAACATGTCCTGCCCAACGTAGCTGAATTTTTTTCAGGTGGCAGAAGATGCTCAATTCCTTGGCACGATTGAGGACCTCAGTGTCTGGAATTTTATCCTGCCATTTGATCCTTAGGATCTTTCTAAGGCAGGCCAGATGAAAGTGATTTAGCTTTCTGGCATGCGATTGGTACACTGTCCAGGTTTCAGCCCCATAGAGTAGGGTGGGAAGGACCACAGCATTGTACACTTTCAGCTTAGTGTCTGTGCGAATGCCGGCAACATCCCACACTCTCTTTCGAAGCCTGCCAAATGCAGAGCTGGCTTTGCTGATTCTTGAGAGAATTTCAGTATCAACACGAGCCGCGGAAGACAGTGTACTGCCAAGATAGGTGAAGTTCTCCGACACCTTCAGAAGACTGTCATGGACTTTGATATTTGGGGTCACAGGATACTTGTCGTCTGGAGTAGGCTGATGGAGCACTTCCGTCTTCTTTGTGCTTATTGTGAGGCCAAAGTTGTCACAGGCACTAGAGAACTTATCAACACAGTTTTGCATGCTATCCTCATCGTGTGCCAGAAGTGCACAATCATCAGCAAATAGTAGGTCACAGACTTGAGTACTTTTGGTTTTGGTTTTTGCCTGAAGTCTCCTGAGGTTGAATAGACTGCCATCAGTTCGGTACTTGATGCTTACCCCTTGAGGAGGAGAGCTAAAGGCTTCTTGTAGCATTGCAGAGAACATGATGCTGAACAGAGTTGGGGCTAAGACACAACCCTGTTTTACCCCATTTGTGACAGCAAAGGGCTATGAAAAACTGCCGTTGCTTTTGACTGCAGCTTGCATGCCATCATGAAACTGGCGCACTATTGTGATGAATTCGGGTGGACACCCAAACTTCGCCAAGATTTTCCAGAGGCCTTCACGACACACTGTGTCAAATGCTTTTGTGAGGTCAACAAATGTGATATACAGCGCTTTATTTTGTTCCATGCATTTTTCCTGAATCTGTCTGGCAGCAAAAATCATATCCGCCGTTCCCCTCTCTTTACGAAAGCCACATTGGCTCTCGGGAAGCAAGTCATTTGACGAGAGGTGATCAAGAAGGCGATTCAGAAGCATTCTTGCCAATATTTTGCCAGCAATTGAAAGTAGAGAGATTCCCCGATGGTTGTCACAGACTTGGCTGTCCCCTTTGTTTTTGTACAGATGGATGATTGAAGCATCTTTGAAGTCCTGTGGCAGCTTCCCTGCTTTCAACATATGATTGAACAACTCGGTCAACCTTTCAATAAGCTTTTCTCCACCGAAGGCATACACCTCAGCAGGAATTGAATCCACGCCTGATGATTTGTTAAAGGACATCTGATTTGTGGCAGTTCGGGTCTCATTTGCTGTGAATGGCTTGGCAAGAGCTGCATTAATAGGAGTCTGAGGGAGGCGGTCAATGGACTCAGTATTTATATTTGATGGCCGATTTAGCACACCTCCGAAATGTTCTGCCCAACGCTGAATTATGGCATTCAATTCAACAATGCGTGTTGAACCATCTGACGCAAGAAGTGGCGTAGTGCCAGAGCGGGATGGTCCAAACACAGCTCGGAGGCTCTCAAAGAACTTTCTAGTGTTGTTTGTGTCGGCATATTTCTGAGTTTCTCTTACTCGCTCTTCAAGCCAGTCATTTTTCATTTTCCTCAGCTTCTTCTGGAGTACACCCTTACATGCACGCAGTGCATCAGCTTTTGCTGTGGAAGAGGGGTCACTGCAGTGAGCTTGGATGAGACTATTTTTTTCTTTGATGAGCACTTTGATTTCATTATCATTATCATTGAACCAGTCCTGGTGCTTGCGGACAGGAAAACCAACTGTGCTGCTGGCGCAAGAGTGTACAGTCGTTTTTAGGTCAGTCCAGCTCTGTTCAATGTTCTCAGGGTCAAAAGTCACGCAATCCAATTTTGAGGAGAGTTCTGATGAGAGCTCGCTCTGTTTCTCAGCTGAGCAGAGTTTTGAAACATTTAGGCGTTTAGGTGGCGCTTTCCCTTGAGGGCGTCTATTGCGCCTCAATGTTAGTCTGAGCTTGCAAACAATGAGTCTGTGGTCAGTTCCACACTCGGCACCACACATCGCCTTTGTTACAAGGACATCCTTTCTGTCAGTCTTCCTCACAATGACATAGTCTATGAGATGCCAATGCTTTGAGCGGGGATGCATCCATGACGTTCTGTTTCTCACGGGGAGACTAAAATTTGTGTTGGTAATGAACAGGCCAAATTCAGCGCACAAAGTAAGTAAGCGCAACCCATTGTTATTGCATGAACCAACTCCATGAGGGCCCAAAACATTTGGCCACGCTGAGATTTCGGAGCCAACCCTAGCATTGAAGTCCCCCAAGAGAATCAGCTTATCAGCTGCCGGGACAGAGCATATGACAGATTCTAGATCAGAATAGAACTTGTCTTTGGCTTCATCTGGGTTTGTCATGGTGGGCGCATATGCGCTAATGAGGGTGGCTGACTGGCTTTTCCCAACTGGGATCCTGAGTGTCATTAGCCTGTCATTTATTTCAATTGGCATGGACTGCAAGTTTCTGACAAGGTCATTTTTAATTGCAAACCCAACACCATGCTGTCTCGGTTCGACTGCATCCTTGCCTTTCCAGAAGAAGGTGTATCCACCACTGAGCTCTTTGAGTTGGCCACTATCAGGGAGTCTGGTCTCACTGAGTGCCACTATGTCCAGGTTGTACCTGCTGAGCTCAATGGCAATAAGTGCAGTGCGTCTTTCCGGGTTGTTTGAGTTGTCCTGTAGTGTGCGTATATTCCAGGCTCCTAGCCTGAGTAAGCTGATTTCTTTTTGTTTCGACCGCAAAAAGGGATCCCCACTGGTCGCGGTATACCAGTCAGGGTGATGTGAAGTGGGCTTTCTTTAGGGCACCTTTTCTAGCCCCTTCCTCAGTTGAGGTGAGCAGTGCTATCCTTAAATAAGGCTGCTCAGCTACTGTGGGTGCTGCCTCCCCACGCCTCCACTTCAATCGACGATGAAGCGACCATAGCCCACAGCCACCAACGTGTAGGTCTGTGCTAACAGCTTCCAGTCTATCCAAACCTGCTGCCACCGCACTCGCCCATCGCCGTTGGAATTTTGAGAGGAAAGAAGACGAGACAAAGATGAAAGAAGACGAGGTGAGTGTTAAGACTGGCGCAAAGAATTTGTTTTTAGTGAGAAAGAGCTGCGCAAACATCAGACTCACTCTCTCGCCTGGACACAACTTATCCAAGTGGTAAGACAGGGTCAAGACGACTGGAAATGTATCCAGGTGCAGGAGGATGCCAGAGGGATAGTCATATTGCCTGACCGGCTGCCTGTAGGCTACTCCACAGCCTCGCAGTCCCAACTGACTAGGGTGAAAGACCCAAACCAAAGAACACCAATACTGGTGGATGCTCTGTGTCACGATATCCAGGCCAGAGTGACGGTATATTGCCATCTGCCCTATCAATCAACCACTGGCCTGCTGCCGCCAGCTTCGAAGCTGCGTCCGGGAAGTTTGCTCAATTCTTCGTCTGTGATTTAGGCAAACAAGCCTATGGCCACACCGCTACCGGGAGCCAATGTGAAGGACTCAAGTACTGAGGGTCACATTGTGCCCTAGCATGTGGCCGTTGGGTTAGATGAAACCTCCTCCGCCCTGGCCGTTTGCACCGACAGGTGCACGCCCACTGATACCATGCTAGCGTACCAGTTCATGAAACAGGTTGTACTGGATTGCATGTTACCAGTAGCAGATTTTTCTGACCTGACCTGAATAGAATAGATAGAATATAGATAAATAAATAGACAGACAGACAGATAGATAGACAGACAGACAGACAGACACACAGACAGATAGGTAGATAGATAGATAGATAGATAGATAGATAGATAGATAGATAGATAGGTAGATAGATAGATAGATAGATAGACAGACAGATAGATAGAATAGAATGATAATAATAATAATGGATGGCATTTATATAGCGCATTATATCCATTGCCATTAGAAATACTCTATGCGCTTTACAGAAGCTCTCTCACTCGCTCTTTCTTTCTCTCACCCCCTCTCTCTCTCTCTCACTCTCTCTATCTCTGATAGATAGAAACTAATGTATTTGGAAAAAACAAATAGAAGTTTTGACTCACTTTGTCTTCTTCTATAGTTTTTTATTTGTTTACACGGATAGACAGAAAAAAATGGGCCAGGAGGAGAGGGAGAAAGTATTGGTGCACTGAAAGTGTATGATGAGACAGAGGCAGCTCTCGAGAACACCAAGTGAGAGAGAGAGAAAGAGAGAGAGAGAGAACGCGGGATAAGACGAAAACGTGAAAAAGTAAACTTAATTCGAGCAACATAAAATACACCAGACACATGGCAGTGACAGAGAGGGAGAGCGGGTTGGGGGGGGGGGGTGTCGGGAGATATAGAGAAAGAGAGAGAGAGAGAACGCGGGATAAGACGAAAACGTGAAAAAGTAAACTTAATTCGAGCAACATAATATACACCAGACACATGGCAGTGACAGAGAGGGAGAGCGGGTTGGGGGGAGGGGGGTGTCGGGAGATAGATAAATAGAGAAAGAGAGAGGAAGAGGAGATGAAAGAGAGTAAAGAGCGAGATAATGTCTGTGAAAAAACGGGGAAATGTAACAGAAAGGGGGCAGGGGCGGAAGCGAATATACTAAAGTACAGGAACAGGAAAGAAATAGAGAGAAAGAGGATAGGACAACACAAAAGATATGTACACACAGATCGAAGGAGCGAAAATTAAAGGAAAAAAAATGGCCACAAACGGATTTCACAAAGACGTAACTGTAAACCACCGGTGTCCCAAAATTGACAAGAGGACACTGCACTTTTGTAGTAGTCGCGGTGTATTATCGTTGTCTCCTGTAATAAAATAGGTTAACAGGATATGTTTCTCTGTCGTTCTTAATGTTTTTACTTGAATGACAGACAAACACTTTCTCAGAAAACGTCACACGCCCTCTGTAGTCCCGTCAGTATTCATGAGTTTTCAAACTTTGAATTATGAAATGTCAGGGTGCGTTAAACTTAATGACAATTTAATGTATATGATTTGTACTGTACCGGTAGCCTACTTTCTTCTTTAGAGATATCTCAACAGTACAAAGGTATCACTATCAGGTTCTAATATATATACTGAAGGGACTATTGTGCGTCTTTTCTCGAATGAGCGGGATAAACATCGACTTTTTCGAAGACTGACCTTTGGATTTATTTGAACGTTTGCATAGACTCATATTTCACACAAACCTTAATAAAACTGGTCTTTGTATTTGTTGGGACCGTAACCTGATTTTGAATGTATGTGCTTCTTAGCTCTTTGTAGGAATGGTAAGTAGACCGAATTATTATAAAGCCATTTCTACTGCATAAAACTATGGGAATCACCGAAGTGTGTGTTCGATGTGTACCCATGAAGCAATTAAACTCCAAGCGCTATGTTGAACAGACATTTTAGTGTTTGCACACTTTAATATTGTAGAAATGGGTATAATTAATAATTTGGTCTACTTCTGTGTTGATTAGCTCTACTTCACCTGTTTGATTTCATACTGTAGGCATTCAAAACTGATGTTTAAAATTATTATGCATGCAATTTAAGGTGTACCACATAATAAAGCTCACTTTTCTAAGAGTTTGGTGCCAAATTCATAGCTGTGTCTGAATATTTGACCAAGTTATGAAATCTTTAAAATATTGTTTTTGTATACACTTTTCGAACTGGCTTATATAGGCCCAATTTTGGTGATGCATGTCATGGAAATGATCACAGTGCTGCAAAAGCTTGAAAACCTCCAATTTTGTATTTTCTCAAGTGACAACACAACTACATTACACATTAGTTCCCATACAATGAAATTTTACAGTACAGACCAGTTAACCTTTTCGTCTCATGCAAATCACAGCTTTCATGTCAGTCAGGCATGGTATCCCCCCACCCCCAAGCCAGAAACCCTACTATCAATCTAATGTAGATTTCTGTAGGATTACCATAGGGGTGGAATCCCTACATTAGTTTGACGTCAGTGCCAGGTCGTAACCAGCAGATTTATGTACGGACGATGCCATTCCTATGTGCAAGCTTGACGTTAATCCTAGAGGTTGGATTTCCATAGGGTTAATAACTGGGCCTCAGTGAGTTTGTATGTGAGTGTGCGCCTCCAGACCTGTCGGTTCTCTTTTTAGATTCCTACTTGTGTCTTGGTGTCGGATATATGTAAGATTGCAAGTTCGTCACAATTTCACAATGCAATGGAAAATGACAGACATATGGGCCTACAATTCATAAAAAGAAACAACAACGAAGAATTGTACAGAAAATGATTTATTATGTTAAAACTCTGCATTTATACTCAGTGTGTATTTCCCATATTTTGGAAGATAAGGCATTCAAATAAGATTGACCAAATCATTTCATGAATAATGCCATTTCATGAGCAACATAATTATGATATCCTTTAGTGAACATATGTCTTTGTGAAGACGCATGGCCGTAGTTCAATTTATTCTGTCTGCAATTTCTGAAAACCTGGAGATCTTCAGTGTGTAGAAGACATGCACACTTTGATACTTGTTTAAAATGTGTTGTAGCACTTACCAAGCTGTTTCACAGTTCCGGTTTATTCTAACTCCTTATTGTAAAACTACAGCACCAAATGTTTAACGTCGAATTTCTCAATTGTGCAAAAAGTGGAGTTGGAACTAACAACAACTAAGGTCGTGAACGGTCGACAGCGCCAGGAATATACTATTGGATTCTTCCATGGTTTTGCAATTTTAATACCATGGCAGTTTCAAAGCACGTCTTTCGTCTTCTCATTTCAATACTTCAATGCGTACATTAAGGTCATGTTTGAAAGAAGAAACCATTAACTTTCTTAACTGCCGTATGATAGTGAATTGTACACAGGAGTAATCATTATAGTCTGCCCTTGCTGTTCATAGAAGGACCTGACATACACCTTTGTGTAGAAATTTAAATATTGTACTTAATAACATATTCACTTAAAAAAATATACACAATCATGTATGATTAAAATTTGGTTAAATATGTTCTAATAATAATTAGAATAGTAGTTGATGGAGTAAGGGGAATTTTACACCTCTTCCGCCAAACATATCAAACTATCTGGCTGAAACTCTCAGAAATACACCCCCCACCCCAACCCCTCCCAAAAAAACAACCCAACAAAAATGAACTAAATGGATATTAATCAATGTTAAAAGAATTTAAGACATTCAAAAAAAAAAAGACAATTGAAAATCCTGAAACAGCTAAGGTCTAAAAGCAACCACAACAATAACAGCAACTAAAAATGTGTTCTTGATAGTCCTTCACATCATTGCTTTGATTTAAAAAAAAAAAAAATCAGACAAAAGAAAGACACATCTTGTTTGCCTTTAAACATTCCCTGGTACCACACTCTTGCAAAGCTCTTTAGTGTACAGAGCAAAGAAACCCATCAGGTCCCATGAGGTACGAATTACCAGTGTTTGTTTCTTTCTTTGAGAGTCTGGGTCTCGCAGATCCCACAAGGTACTAATTGGAAATTGAAGTATGGAGAGTAAAATAGGCATTAACTCATTCTCTATGGTAACTTTTGTGAGTGTGGACAGGAACTCTCAACACTGTACAGTTTGAAATATAGACGTGTTTCAAAAGTTTTTTCTTTCACTCAGTCTAAACGCAAGACTTAATATATTAGACATTAAAGTAAAGGAAAATCAATGAACCAGGATGGCATTCAATACTTTTGAGATAGTGGCTTTGATATTGGTGTTGGAAAATAGGGTGTCTACTTGAGCCAAATATTTGGCTTTCAGTAGCGAAGCAAAAATCTGCGAGCCGAATATTCTGCTTACCGTAGCGAATTAGTTAAGAGTTACATTTAAAAAGTCATAACTTCACATTCTTCATTGCACTCTGAAACCTTCAAATCAGGTTCTTGAGAAACATTTCCTTCAAGCAAACCAAAAAAAAAGAAATGACAAAACAAAACTGGTGAAAATTTAGTGTCTTAATTGAGTCTTACCATGAACTTGAGAGACAATTTGTTTTGTTTTTTTTAAATTAAAAAAAAAATTCTAATGGATCTTAAGGATGATTCAATATTCCTTATACTGCATCACTGTCACTGACCGAGAGATCAAAGAAGTTAATTTTCGTCCCCACCTAGGGATTCTGAATGTGGAACAAATGCTTCCAGCAAAATAAGGTGATCAATGAAATCTTATTTTGAGTGTAACAGACCGGAAATGAAAAAATTTACCATTCAGCTTTGGCCTTTTATCCTATTGTTTATGAAGACGGGGAAAGCCAACGGAAATTCCATTTTCCATTCAGGATTTCCCTTCTGGGATAAATAGGTCTCTAGGTGAGGACCTCCATTGATTACCTATAATATGGTTTTTCATATGGTCTACAAAATAAGACATTGGCATCTTTGTTCCGTCCTTAAAATTCACTTCCGGGACGTGGAAAATAAGACAACCGGGCCAATGATCAATACCCTTTGCACTGTAAGGTGTTTTAACGAGTAAAAAGGAGAAAGAAAAAAAAAAGAATCAATGTCTTGATCCTATTTTAATAAGATGCTTTGACATGACCGTTGTTTGTAGGATTCTCAGATGTAGGCTGCTACGTCATCAAGAAATCCCCACCCTGCATCAATTCAGCTTGAAGGAAATCCATTTATTTTCCACAAATAGTGAAAAATAGCCTTGGTCAGGATGTCCTACACAGTGAAACTTGACATGGTTTTCTTGTGACTTGATTTTTTTTTTTAACTTGGCGGCAAATAATTGAGACCATAACAAGTAGGCCTAAAATTATCATTGAACAAACATGCATCATCTCGTGGGTGGATTTAGTAGGTGTCAGCAGAAACAAAAAAATAAGGACAAAAGAAAAAAACTAACATGGTATCTATGACGTGGATCCTCTCCTTAACCTTTTGTGTAGGGTGTGGATTATAGGTGTCTGATATGGGAAGGCTAAAACAACAAAGACATTTACTGATCTGCTCTTCATTCATTCCTTTTGACTGCACTGTGAGTCTCTTTTTGTACTATTTCTGCTCCTTTATCCTTCAACGTGACACAAGTATTTGTATAATAATCATGAATGAATAAAGTATGCCAAATTTGTGCAAGGCAATTTGTCATGATTCATGCATGAAATTTACTGTCTTTCTTCAACCAAACACTTAAGAATGAATGAATGAAATCACTACCCAAAAGAAAAAAGTATTGAATAAACTGACAAAATCATAAGATAGGCTCTTGAAAACAACTGCAAAAAAAATTTGCACAGTTTGCCATGTGCTTGAAAAAAAACAACAATCAGAACAATAGCAAAATGTGCAAAACAGAAAAGGATCAAAAGCAGGATCTTAGAAGGTTGTTTACCTTGACAACAACAGTGATTATGAGATTTAATGCCTCGCATCCTGGTCATTAATTCGTTGTGATGTCATATTTTCTCCACTCTGTCTATTCAAATAACCCCTTCTTGACGTCTGATGTCACAGAATCGGCTGTTTTCACTATAAACCAGGATGTTAGAATGTACACCATATATCACATTTTAATTATATTCCTGGGACTTGTAATGGTCAAACCATGTCCTTTCTTATGTTTGTGATTTAGACAGAAAGGCACAATTTTCATGGAAACATAAAACTACAAAATAAAATATAAAACTAAGGGCATTAGGAAATTCTGTAGGAAAGCTCTGGTTGCATGTAGATACACTGTAAGACTGAAAGTACTTCTAATTCAACTAACAACACTGGACATGAACCATGACAGCAAAATATCATGACCTACATACAAGAAGTGTCACTGACCATTTCACAGACATGGAAGTGAAATAAAATGAACATTATATGAAAACTTTTCAACAACTAACGCTCTCACGTTGTGTAAATGAATCCAATCTCACTTTAATAATTTAAGCAGGTCAATAGAAAGAAAATTTTTGCACTGCTGAAGTACTTCTAAAAACATCTTAAGGAGAAGGAGAATGTAAGTATGAATTTCACACCAAGAAAAATCAGGAATAATGAATAGCACAGTCTTATCTACAAATGGAGTAATTTGAAAAACAGTCGTTGTCAAAACAGCTTCAAAACTATCCAGCAAAAAAAAAACAAAAAAACACATGAATATTGACACTGCAGTCCTCAGTTAAAACTCTGTCATTCAAACTGCCACGTGCAAGGCAAATTTTCTAAAGGTTTGAAGAAGGTTAGACGAGATTAGCATCTTTAGCCATGGCATGGAAGACAGACTCTGGATTATTCAGAAGGGCCTGAGGAGTGTCCATCTCCTTGATCACACCATTGTCCATCACAATCACTCTGTCAAGAAAAAGCATTATATTATTTGCATAATTGTGCACACTAATCTTCATATATAGTTGGAGTTGGAGAAAATCAATCATAATCATACAAATTTTAATGAATATCACAGTTTGACTTAGTTTTAGTCATGTAACTGTTTACAATGAACATTATCAAGTTTAATGGTCAGAAAATTGTTTTAATGGCATATGCATTATTGATGCCTACCATATCAGAGAGCAATGCTGCTTGGCTCCACTAGAAATATATTGAATTTTTATAAAGTGTGTTTATTCATTAAAATCTTTGAACATGTTTCTCTCCAGTTTAGGGCATTTTCAACACCACTCAAGCATAAGACCATCTATCAGGTTTACCTGTCATAATCCAAAATTGTATTGAGTCTGTGTGCAATAGTCAGAACTGTGCTGTTCTTAAACTCTGTGCGGATTGTTTTTTGGATTAAGTCATCTGTTTCCATATCCACTGCAGCTGTTGCCTCGTCTAGGACCAGGATTTTGGACTTCCGGAGCAGGCAACGGGCAAGACATACAAGCTGACGTTGTCCCATGCTGAAGCAACACAATGACAATAATTGTACAGGAACTAACTCAGGTTAGTTTGTTTACACTGTCGGGTGTAAAATTGATCTGTATGTAAGTAAAATGCAGTATTAAAGATGCAATATAACACCCTAACCTGCATCCCTACATCATTCCACTGTAGATTTGTATCACATTTTGTAGGTTTGATGGGATTACCACAGGGGCGGTTTTCTACATCAAAGTGATGGCAGTGCAATTTTGAAACCAGTGGATCTATACAAAAAAGATGTTACTCCTCTGAGCAAACTGGATGTCAATTCTCCTCGTCCAATATATGATCTAACAAATCCTAGACGAATAGTCTCTTAATAATAATAATAATAATAATGTATAGCATTTATATAGCGCATATCCATTTAAAATGCTCTATGCGCTTTACAGAAACAACATGTCAACCACAGAGCAGAATGGAGCTGCCTGCGAAGCGCTCAACACACTGCACTGCTTCTTTCTCTCTCCCTGTCTCGCTCACTCTCTCTCTCTCTATCTCAGAGCAAATTGTAACGCAGCCTGTTATGTTAGGCGCAGTTAACAACTCACAACAGTTCACAACTCACAGCAGTTCACAACTCACAGCAGTTCACAACTCACATCAGTTCACACAACACACAACTCAAATAATATTTGAATATTTATTAATAACAATATATATTTAATAATGAATAATAAATTCTGGCGGAGGGGGGGGGAGGGTGGTGATATGGATAAATTTTAATCTATTAATTTCAATTTTCAATTTTGCCCGGGCAGCGGCCTTTCGGCCTGCTCTTTACGATTTCCAACTGCCAAGGTATCTTTAATGTGCGCAACGTGCACACGGGCCCTCCGAATTTTTTCGTCCTTATCCGAGAAGACTAGGTACTCGATCCTACCCCCCAATAGGACCAGGGACTTGAAAATATGAGAAAAATCCAATTTCCAACATGCCTGCACTGCCCGGGTTTAGAACCCAGGACCCTTGGCATGAGAGGCGAGCACCTTGCCTCTAGACCCCCTTGTCCCTCTTCTGTGAATACTGTTGCTAAAGTCATCACATATTTCACTTCTCCTTGATTCAGTTCTGTCAAGGCAATCCATTTTTCTTGTCCTCATTACTTGGCTATAAAATACAATCTTAAGACAATCATCGGACATTCATCTGCTGCTGATAAAAGTCTCTATTTATCACTCTTCAGCCTTAACGCCTTATAAGTTAACATGCTTTCATTTCCAATTCAACATTGCAATGATCAAAATTTATTTCAATCATTAAAGCAAACACATGTATGAAGGCACATTCATAAGTTTCCAATCTTTTACTTTTCAAGCTCATTCTTTACTATCACATCTTCCATCCATCTTCACAGCTTTCCTTCCTACTTATAAAATCATACAGGAGTTGGAGTAACATCATTGGACAAGATAACTAAAGACGAATCCTAATGTAAACCTTCAGAGACCAGACACATGTTTGTCATCGGCAAGATTTAATCTTATGCTGACTCCGCTGCAGATTGTATAATTCCTTACGAAATTACCTCAAATTCTGTCCACCCTCCCCACACTGATACTCCAACTGAGAGGGCAAGCTCTGTACAAATCTCTTCAGATGGGCATGCTCCAGTGCTTCCCATACTTGTTCATCTGTGTGTTTTTCTGCTGGGTCCAGGTTCATACGCAGAGTCCCAGAAAAAATAACTGGATCCTGGTTTATAGAATACAATCTAATTTCAATTTTATGGGTGCTGTTCTGAACTTCCGATGAAACACTTTATTTACAATATGTGACACCATCTTCCTGTGAATGTGTCAAGACAGTGAATGACAAAGATGTGGATAAATCTTTTCTTTACCCAACTGCTGCAAGCTAGGGTCATATTTATTTCACTTTCACAGAATTGCTTATTTATTACAACCATGTCTAACCTGAAATAAAATGTTGAAGCCACATCTGCACCTGAATACTTAAGTTTCCAAAATATTCCAAGTTTATAGGTAATTTACTGGCACAACATATCGAATCTAAAGAAACCAACACAGCTGCTATAAACACAGTTAAAAATGTGGCCAAAAAGAAATGAAAGAGAAAAGGAATGTTGCAAAGTCCGGCTACAGAAATAGACAATATAGAAACATTACAATAAATCACAAAAGAATAGAAATGGAGAGGAAGAAAAGTTCAGCTATCTATCATTAAAGACCTTCCTCGGGCAAAAAAAAAAAATTAGTAATGTTGAGGCAGTCTTTTATGAAAATTAAAAAAAAAAAATTGAAAGCAATGGCCCTGCTGTACCTCATTCTATTGTTTTTGAAAATCTATCAACACACCTGAGGAAGAATAGTGATACCATTACGAAGATCATGAAGTCCAAGATTAGCGATACTGTGGTTGTCAATGATAATTCTACCCTCTGCAGCTTCCACCAGGCGGAAGAGGGCAACAGAGAGAGATGATTTTCCTGCACCTGTTCTCCCAACAATGCCAACCTAACATTCAGCAAGTATACACAAAAATCAGTCAAACAGTTATTGAAATAAAATACTTACTCAAGCATTAATTAACACTTTCTTAACCGAGACACAATTTCACTATGTAGAATGGTTAAATAATGACAATCATGTTTCATAGTCACTGATGCGTGCAGTGTTTTTAACACATGTGTACAAGTATAACTTTCTCATTGGAAGGGCATAAATCATTTTCATTAGAAACATTTAATGGCAGCGCAATTTAAAAGAATTCCTTTGGTGAGCACAGAGTTAAAATAGAATGCTAAGCATCACACCATTCAAAAATACTGCTATGTTGTAAAATTGAAATCTGAATGTTTTGGGGACTTTTGGAATACATATTAAGGCACATCAAGCAATGCAGTATTTACTATTATATGTGTGGCCAGGGTGGTACAGACAATAATATTATGTAAGTTCATGCAAAATTATTAAAATTTGTTTCTAGGTTTCTCCAAAAAAATTTGCAGTTTGGATACATAGTAGCAATTCTTGTTTGGCAATTTACACCTTGGTCATGACTGGGGAATAAAACTTACTTATTGCAAAGGTCTGTATTAAAGCCGGAATATGCTATAAAATAATTAAACATATGTCATGGATTTCACTTCGAACTGCCATATTGCCTTCAAACAGGTAAAAAAATAAATATTTTGCCTCTTTTTCTCAAATAAAGATATATGGCATATTTGCTCACGCGCCCCAAAATCCCTTTATCTGTCCACATATTATTATGTCTTGCTTCTTAATACCCACTTCCCTGCTCCATAGTTAACATCCATCTGTTTCCAGGCATTGCACATTTCATGCAACTGAGCAACCCCTACCTTTTCACCACCTTTCAGACTGCATGACACTCCTTTCAATACCAATTCTAAACCCTCACGATATCGCAGCTTTAGGTCATCGAATACAACTTCTCCATCTTCTGGCCAGCCTCTAGGTAATGGCTGCAGTGGATTCTCCCATGCTGCCTGCAAGAGGAAAAAAAGCAAGTTATATAACATCAATAAATAATCAAAAGGAATTACACAAATGACCATCGTTGCCAAAATGAGCCACCTGCTCTTTAGTCACTCTGCTTGTGGGACAGAAAACATGTGGATTTGCTGCAAACAACTTTTTCTTTTCACCAAGTTTTGACTTTGTTTTAAGCCTTGCTGTGACCCCACAGTTTTCTGTGGTTTCTATAATATTTAGAATTAGTAGGGGTTCAAGTGTGATTGGCACTAAGATCCCTTGCAATTCTAACCTTCTCAATTTATTTAAGGAGGTTAGAATTACAAGGGATCTAAATGCCAATGGCACTTTAGGCTCCTTCTAATTCTAACCCCCTCAATTTCAGGTTAGTAGGCCTACTGTTTTGTTCCCTTTATGATTAAGGCTATTTAATTTCACTGACAGCATTCTCAATACTTTCAACATTAGTAAATTTGGAAAATTGTATACACATATATTTTTCCACTGACATCGAAGAGCCACTGATGGTAAAAAGTGGCAATAATAAAAAAATATAAAAGACTGCATTGGACACAAACAATAAAGAAACATCATATTATAAAGGAAGTAAGGCCTCCATTGTAATCATGAAAAGCTTTTTAACTGCTAAGCCTTAAATTTCTACAAAATATCACTTTATGCAAGGAAAGACATAAAGGTGTGTGTGTGGATGTATTTTAAAAGGTCTTGAAGTTCGCTATTGTTTTAATACTTTCATTGATTTTGAGCCACAGCTGAGTTGAACAGAGGGAGAGTGTTCCAACATTTTGAGCCAGAAAAAAAAAAGACATTACAAAGTGTGACAGGAATTTCGTTCTGCACCTCAATTTACACACTGGTGATTGAAACTCACCTTTAAAAATTACATCTGTGTATTCCCGAGTCAGCAGATGACTAGTTACATAAATCACAAAAGAATGAAGAAATGAAAAGGAAAAACTACAAGCTTTCAGTCACCAAGCCCTGCTATGACCCTCCAGATTTTCCGAGGGTTTTGATTCTAACAGAGTACAACACAATGTTTTCATGATCCACTTGTCCAAGCGCAGTACTCCATGAGAGCAGTACTTCAGTGGACAGAGAAAACCATTGTGAAAAAAAACAACAGAAAAATAAAAAACGCCATACCTCGGTGGGTACTTCAGAATATTCTAAAATTCTTTCTGCAGACACAATGTTGGTCTCTGCTTGTGTAGCTACTTGAACCAAAAACGTCAAAGCATTTGTAACCTGTCAGGGACAATGCATAGTATAAAAATGAACACAATTTCATGTTTTTGTTATCTATTCACCTAACCTGTTAAATTTTCAGATACTCATGGCTGTTGAGTTTCAATCCATTTTCAGTGGCTGGGGGAAAAAAAAAAAAAGAAAAGAAAAAGGGAAAAACGTAAAGTTTCTGCAAAATGCCTTTACAGCATCTTCTAACATTTCATTTTCAACCAAACTGAGCCCAATGTGGTTTTTTCCTGTCAGAACATTTGAATCAATTTTCAGCTTAAGGCAAAATGCATATACAATGCCCAATATCTAATGTAGGAAATTTGTTTCCTGTTCAAATTCTTGTAAACAAATTGTTTGGCAGGCTACCTCAAGGGGTGTAGGTTTTACACTTATCAGTAAATCAAATGTTTTAGGACTCAATTCAAAAGATGTGCATACCAATTAATACACATAATGGCTAAGGCAGACTGGAGACTTATTTCAGACTAAGGTAAGGGCAACAAATCCATAAATGTCAAAAAAGCAAAGTATTTGAGCTTACGTCCCTTTTCCACAAAGTTCACATAATGTTTACTTCGCCTTCTGTGCACATTACAGAATTACTATACTTCTCAAAATGCCTGTTCAGATTAGTAACATCTTTCTCAACAAAAGATCACACAATTAAAAAACACTACAAACATCTCTCTCAAAAAAGACTCCCATTACTCAAAAATGTTAAAACAAATGACATACAACTCAAAAGTATGTGTTTCCTGGCTACAATCAAAGCAAGGACTCATGAAATTCGAATTAAGTTCACCTGTTGAGCATATGAGATAGCAAGGCCTGCCAATCCTGCACTCAGACCAGCATCTGACTGAGCGAACATTGCTGCTGCCAACACAATCACATTACCCAGGAACTGTAGCCGAACTTGAAGCCAACTGTAACGTAAAACAATCTATCCATTAAATGTGATACTAAACCTTTCAGATTGTGTGGAAAGCTAAGTAAGCTCAATTTTTTGAAAGATTATCTTACTGATAAAGACACGCATACATAGAGAAAATACAAGAGCAGAAACTCCTCATAAGCCAGGGTTCATCACACTCCTCCCCTTGCGATACCAGGTTTGCTTAAGTCCTCTCCCATTTTGAATTATCATCAAATAAATTGTTCACTATTATATAGTGGTTAACTACTGAAAGAATTTATGAAGCTAAATTTCTTTATGAATTGTATTCAAAGGAAAAAAGAAATCCATATTTCAATGGACTATAACATTTCTATTTTCTTTTTTATATCTGATTATGATCCTCTGACTGAAATTGCTCCGCAACTCCTCCGCTAAGCTCCTTCCCTGGGAGCCAAGTGCCTCCCATTTGAGAATCACTGCTAATGAATATTAATCGCTTGCAAATAGAAAATTTTATTAACTTAAGAGTACCTTCCAGCCACAATGCTTGCAAAATAAAATTTGAAGTTGTAGTCTACCAAATCTTGTGACTCTTGGATAAATCTCTTTTGTGCACCATATGCTCTGATACTAGAAACACCACTCAGTGTCTCTGAGAAGTGGACATAGATGGGTGACCTGGTTGTGGAATCGATGCGTCGAATTTGTCGGGAGGCAGGAATGTAGATTCGCTATATAAGATACAAATGATGAAAATAACATGTTATATATGTGTGGTGGGCTCAGAAAACCCGTCACAAGTCGCTTGGCCTAGTTTTGAGCTAGAGCTAAAAATATGTCGAAACGTGACTCCGGGTCAAAATATAGTTACATACAGAAATGAAATGGTCATCCATTTTTCTATCACTTGTTAGTTACTTAAAATCAAATTTCTTGAATAAATATTTTATTATCATTTACTTAGGATGCCTATGTCATAATAGATTTGCTAACATCGGCACTAAAATCGTCCCACAATGCCGTGAAGTGCGGACGCATTTTTACATATGAAAAGTTGTCCCAAACCGTATCATATCATATATAGTTTTGTTCGAAATTTGCCGTAGCTTTGTTTCCTACCCAGTACGAATAAATTGTGTGTCATTATGGGTGAAATAAAAGTGTAAACTTTAAACGTGATTTTCTCAGTTTTTGTTTTTGTTGACTGGCTTATTTAAAGATTCATAACTTTGTCCAGAATTGACCAATTTGAAAAATTTAAAAAGCACAGTAATCAAAAATGATTGTTGCAGGCAGCTATATCCTTTATACAAAAATAATGTAAAAATTTCACCATGTGGCAAGTTTTCTCAGGCCACCACACATATATATATATACAGGGTGTCCCAGAAGTCACGCACCATCCTGGTTTTAAAAAGGAGTGTGAAAGAGAGATTGATGAAGAGAATTGATGCGAGTTTTATTGTAGAGCGGATGCTCAATTTGAGCATGTGTTATGATTATTATCAAGAAAGGTGTTTATGAAATCAATAAATGTATCTTTATAAAACCAGGATGGTGGTGTTTTCTGGGACACCCTGTTTATATCTGGCGAACATTTATGAAAATGAAAGAGGCAATGCCATGTTTTTAGTCTAGAAGTTTAAACTGTCTACAAGTATAACTTGCAGTGACTGTAAAGTGAAATCTATAGGCTACATGACGTCATACGGGATTGGGTACAATATGATGTTAAAAACCCAAATCCATAGAATTAATAAATCTCAAGATGACAAATGAAACACTGTTCACTCTCAAACAAATACTCAAGTCTGATTACATAGTAGCTAAGTATCTGTCTTGTGACATGGCTGCACACTTATCATAACATTATATAATTATGTAGTAGTTAATTGCATAGGCTTTTTCTTTCATGATTCACCTTTATCAAAATGAATGTCATTCCCCGCTTCAGTATGGTAATTCATTCCATTCATATTTGATCCATTTTAACTCATTCTTGCATGCATGAACACACATGTTCATTAAAATTCGCCTTTCTTTTTTAAAAACATATGCCTTCTTTTCTCTAATCAAAATATGTGAGCGAGCCTCACTAACCTCAACGAAAGTCGCAATTTTTCAGTTTGAGTTATGAATATCACCATCAAGTATGAAATTTCATCTTTAATTTGGGGTAAAAGTTATCGCAATGCCCCTTTTTATCGCAAAGTTATGGCTTTTTAAAGACACCTACCCCCCGGTCAAAAACGGAAAGCAACTTCCGAGAAAGTCGCCATTAAAGATGGAGGAGCGATTTTCGCTCTCAGCAAGATGGTTGGCCTTACTATCTCCCTAAAATTGGGTACTTGTAATTAAACTATGGCTTTGAAATTTTGCATGTCTATGCCAATATAAATGATACACGTGTGAAAATTTTGTGACAATAGGTTTATTTATTTTGAAGTTACCAGGAGTTCCATGAACCCCATTATTGCTGTGATATTCGATGTCAAAGGCAAAATTAAAGGCATTAAAAGCAATATTTAGAGGCTGATTTGAGACATAACATTTTCACAGAACGCAGGAAAATAGTTGAACTTTAAGTATGGACCAAAATATAAAAATCGTCAAAAAATCGCATGTTTGTGTTTCATCGTGATTTTCTTTGTTTGGTCCAGTTCGACTTCCGTTGAGGTTAGCGGGGCTCGCTCACATCTGGGCATGATTTTTAGGCTTTTCAGCTCAATATTACTCATTCTAGTCCCCCTGTTCATAGGTGCCAAACAGTGGCCCGCTGTGCTGAATAAATATTTTGATGTTGTTGCTTTTTTTAAATCACAGGTCTCTCATTTACTCTTGGACTTTCAAAAATGGAGTATCAATGAAAAGACAATGGGACAAGTCACAATTTTCAATACTTGAATTTCTACACAATAAGAACAGGTTGAAGAAATTGGAAGTTTGATTGCCCGACTGTTACATTCTGCAGCCTAAAAGAGTTAAAAGAAAACACACACTGTTCTAGCAAAGAAGCAGACTCAAATTCTTACTGCTGACTAACCTGCATTAGTATATACAGTATCACCACAGGTACAATGACGCTGAGCACAATTGGTGTGCTATAGGTGATATTTATCAGTGACATCAATACTCGGCCTGAACTCTGAACACCTTGTCTTAAAATGTTTGGTAACATGTTGTCCAGGGTATCTACATCTTTTGCAAAACGGTTCACAATACGTCCTTAAAAGAAACCAATAAAACAATTGTTAGCTTTTATAATCATTGTCGGCTTTTATAATCATAATCTAAAAATCTTAAGAGAACCATGTTATCATTACTGATAAAATGTCAGGGATATCTCTAAAAGCAAAATTTGTCAGTTTATGACTCAGACATGATGACATTTTATTTTATATCTGTAAATCTGCACTAAATTATTAAGCAATTTGTTTGTATGGTAAAAAAAAAAAATGAACACCAGAGAAGATAAGCTAGCCATCTAGCTCACTATCAATTTTGTGTTAAACAAGAACATTAAGAGGGTCAGATTAACAAATTACAGTCAGTTTTCTAGTTATTTACAGGTGTCTTTACAGCACTATCTCATAATCTAGAAATATCACTACTTTATGTCCGAAATGCGAAGCTTAAAGAAGAAAGCCTGATTACTTCGGTTATCTTTGGTTGCATCCATCTTTCCCCAGCAGTGTCTGTAGACATGTCCAGTATTACATTACATACTACCCATTGATCTGTCTATTTTGGACTTAAAATCTTAATAACATTGAATATCTGCATAATGGCAATAGTATGTCCCGGTCTGTATGCAATCGACAGCCAAAACCTGGGGCATGAATGTGAGAGGTTAATTTACCAGACTGGGCAAGAGCTATAATTTCTGGGCAACTTCAGACCCTGACCTCCTGATTTTCCCTATACCATATCCCCGGCATCCTGTAATCGAGGTAACAAATATGGGGGCTTTCTGCGCTGGGCCACTGGTGAACAGGGATAATGACACATTCCGCATCACTGGCCTTAAAGGTGAAGAGTGTTCATCAGGTTAGACCTTACCTAATTGTAAAAAGGACCATTCTGCAACAGTTTCAAGACAATTCACAATTCACAATTTAATCTCTCTTTGTTTATTATCTCGTGAATCATAACTTCTAAGATTTTGTAATCTGTCAGAATATCCATTTTTAACTAAGTGAACATGAAATACTTATTTCCTTAGTTTTTTTTCTGAGTCCAAATCAAATTTTTCGCATTTTTGTGACACACATGCCCCAATTTTGGCAACTGACCATGTAAACAGAAGGATTAGTTGTCTGGTTACCTGTTGGCGTAGTGTCAAAGAAAGACATTGGAGCCCTCATCACATTGTGCATCATGCTGTTGTGGAGCAAATTGGATGCATGGGCTGTTCTGACCAGCAGTGAAGCAGAGAAGGAATAACTGAAGATTCCTGCATGATTGAATTTTAATTCATTCTTAAGACTTACAAGCAGAATAGCGATGAAATGAAATTTCTCATCACATTTACTCATACATATGAAAATACAGTAGACCTCAAGTATACCGGCCTCGGACGGAATGGGACTTCGGGTACAATGGCATAATTTAAAATCCCCCTTTCATACACTCTTTTCATAAGTGTTAAAAAAAACTTCTTTAGAATGGTGGCAAATATAGCACACCTCTGATACAACTGCATTTCTCGTTCCGACATCACAGAATACACTGAGCAAAATATTGTGCGGCTGAGAGATCTATGGTGAGATGGGCAGGGACGGAATGCACATGGGTGGGGATGATAGTGTTATGTCCAGTTGCCAGTCCTTCGTGTGTAAGACTGTGTAACTGTGGGAGGGGGAAGGGAGGTTGGTGGACGATGACATAAGACTAGTCACACATGGTTAGACCTTTGTGTGAACACAAAACCAATCAGGTAAACAGGGCCTATGAGGCTGGTATACATGTGTGTAAACCTAAAAACAAGGGAGTGGTCATTCTGCACGAGCCTCATGTATAGTGAACATTGACTTTTTGAAATATATGCATGCACACCTTTACCTCTTGCCATGGTTACATGAAAGGCCTTACCGCCTTTATAATATGATAGTGCGAATAACAATTGAACTTTGTCTTTGCTGTTCCTTGACTTCAATTTATTTTATCACTGCATTCAGACCATGCACGAAGCTCACAAATACTGCAGAAGAACGGAACAATAAGATAATGATTAATATACCTTGAATTACCCCCATTCCAGCATACAGGCCAATGTACAAATTGGTTTTGTCTGTATATTCTTCTGTGCCACTCAGGCTCCTGTTGGCCAGATACTGATCATCAGTCCACATACTGAGCCAAATACTAGAGAAGATGCTGCTTCCCAGGAACACAGCATAACAGCAGACACTAAAGGCAAGGGATGCAAAGCCCACGGATTTTAGATAGTCTTTATAAACACCTATCTTCACCTATAGAAAAGGATTAAAACAATGGTTAACAAGTTTGACTGGCATGCTGCAAAATGTGAAATATTTACTATACATAATGTTGAGAAGTTAACAATGAACACTGCTATCATTATGATCTAGTCTGACAAAATCGTGTGATGCATTCACAGGTGAGTGCCTATAAGAAATATGAGGCCGGTCAAAAAAAAGTAAGAGATGGATTAGGTCTGCAGACGAAAAGTACTGGTGAATGAATGACTGAGTGAATAAGCCAACAGTGTGAGCGTGCATTGTGACAACAAGAGTGGAAAGTCGATGCACCAGCAACCAGTGACTATGAAAAGAAGGCACTGAGGTAGATAACAGTGAGCCATCTGAGAAGACAGAATTTCATTATTAACGCTCACCCTGCGTGCTACCCGTAAAGCCCGAAGCCCGGTCAGTGACCTTACTCATGGAGAATCTTATCTGAGGTCACTGACCCCTGCCGCTATACGATGACCACATACGCTGTCCACGTGGTTCGGTTTTTATTGATCGGTATGAAAACATTTGCTGCTATGCCTTATCACACTTGATAATGAATTAACCAGCAAGACCTTAGCCTGTCAGTCTCTAACCAATGATCTGACTTATGATTCCAAACTGACAGCTGTAGTTTTTGTGAGAACAAAGCATGATAACTAGCCACGCCCTCCCAAGCCTTACACAAATGGTTTCATCCTGATTGACACATACTAATCAACCAATGTGGGCATTTGCGGCAAAGATTATTTCAGAGCTTGTTTCTGATTGGTTTTTAGATACAGACAACTCCAGATGGTGGTCAGCTTGTGAGAAAATGAGATAATATTGCAAATTTGTTGAGCAACAGTTCGTATGTCGATGTTACATCTTTTGATAGTGTGGGGAGCGCCTTTGAAAGCTTAGTCTTTGTGATTTCGACCAGTGGTTCACTGGTTAACATGTCCATGTCACAATGCCTTTGATTTAGAAGAGATACAGTGAACAATAAGACGGAGGTTACGTCTCAAAAAGGTCAGTGACCTGATGCGTAAAAATGCGGCTTGCGCATGGCTCGGTCAGCTTGACCTTGCCGACTTTTGCCGTCCGTGCGGCGTGAGCGCTTGCGAAACATGGGCGGCATTTGCCGCCCTGCCCAGGGTGAGGGTTTACCTCCTGTCTACCGACAATGTGAAAGATAGATTTTCTCAGATTCAGTTTGTACTGAGATCCATTTAATTCAGTTATTTTCAATGGAAAATGTGAATCTTAATCAGGCTATTGATCTGTATTTTAACGCTAGAAATGGAGAACCAAAATCTGTAACTGACCAACCAGTAAATAGTTAACAACAATGCAATTTCAGTATTGAAAGGATTAAATCCAACACACCTGAAAAAAATTACTTTGTTGAAATGACAATGAAGAGTGGCCAGATGTTCATGAACATACTGTCTTTAAAACAGTTCAACTTCATTTCAAAACCTAAATTCCTACTCACCTAAGAAAAGAAAGAAGTTAAAACAGTAGAGAACAAACGACTGACTGTTTTTAAATACACTGACCTGTCAATAGAGACAATTACTACAGAAGTAGAATGTACTTTAAAAAGATGATGAAATATTTTAACCCATGCAGTGTTTGGGCCATGATACTGTTGATTCTCACTATCCACTACTGATAAGAACACTATGTCCTGATTCTGTCCTCCCTGGCCCCAGCCGTTACGCCAATGATATTGTGGTTGTCTCCCTTGTCTGCCAATGATGAGACCACAAATTCATGTTAACGATTCCTCGGAATTAGTTGAGAAGCCCTCAATATCATGGTTTGTGACATAGTCTTATATTTTTAGTGTTATGCCGAGGGGTTTTCCTGGAGCTTGATCAGGCCTATCAACCGAGGGACAACAAAAAGCAGATTCCCGTATCACTGTGAGGGTTAGAAAATCTATAGGGTTGCAGCAGGACATGATCACTTTTTTTTTTTTTTTTTTCAAATATTGTTTCAACTTTAAATTATTTTTTTTTTTATCTGATGCATGTCTTTGAAGACTGAAAGCTTGCTTTCCCCTTATCTTAATTCTTTTGCGATTCCTTGTCTGTTTTGTTTTTGGTTCTTTTTCTTCTACTGGGGACTTTGCAAGACACAATCTTTTTCTCTTTTTAGTGCTTGCTACATTTTAACTTTAACAAGATGATGGTAGAGTAATGACAATAGTAAACACAAGTGCAAAAAGCAGCCTGTACACTCACCCCGCCAGTCTGAGTCTCTTCCACCCGTATCAGTCTTTGTCCCACCACTTCCTGAACTTCTGTGTTTGCCCCAGGTTTCTCTGGGTATCCATCTTCATGACCACCAGGTCTGCCACCTTGACCCAAACCACCTCCTCTCCCTCTCAGGCCTTTTTGGCCTGCTGCTCCACTACTACGTCGGCGAGGTCCAACAGAACCATCCTGATGCTTGGCAGACAAGGATAACGATAGTTTTTGGCGATACGAAAGATTGTCCAGAGACCTTTAACAGAAGAATTATATTAAAATTATACTTCTAAAAACTATATCATTTTGTAAACGGCAGAAACAATATCAGCACAGGAAAACACAGGAATAATTACACATATGTTTCGGTCAATTAATCTTAAATCAACATAGAGGATTTGTGTCTGATAGATAAGAGTGAAGCATCACAAGAAAATGATAAGGTTATCCATTTTTATACAATCACATGAAAAGAATTACAATTTTAATACAGCCCTCTAAAATGAACTTGATACGTACTCAGACTGACAGTCTGAACTGCTGATGTCCTTCAATGAACTTTCGAAAATAAAAGAATGTGGAAGTTCTTAAATTAAAAATTCGACAACAATTTTTTTCTCCCGAGATCATATCTACATCCACCGGAGGACCACAGTTTGCTTTTCTGCCAGCCCGTTTTTAAAAAAATGGTTCTTTTTTGATTCAGTAATTCTCTGTTACGACAGAAACACATCTCTGTGAAGGACAAAAATTCAGAAAGAAATGTACAAAAATTATATGAAATGGTTTTCGACCTTGTAGGTTAGTTTGTAAAAAGTTCTAATACTTCAGTGCCTGGTCCAACCGAGTCAAAACTTCCGGCCAATCGGTAAAATGTATGGAAAAGTATGTCCATTGTGTTAGAACAAAATTTAAATTGTCAATGAAATGGATTATACTTACTTGCCGGCTTCATCAGCTGATGAAGCTCCGGTCAAGGATTCTAACCTGTTCAGCACTTCCTTCTTCATCTCTTCAACTGTGAAAATGTTAAAAAAAAATAAAAAATGTTTGAGCCGTGCATTTTTCTGCAAATTATGTCACCTTGCTCATTTTCTGAAAACAATGGACTGGTGAAAAACTGCCTAAACAGAGAAAATGGCTACGTGCCTGGTCATTTGTGTTGCATTGCATCATGGGTGCTAAAAGTTTGTGAAGTGCTGATGGGATCAGAAAGAAAGTAATGAGATATGTACAGAAATCCACATTAATTCACTGCAGTTCTTAAGTTAACATCATTTTAAAAATTCACTGACACTACACCACTCTCAATATCATCAATTTTTGTTTCAAAACAATAAATTTTCTCAAAATTTTAGAAGTGCATTCTTTGCATCAATCAAATGGACAAGAGATAAAACTGAATGGAACAGCCAATCTGGTATTACAATATATGATGTCAAAATGACAGGCACATTCTATTAATGTCAAAATGGCTCCATTTATCGCTGCCCCAGTACTCCTCTATTCTATCACCACTTTTTATAGAACTTGATATAAGGCCATAATATCGCATAATAAAATGTGTTCTCTCATTCCTTTGAAATGCCTTTAAGGTATCTCACCTCTGGAAGATTTTAAGGTTTTCAACAGTTGTTGCCATACTATAAAACTACAAAATAGATTTTCTAGAAATATGCCATAGGCCCAATGCGCATATCGGCCATCTTTGATGTAGGGACCGACGTATCACCATGGCGACTGTAGCATTGATTTAGATTCGTTAGCTGATTTGCACTGCGAGCACTTGAGGCGTCGCAATCAACCAGCTGCGAACTAAAAGTAGGTCACTACAGTAAACAATGGCACGTGTGTACATGCACTTGGGAGACGTTCGGTCAATTCTTTCACTTTCTTTCCCTTGTTTACATGGATGGTGGGGAATCTGACTAGCTTGGATCCATTCTTTCCACCCTTGTCATAACTGTCAACTGCAATGCAACCAGCAGGCATTTTAACTACTTAGACATATCTCAAAGTTGCACTCATCAGCTGATCCACCAGCCATCTTGGGTGTCGGAAGAACAAAACAAAAACACTGTGACGTCATTTGCAATGGCCCTATATGGAGACAGAATAAAGCTATACTGAGACAGCGTTATGTCAGGGAACAGTTCCAATTTTATGTAAAACATACATGCAAATTAGGATTTCATCAAGGCCCTGTATGTGTGATTCTGAATCTAGTCGGTTAAATGACATGGTGTTTTTTAAAATATGTTCATCTTGTCTGACTCACTCTCAGGATCATCTTTGTCTCCCTCTTCATCCTCTGATTCTGCCTCTTGAACAAAGAATTCTTTCAGAAAATCAGCAAACTCTCCTTCATGAGACAACAGCTCCTCATATGTCCCCGTCTCTGACACTTTCCCATCCTTCAGGACAATAATAGTGTCCACCATAGGTAGCCAATGGACACCATGGGTGACCAGAACTCTAGACTGTTTCAGAAGGTATAGTTATATATCAGTTTCTGAATTTACTTTTTTTTTAAAAAAAGAAGTTATCTGTAAACTAAAACCACTTAACAATTCATTCCTCATTTATTCAACACACGAAGTGTGTAGATTTTTTTATCAATACAATAAGTCTTGATTTATACTGATTTATTTTTTAAACAATTATTTGAACGGGTCAAGGCAGATTGATATGGGAGCATCTTTTAAGCACTGCATTAAAAAAATAAATTCACTCTGTTGCTGTAATTTAGCTTTTATCCCTCCATGCTTGTGCTAAAGAGTCATTCACCCTTCAGTCTCTCTTGACTTATTTTATGACATAACTATAACTTACAGTACTGTAATGCTGCGAATGGAGTTACAGTGGGGAAAGAAGGGTTAAACTCAGTACTGTGATGGAGCTGCTGGTATAAAGCATCATGGTAAATACTGTTGCCGCAATGGGACTTGTGACCTGGAGTGAAAAGATTAAGCTTTGTCCCATGATCCTACCTTGCCTTTCAGAACTCCCTTGTTGCTGATCACATGTTGGAAAATATGCTTTCCGACATGACTGTCAACAGCGCTGAGAGGATCATCCAGCAGATAAATATCTGCACGGCTGTACACTGCTCTAGCCAAGGATACACGCTGTTTCTGACCTCCTGATATGTTGATGCCCTACCAGATGAAGATAAAAAAAAATAACAAAATGTTATAAAATATTTATGATTGCATCACAAAGATAAGGACTAGAAAATTATATCCTTCTTACACCATGCACTCACGTTCATATTCTGAAACACTGATTCCAAATCAGACTGTCATTTCAAGCCCAAGTATTTCTGTGTATATGCCTGAATATGTCCCTCAATGCATTTGTTTCTATAAAGAGAATACACAGCCATCAATTTCTAAGAAAATCTGTGACAAAATAAAGGCCTGAACACCTCAAACAGGAGATATAAAACAAATATAAAAAATTCTGAACTGAATTTACCATGTCTTGAAATGGGCAGCGCTCTAATGACAGTGTGAAGACAGGACTATAATCTAAATTTTTATCATGAATTAGAGCACGGTTAATTTTTTTTTTGTTTTTTGGTTTCTTTACCTTTTCTCCAATTTCTGTTAGGTCACCTCCAGCCAGAATCTCCAAATCTGTCTTTAATGCACAGGCTTCAATAACTCTTTCATAGACAGATGATTTATACTCAGTTCCAAAGAGAATGTTGTCCCTCAAGGTTTTATTCTGTATCCATGCCTCTTGTGGCACATATGCCATATTGCTCTGACAAAGGGTATAAGTCAAAATTGAATGTCTGCTTTTCAACACATTTACCGTGTGTGTGCATTCCGTGTAATGGAAGTCTATATAATACAGAAAGCTCGCACAGTTTTTAACAAGTCCAATCACTGCTCGAGTTGGCACAAAATTTTGAAGATGCCTTCCTTTTTATCTGAGGAACGTTCTGTTCTACATTTGGCCAATCCTTTCTTTTCCACAAACACATGAGCCAATGATGTCATCGTACACTGTCAGGAACTGTTTTGGCAAAATGATATGTAACAGCAAAGCTACAACTGTGTACCCAGCCAGCATCCCTACATCTATCCAGCACAGATTTGTATAGGATTTCCATAGGATTGGCCGGATTACCATAGCTGCACGTTCTATACATCAAACTGACGTCAGCACGATGCTGTAACCAGTAGATCTACAAAGGAATGATGCCATTCCTATGTGCATACTTCACATCAATCCTATGCATCGGATCTCCATAGGGCTGTTGGCTTGGCAAGTATTTAAATTACAAATCCATTTTTGTAAGAGCAAAGTTGGAAAAAAAAACAACGAACAAAAAATCTCTCACAAGCTACCGTACTACCTTTGTCATAATAAAAAGTAACCATTGCTGCATGTAATCAGCCAAGCAATATATTTTGTAATTTATACAGAGTATCACTATGAAGTATTATCCAAAAATAGAAGCAACTGATTCAATGTCAGGTAATCTGAACCCAGGCAGCATCCCTATGTCAGTCCCATGTAGATTAGTATAAGGTTCCTGTAAAGTTGGTAGGATTACTGCAGGACCTGATTTCTCGCAACAAACTGATGATGAAGTGATGTCATAACCAGAAGACCTACACCGGAACAATGCCATTCCTGTGAGGAAACTTAATGTCAGTCTAACTATGTAGGACTTAATGTCAATCCTGCATAGTTAGACTGATACAGAGTAGCTGGCTGGCATCTGCTAAAACCAGAAGTCCGGTGGTAAAAACTACTTTCAGCACCGTAAACTGGACTAAAGATAAAGTACAAACCTTGACAGTGACTCTGCCCTTTAATTTTGTCATCTCCCCCATGACAGCAGATAACAGTGAAGTCTTGCCACTCCCAACTGACCCTACAACTGCTACTAGACTTCCTGGTTTAATGTCTAAATTGATGCTGTGCAAAGTATAAAGCGACATAAAATTTAGTGAGAAGTCTCCAGAATTGCAAACAATTGAACAAAGATGGAGTAGGTGAAAAAATGAAGTAAATTCACAGACATATATAGTATTCAATGGCAGTGCACATACAAAATGGATCAATGACCTTGCCACTTGCTTATTCTTGACTCACAATTCTGTAAGCATTTATAAATAACATTAGTATGGAGAGTGAGAGAGGGCTATCCATAAACAAATTTTACGGTAGCCTCTGGATGCCTGATGTTTCAGATTATTGCAAGAGTGAAATATGAACAGACTGATATTTCTGTAAGGGCATGTGCGGCCAAACAAATGAATTTCACTATTTCTTCATATATAACATAATTTACCTCATAGATCTGTCCACTGGCTTGCCAGGATATGATAAATGGACAGAATTTTTTGTTTCCTTTTTTTATGTAACAACTTTGATTTTTATTATACATTTCTATTTTTCCTATAACTTCTATATCGTTTTATCAATTGTTCTGAAATTTGGCATGTGGTAACTTAGGATATCCATAAGTCTTTGCAAAGAAGGGTTTTGAAAACCATTCATTCTGTCTTTCATAATCTACTGCTGATCCTTTATGATTCCTTATTTATCAATTATTTTTTTCATCCAAATCATAATAAAACGAAAATGGATAGATATACTGCAATTTTGCTCTATACAAATGTGTGGCACACACTGACAAAACATTTGCAAATTTCAGCTTGTTTGGACAGGCATTTTCTGCTGAAAATATCAATTTTGAGAAAATCGCTGAAGAGTTCACAAAATTCCTATTGCAACAATACAAAAAATGATATCTCGATACCAATTTGAACTCTAATAGGGCAGAGTTTCGTAACTTTTTCACACTGTCCAGATATTAAAAAGGATTAGGAAGCCAAAATCGAAGTTTTTCAAAAATTGAGAATTTTGCTATTTTTAGTAAACATGGCCTTAAGAGGAATGTAGTAAAGCCATAATATCTTCGTATATGTCTACAAACTTTAGCTCTGTATGAATTGGGACACATAAAGGTGGACCAAATAATAAAGGCTCGGCAGGTTCTGGGTAAACAAAGAAAATCAAGTTGTGGCACATTTTAACTTAGCTTCACTTTCCTTGTCAAGGGGATAAAAGTCAGGACACCTAACAATAACTGTATGCAGTGAAATAGATTTGACAGTAAGTCACTCCAAACACATTTAGGAATAGGCCTGAATGCTCCTTCCACATGACATAACGAAATCCTTACTTCCGCAAAGTCGGTTCTGGCATATCTTTGCCCCATGTAAATGTGCCACTTTCAATCTTGATTGCAGAATCTGAGAAGAAAGCAATGAAAGAAGGCATTATTAACTGAATAAATGTATAATGCACGCCGTGTCAACTTTCCAAATATGTTTCCACACAATTTTTAACAATGCGAGTGTGCTGTGGGTGTACACCATGCAACCTTAAAACAATACCGAGAGCGGCTGTTCAGCACACAGCAGGGAAAACATGTAGCAGCCAGGGTTTTATATCTAATTCCAGACAGAAATAAGCAAATGGATCACTAGGTTGAAACTGATATGCTCCACTGAAGAAAATCAAGCTCAAAGGTGGAGCACAGATTTTACAATATGACTTTTTGAAAATCAGCAGTTGTGAATATTTGGGAAACACGCGCTCAAACCATAGAACTGTCAATGCCAACAAAATTCTGCTTTAACAGTTTTGTAGCAGTTGAAGTTTCATTTTGCATAAATGAGTAGTATGTCGATGGTAATTGACTGCTCCCTACAAAAACATACCTTGAGCTACCGCTTATCAATAAAAAAACACGAGATCCATCAAATGGTGGAGATGATAACTTTATTAACAAATTAAGACAAGGTGGTAAAATAGGGCAAAGCTGCACACACACACTCACTCCCTTGGAAACACTCCAGGACTTTGGTCACAAGGCGTAATTAATTGATGGTACTGGAGTGCACGGCACTCACTTGTATTCCTCTCGTATGTATATACCCATTCATGTGGCATTTCCTAGAACCCCCCCCACATGATCACTTAGACCCCCTGACAAGGGTTGAAATCAACTATCTAGATGTTTCCAGGTACTGTGAGTAACATTTATAAGGTCAAAACACCATGAACAACTCGTTCCAGAGAATTGTGGAAAGGGGTAGACAAGAACTCATTTAACAGTACAGGTCAAAATCTGGGTCAGTGATCCCATTAGTAAACAAAATAGGGAAGGGGGTTGAAATCAGCTCAGCGCTACACAACACTTCACATAATAACTTAAAGAGGGGTGAGGGAGGTGTTTGACGCTTTGTCTTTGAACCCTCTCATCTCAAAATTTGATGCAAAACTAAATGTTTGTGTTCCAAGAGAATAAGATGTCAATGCATACTTATAAATGACTAGTCTTGGGTATGATCTCGCATCTTCTGCACAATATCTTGGAATGCCGTCACTACAAAAGCCAGGGGTTCACGACATTTTACCCTCAAGTAGTCAGGAATATTTTAATGATCTAATATCGAAGTAGGCAGGGCTCAAAGCTTAACAAAGACTCTCTTCACTTTTAGATAAGTAAAACTGTACAACATACCCATTTTTGGATCTACAACCCGTGCATCTGGACTGAGGTCAGAATGTCGCAAAAAGGTAGCTATGCGTTTGAGGGAAACTCCTGCCTACAAAGAGAAAAATATTTAATACTGTTCTCTCCTATTAAACTTAATATTCACGTAAATCTGTTAAGAGATTAAACAAACAAAAAGAAAAAGCCCTAAATCACTTTTGTTCACAAGAGCATAATGGCAAAAACAGGAGAAAAGCATGATTGCACACTGGTGGAGGTATATTTGACACGAAATTATTCTATGATAAACTGGAACATTGAAAATTGTTTATTGTTCACTGGCTTGGATAAGAAACATTACAACTAGACTTACACCAGGCTGCCATTTCCAGCAAAATTACTTCAGAGGACATGGCAATGTTACAAAACAGAATAGTTATAAAGTCACTATAAGAATGTGGTAAGATTTTGGCATTAGAGCAGGTGAACCTGCTTAAAGAACAACTGTTAAAGGCTAAGAAATTAGAGCAATCATGACTAAAATGGCCCATTTTATATTATCATGAAGTTGAAAACAAACAGGGACAGAGAAAGTCTACATCTGCGAAAAGGTGTGTAGAATCATTTTCATGGACGTGGACAGCATGATGTTATATGAAAAGCAAGAGTACAAAATCATTGCCGAGGTTAAAATATTACCACAATAAATAAAGCTTCATTTAAACTTACCTGCACCAGAGCAGGGATAAACATGGGCATCATGGTAAATGTGGAAGTCAACATGTTGAAGAGTGATATGGAAACAAAAGCTTTGGTAGGATCCAGGTACTCATCTATTGCAATGAAAGTTCCAAATGAAGCTACTTGGACCTAGAATTTGTGTAGAAAATAAGATGATTAGTAAAAATAATCTTCACAATGATGAAAAGAGAAATCATGGTACTCACTCCTCACTTCGAAATCTCTATAGCACATTCAACAGCTGCATTTCGTTAAAAAATTTATAAATCTCCAACAAAGAAAATGTTTCACTTAATTGCATAAATACTGGAAAATTATCAAGCAAACATTTTAAAAATGCCAATCATGCAATGCTCAGTAAGCCTCCACAACAAGTAAGGTATTCTAATATGAGTGAACAATCGTCTTATTCAACATGTATGCACAGACAGCTTATTATAGAAATTTCCATTTCAGCATATTTCACTGCAAATGCATTGAGAAGCCTACAGGGCAAAGTATTTGGAATATAATTCCGCATCTAACGACATAGGATGCAATACAATAAGGTGCCAAATCAATGTTAATTCCAAGTTGTAACAAGAGCAACATATTTTGAAATGTAACAATTGTCAGGACTTACAAAGTATGGAATGACATTAAAAATAAGGCTTAAAGTTGCCATAACTAGGGACAGCTTGAAGATCAGCTGAATTTCGTCTTTCCTGAAGGCTGCCACTTTCTTCTCAAAAGCTTCCTCCCAGGCATAAACTTTCAAAACCTATGAGCAAAAGAGATAAACAATACAATATTTATGCAACAACATCAAGTTGCTTTGCAAGTTCACATTCATCACCAAAAAAGAGTTGCTCCAAGAATTTCAGACACTGTAAAACAATAAAAAAAAAAAAAAAGAAGCTTGATTTTAAGTCCACTAGCAGGTATGTGATGTTATATTTAAGAATGAAATTGAATTATCAAACTTCCATACTATTGTAAAACATGCAAGAAGATGGAATGACAGTCATTTACAAGCACAAAATTCTAAACATTTATTGAATATTCTTTGATAATAATTATGTGTAAAAATTTTCACAATTAACCCTCGTCCCACACTGCGACCAGCTTGTGGATAGCCCGTGGCCAGACAGGTGTGTTGCCACTGATCTCAGCGGTCAGGTTAATTGGGTCATTTTGAACACGTGCATTGGGTTCACTTTAGTACACTATAACAAAAATAATCTGGATAAATCGTGAATGACCCTTATAATATTTAGATAAAGTACTTGTGATGAGATGTATTCAGTTTTATTGTTGAACAGAAGGCTCATAATGAAAAATTTTCTACATTTACATGTCTTTTAAAAACTTTTTTCCCCGAGAGGTCTGCCCTTTCTTGTCCCTAAGTTAGGCCATAAATAGAACAGGTGGATAAATTATTTGTTAAGCCAGATGCTTAACTTGTATTAACTGCATGGTGTGTATCATGACATTCCCTTCTCCCTCCTCCACTGCTTTAAAGTTCAACTTCCATTATTATTATTTTCTTAACACAACCTTCTCAATGACTTTAGCAAGAGGTTTGATTTCCAGCTCCAGTACATACATGTACCTGAACGTAACAGAATATCTCTCTAATTACCATATCAAATAAGACAACCAACCAACAACAAAGTCAATCAGTTTGTCCCTGGTTTCCCGGATGACAAACGCTACCAACTGATATCCTTATGCAGCATTAATCATTATGCATAGAACAACTGGCTTTAAAGTTAAACGTTTCCCTTTGATTTTCCCCAGTTCAAAGTTCTGACCTGCCAGAACTATTACATGAGTATGACGAATGGTTATCACATTTCATCGGACGTTACCATTTTGTTAGATGTAGTAGGGGTGACAGGATAAATAAAATTAACAACCAGAATGGGCGTAAGAAAACGATCTGTGGGAGCAAGCAAGTAAAGAAACAGATTGAAGGCGTGGAGTTGCCATGCCACAAAAGTGGCCTCGTGCAGGACGAGGGTTACAATATGAGGAGCAATAATGTGGCCTCGTGTGCTTCCTGGTTTGAGGGCGCTAGGCCTCCATGGTGGCCTCGCACAGAACTAGGGTTATAATGCATTTTTAAAAAAGGCTGTTTGCTGCAAAGTCCTCCATTAGAAACAAACAATAATGAAACATTACAATAAATCACTGAAGAAGTAGAACTGAAAGAGTAAAAAACACAAACTTTCAATCACCAGAGGCCAAAAAACACTACTACAATGTAGGCAATGTTTTTAAAAAAAACAACATTCTAAAATCATCCACTTAGCTATTGAAAGTCCCTCCAAAGGGAAAAAAGGCTGCAGATCCTCTCTAATTTTTAAAAATATTTTGTTCAAACTTTCACAGGCAGAGCTCAGCTTGGATTGCAATGTTTAGACAAGTTGAATTCAAACACAAGATTATGACTGACCACAGGAGATAAGTGTACCTTAATGCCATTCAGAACTTCATTCATGAGGCGAATTCGTCGATCTTTCATTGTCATCATTTGCCTGTTGAGCTTTCGCAGGGTGTTTGATATGAGAGTGTTCATGGGCATCAAAATCAATAGCACGCCAAGGCCAGCAAATGTAGCATTGCCAAGTTGGTCATAAAGCATGTACAGGGCAATTCCAATCTGAACCAAACATCAAAAGAAAAAAGAAAATATTGCTCTTGGGACTGAAATTTTATATAGACACTACGAGCCCCATTATCTGCATGTGCTCTTTAAAACATTATAGGCTCAGCTAAAGGTTGTTGGCTGAAAACAAAATGTTGCGATGACTGTAAAGCACGTTAACTAATTCACTCAAATAACCCGGACAGGATATGTAGCAGAAAAATATTTTAGAGTTTAGAATATCATGACATACAGTGTAAGTTTGATCACAAGGACAGAATACCAAGTGTTTTAACATGCAAATGAAAAACCACAGAGAAAATGATCTCTCTCCAGAAAATCTCACCTGGAAAGGGGCAGAGAAGAATATGTAGATATAATTCATGACATTCTCAAGTCTTTGACAATCCACCGACATCAAGTTGACAATCTCTCCCAGGGTAGACTGTTTCTTTGCTTCATTGCTGATGGTGAGAGACTGTATCAAAATTTAGGATCACCATTTATATAAAACATACACAGCCTTAAACCAAGTGGATGTTATCTCCTTTTAACTTCCAACCTGACATCCTGAGAAAACTTGCTGTGGTTAGGACATTGCTTATTGATGCATGGAACAAAGGAAATTCTTTGGAGATTAATTCACTTGTTCTCCATATCAGTTAACATGATCATAATTAATTGGTCCTGCACCTAAAATGCTAAGCGATTTCTTACCAGTATAAATTCAGAAGTCACACTGTTCAGTAAGTTGTAAAGCATGACATTGCATAATATAGCTAGTGCAAAAAGTGACTATTTTATCGCGGGTGCGTGCGTGTGTTTGTTTGTTTGTTTTTCTACCTTATGATTTAATATCAAATGGTACAAAACAGCACTAAACTGCATTTGAATTTGAGAGAAGTTTCCTTTAGTGCAGCAGTTTTAATGCCCAGAAATATTTTTTGAATCTGCACCTTCATTTATTGCAGTAAGAAGGCACTATGAAAAGCTATCTCAAGTGAGTTCCCAAACTAAGTGTCAGTTATCAAATTCTACTATGTTGTTCCTTTTCCTAAATTTTTACCTTCTTATAAATGGCTGCTGTCAGGGAGCACCGAATATGCATGCCCAGTCTTCTATTGCGGTTCTGGATCTGACTGCCCATGAGGGATGTAACGGAGCTGACTACAAAGTAGGACATGGCCAACATATAGCCTTTCCACAGCTCATTATCTCGATGTTCACCTTGCACAAATGCCAGCAAAGCTCTACAAGATTTGAAAGAATGAGAAAGAACAATTCTTTCAAATTAAAATTCAACTATGCCGTTAGCCTAATTGAGAAGGTTATTCCACAGTTTAGATATAAATCAGAACTATTACAACAGGCTTAAAAATGCACATTTCATAAAAATCCCAATTTCTATTGCTCATGGTGTAACTGGCTTCTTCTTCAATTCCTTCGTGCTTTAATTGTCCACTTTTGATCTTTTTGTTCCTGGATGCCATTATGTGCCAGCTGCACTGTGACTTCTCAAACTGTTTTTGTCATTTTCACAGCTGATGCACCTTACAAAATCTACAGGGTGAAACTTTCATGGTCATCTTAAAAATGTTTACAGGTAACAATCACATTCTGTATAACATGCAAGTTGGTTGTAAACTCCCACAAATATATTAAAGAGAACAAAATTATAATTTCAGGGGTTTTACTGAGTAAATCCTATGAAAAACAGTCTAGCATTTCAGACACTAGTATTTTCATCTGAATTTCATGTTCTTGAGTTAACAACTGACTACCATTTAGGGTGTAAGTTTCAATGTTTTTGACTCACTAACATGCCTGTGTCATTTACAACCACCTTGTATGCATACAAATCAGTTTAATGCATTACTCCGTAATTTTTGGTGTGGCAAAGTTGAGCAGTTCTAGGCAGGTCCTCGTCAACTGAAAGTGGAAAGATAAATAAAAGACATTTAGAATGCGGCATATTCATGAGATGATACAAAGAAGTACGCCACTTGCAGTGGAATACAACCTGCTTATCACAGCCGGAAAAGAAAAAAGTACCGATTAGAAAGAAAATAAATAAAAAATAGTTGTTCTTTTTCATACTATTTCATCACTGTCCATCCACCTAATGAACATTTCTCTAAATGAAGCTGACAATCAAGTTGAGTACAAAATTCCTAATTTGCTTAGACCTTGCTTAATTCATGTAAAGCCTGACCATTAAGATCCAATTTCAATGTCAGTGATATCTCAGGACAAAATCCCATTCAACAAACGATACTAATCTGAGTACATATTATAGAAAAGCTACAAATTTGAAACAAAATGTACATTAAAGATGATATTTATTCTGCAGTGGGCATGTTAGTGCACTACAATAATATAATAAAATAATAAAAAGCCTCTCATGCAGTCTCACTGAGTTCTGCTGTGACAATTGAGGCAGAAAAGGCAAGGAAGACATATCAAACTTATACCTGCAGGCAGATCAATTCAAATCCATAGACATGGAAAAGGGTTTTAAACAATGATGGTTTCTTGAGAGGGGATTCGCTTTCTTTATCACCACTGCCTTTATCGTGTTTCTCCAACAACGTTGTTTTTTCATTTGCTTGCAGGCTTAGGTTGTGATCCAAGGAAGTATAACCCGTATGAGCCCTGCAGAAAAATAAAACCCAGAGATTATAAAGTTCCTTTGATGACATACCTACAAAAAGAACATAGTGTGAAAGTTTATACAGTATCTGCTGAAAAGCTTATCTTCTAGGCATATGACATTTTTAGACATGATGTAATATCAGCTATGAATGTGCACTTGGATGTATATATCGATAATGATAGGAAATTTACACCAGGTTACTCTGTCTGCAATTAGCTGGAACAGGAAACATCAATACACATCAATACTGATATCTGATAAACGTCTTGACTTTTCAGATAAGAATTATTATACAATTATTTACTGATCAAGTATCTCTGACACTTACAATAAATACTGTTCATTGTATAAAGTACATCTCTCAGTTTCTCTTTCCCATGCCCTTGAAAATCTGGGAACCTGTGTTGTACACGTGTCTTCTGGATGTAGATCATGCACATCTCCTTCTGTGATGGTTTTCCTAAAGCCCGTCCAGATCAGTCTGCAAAAAAACTGTTTTCAGATACACTAGTCTCTTTGATTTAGTGTAAATAACAGATATCATGCTAGCTCTAAAAATTTACCTATTGTGTAGATTATATGGGATACATAATTTATGGTTCAAAATTTATGAATAAAAAATACATGATACAGCTGCTTTTGTCTCACTTCCCACAGCCTATTCATTTGTTTGAGACTGACCACCTATTAACTGATTGATCTGATACCATTTTTGAGATGCACTTAACCTGGCATGAGAAACATTTTGTCTAATTAAGATGCAGTTCTTTGGAATGGAATTAGAATTAGGTTTAGGAGAAACAAGCTGTAGCAAAGCACATAAATCGTCACAGTGTTGCATCCATCTGCAGCAGAAGTAGCAATACAAGACATAAAAAATGACACAATATTGATAGATATATCATGTAAAAGGAATCAGTTTCCTACAATACCCAGTAAGAAGCTTATATCAGCCACAACCCTAAAACGCATTTGATTGCTGGTAAGAAAATACAGTGGAGCCCAAGTAAACCGAACTTTGGTAAATCGACTTTCTGTTAAATAGAGGTGATTTTGAAATGAGGATTTTTTTCCTTCTTTATCTCTATTAAACATTTACTGCTATTTCGAGTTCGAACTGCCCCAATTCTGATAAATAGAGTTGATCGAGGGCTCTCATCCTCAATCAACTCAATGCAAGTTAATGCAACTTCTGATTTCCAGCCCTGTAGCCGTGAAAACCAGTTTCCACAAACACGCTGACACAGGCCTGTTCAACAACTCCACGCTCCCCAGCCATCGAGGGGGAGGGTAGAGGTGCCAAAAATGAGGCAATGGTTAGGCTGCAGAGCCTTCCTCTTACGTGTCTGTCCCGACCAAGCGAGAAACATGCGGCGGAGGGTGGCAGTGGTACGGGTCGGGGTCCCTGCACGCAGCGTGATTATGCCCCAATGACAAATGATTGATATCAGCTAACAATACAGTACGCGAAACGGTGCTCACATTTTTAATTTATGGCCAGTGAATTCATCGATTGCTGACGTAACCACAACAGGTAGATCTACCGTCAAGACACGGTATACGGTAGAACATAAATTACACACAGTTGAGACGTGTGGTGTGCCCATCTTGCTCACATAGAGCCATTCTAATACACACTTGTGTAATGCTCGCTAAGCATCACAATCATGACTGTATTCAAAAGTAAAAAGTTACGGTAAGGCACTGGAGGAACAAAGACCTCACTTTCACGAAGTTCTTAGCACCTCAGAACTGCAAATACGTTGCTGCAGTGTTTACACATTCACCACACTATACTCGATGGGGAGGGGCGACGAGTACGGCATTGTTACATTGCGTAATACATGTAGTAATTCCTCGCCACTGATAGCAAGGTGGGATAACGCAGTAGGCCTACAGTCTCGCATTTGAACATCGTACACGGGAGAATGTCTTTATCGATTGATGACGTCACACACAATATATGCGGCCAAGATACAGTTTGCTGACCTGTTGCTTTTTTTGTTTTACCGCTGCGGTAGGGCCACTTCTGGAGAAAAAAATAATCGAAAGATCTCATGACTCATACAGGTTCCTTTGCGTTTTGTGTGTGTGTGTGTGTGTATATGTGGAAAGGGGGGGGGGGGGGGGGCAGGCGAAGGGATATAATCACACGTATGGTATGGGGCAGACTGCAAAATAATGGTTGTTTCTCTGACCAAAGGTAAACCGAACTTTCGTGAATCGAAGTGTAAACCATTTCCCGGCGACTTCGAATTATGCGGGCTCCACTGTATACTGTTATGAAACTGAATTAATAGGATACTTTACAGAATTCTCAGTATGCATTTTGACTACAACCATAATTATCATTCAATAAAACAAATACTTATTTAAATGGCACAGTTTTCCACTGTGCCATGATTAAGCAACTCAGGTAATTCTTTGATTAGGTTCTGAGCTCTGAGATATGTGTAGCCACCTGACAAAATGAGGTGCATCTCGGCACCACCGATTTGAGAAATCGTTAAAAGGCATTATAGGGTCAATTTTATGGAGTTTTGAGTTTTCAGTATTTTTGAAAAGTTTAACCTCTTCACTATCCTTTCTCCAAATGACAATGCTCATTGAGAACGATAAATGTCTCAAAATTGACTTTTAATCGAGTCACCATCAACAATTTGTATTTCTAAGCTGAAACTTTAAAAGCGTTTTTCTCAAAACTAGGGTTGTGTCACTTCCTGTCTTTGAGACACCATATCTTCTCAGCTAATTAAGTTACAACAATGATTTTTTTACCGTATGAAAGGGCTTTGAATAACCTGTTTGGTGATACCAATATCTCCATATCACCAAAAAGTGAGAAGTGCCTCACTTTGTCAGGCGGCTACACATATATTATGATAATTTTAAGTCTCTCTTGTACCAATCCATAGATCAGGATCCAGACTAAGATTATCAGAAAATACACTAGTAATCCTGTTTCTATTTCTAATATATGTTGGGCTATAAAAACCAATTTATAGAAAAGAGGCCTTTTACTGAAAACTAATTTTCGAACAGACAAGAATGCAAAGAAAGAGAATTAGATAAAATGCAATAAATATGCAAGTTTTCTTGCCCAGAGGAACAAACTAAACATCGTTCAAAGCGTGGATCACCAGACAGAAACAGACTTAATTCAAGGATTATGACTTTCAAAAACCTAGAAACCACTTTTCTAATAATTGCTCAAGTAAACATCAGTATCCATTCATTGTATTGCCATTCATACTTGTTAGTCCACCAGTATGACAACATGCTTGGCAGGGAGGCTGTCAGTTCTAATGAAGCTGTCTGAAGAAGAGAATTAAACATAATGTCATGATGTCACAGGCATGATCCTTTTCAGACAAGTTATTTTTTTCCTAGGTCAAGGGAAGCAGATGGTAACCGTATTCTTGACCACTATGATGTGCAATGAAATAATGTAGCATACAAGAAACCATCTGTGGCAATCCATGCACCCTGCACTTGATTCTTAATATAGAATGCAAGCCCAGTCCTTCAGTAGTTTCAGTAAGTAAATGCCCAGCTGGCATGCCTAGGTCAATGCCACAGAGATTTATATAGGATTTCAAATTCAAACCAATGGCCTGTAACCAGCGAACTGAAGTCACAACGATGGCATTCCTATGAGCAAACTTTAGTTGGATTAAAGTAGGGTTCCTCAATATGAGATGAAAGGCGCTTCACTAATGACCTAGCTTTTACTGCTTCATTATGTCATTCCTAAGTTTACGAAACTTTACAAAATGGTATGTGATTGTAAATAACAGAATGCATTCTATTACAAAAACACTTTTTCATGAAAACTTCATCAAATTCTTCCTTTCAACTGGAACTCTAGTGACGGCTTCAGTAACTCAAATAAGATTAACTCATTCACTTGGGTCAATTTTCTCAAGTGTTGTAGGCTCATCGTAATTATAAAATTCTTAATGTCCATGACGATAACGTAGTAAGACTATGAGGAAGCATAGGACATAAGGAAAATGTGGTATCTTGTACATCAAATGATTGGAAACTGAAGATAAAATAATGCATTGTTCTGATAAAATGTATTTCTTTGTAAGTCACTCACAGCAACTTAAAGGTTTGAATGAGTTAATATTTCTTCCATTCGACAACGCACCTCAGACAATTCTTCATAACCCCGCTGTCCTCGTTTCTCTGGAAAACAGAACAGCAGGAACTGAAGGACAAGCAACCCAAACAGGCAGCAGTGCATGGCAAATTCCAGTTCATCAGTCTCATTCACCTTGAATAAGGCAGTAGAATATTAGGACATAAAATTGTTTGTTTTTTGGGGGGGGGGGGGGGGGGGGGGGGATTTTTTTTGTTTTTTTGTTTTGACTAAAAGCCAGTCAGAAGAAAATAAGATCAGTTTACAATAATCAAGTTCAATGGTAATGGTATAATAATTAAATTGCAAATGTAAATTAGTTCTCTCAAACAGCGAAGATACACAAATAGTTTGTTTCTGATGTGTACTGTCAAAAGTATTCATGCTACACACTTAAACGTTTTAGTTATTGCATGACTCTGCTAACAATCTATAAAGTAAAACCTAAATGAACTTTGTTTATTAATGATGGATAAGTTTTGAAATAATGCACATTTTTTTAACAAAAATTATTTTCCCTGGTAATACACTCAAGTTGCAAATGACCTTCCTTGAGCCATAACAAACTATTATAGCAATCACATATTGCCCTTAACCTCTTATTGCCAAATCTCTACCATCCCTACTGACCAACCCATCCTATAGCTAGTATGGCTAGTACCACATTTTATGGTCACACACACCTTTTCCATGATGTATGTATACAGCGGAATGACATTTGTGGCAACCATCAGAAACCAGAAGGGAAATAACACCAGCGAGTTTATTCTGCCATAGTGGCGTTCAAGTTGCATGATGCCGATGGACAGCAGCTGAGAAATACAGCATGCAAAAATAATTTAAAATAAATTATTTGCTCCACATTCACTTTAGAATTGTAAACATACGCTTTATCTTTGGATATAACTGAGAGGAACAACACCAACCAACGACATGTAAAACCGGAAATTTCTAAGCAGTGCTTATTGATGTTAACACTTTAACCTATCCCCGGAGGATTCTGCATTTTTTTTTTGCAAATTCTGCAAAATTCTGCACAAAAAAATGGCAAATTCTGCGCAACGCGTAAATGCGCCCATTGAAAAATAAAAAGACGGAACACTTACTTGTTGACATAAAGCTGAGAATAAAAGCCAGACAAAAGCATCAGGTTTAGTTTCAGTGTCCAGGGTTACACCATCCCAGTGTACCACTTGGTTTATTGAGAAAAAAGTTATAAACAGTATACTTGACAACGACATGATGGAAAAGCGAGTGATGATGACAGTACCGGTAATGATAATGATGATGACAAGATTGGTGACATTAATAAATCCAAAATTACTCAAAAAAGCTGTTCTCTGCATATCTGTTAAAAAAAAGAAAACAAAATGCTTTGAGATTTTCCTCACTGAGGGACCTCCTCCTTCCACTCAAAATCAGGTTGTAGATTGAAAACGATCTTTCTGCATCTGCCGATGAGCAACATGCGAAGGTGTATTTTAATGCAAGCTTCGCAAGGTTGCTCAACGGCACAGACAGCCAAAAAGCATGGAGATCAATTTTCAATCCACCAGCTGATTTTACAGCATCGGTAGCATACTTGCCAACATATTTCTGGAATTCATCTTCTGGAACATCAGAAAATCCAGGAATGGCTTGGTAATTTTTTCTCTCTCGAGACATAACTGAGACATTCATTTTTTCCACCCCTCAAAAAACACGAAATTCCGCGCGTGTTCCGCGCGCGCATTGTGCGCGCTGAAAAATCCGAAATTCCGTGCGCGTGGAATGCGGTCCACGCGCGCAGAATCCTCCGGGGATAGTTTAACAAGACTTTAGAAGTAAAAACTGCAGAACAATAACAGGTTGAACATCTCATTTAAAAATACTATCCACACTAAGATCAAACAGAAATGACACCACAATTACGATGAATACACATGATAAGTCTGAATCCAAAACAAAAAGTGTTAGAGTGTGCATAATATATTATATCAAATACGTGTGTGTTTGTGCATGTGTAGGCATGAAAAATGCTTTTAAGTCTGTGAACAACATACCAGTCCAGCATTTTTTCCCTCAATTTTTGTTTCTTCATGTTACATTGACAGAAGTTTTTATTTACAGGAACTTGATTACGCTGATCATCAATATGGAATAGTATGGCGATTCCCTTACAGATATACCATAAAGTATTTCATAATATTAACCAGTTTTCACCAATACTATGAGAAATGTGAAATAACAACATTCCAACATCACATAAATCTCTTACAAATGTAGCAATCTTGATTCCATCTGCCACATACATGGCTGTGAAAGTTTCTCCGTGATCTGCATGGTGGACCACTTGAACGATGGACACAACACAAAGTAGCATGGAAAGCAACTTGCAAAAAAAGGAATAAGATTTATTTTTATTATTCATAATTATTATGAGATTATGCAAAGAAGAAAAAGAATTATCTCTGGTTGGAGGGCCTAGACATGAGCACAAAAAGCACACATGTAAACATTTTGAATTGTCTAATCCAAGTTTTAAATTAACAAAATATTTTAATAACTAAATTCCACTTTGCTATGAAAAAGCAGATAAGAACAAGAATAATTTGAAGTAACTACATGTATGGTTCAGAGAACCTGCACAAAGAGGGGAATAGGCGGCAAAGATACTAACTACAGACTGTTGACCAAAATGATGATCTGGAACATAAAATTAAAATTAAATGCTGCTAATCAGACATTTTAAGCCTTTAGATATTGAATATTAATTTAAAAAGAAACGCATTCTTACAGTTTTGGTCACATTCACGAATTGAATAGGATTTGGTGAAGGATTGCGCTTGACTGAGAGGAAAAACAGATACATTGGAAGGATTGCCCAAAGCAATCCACAGGGGGCCCAAACCAGAATGGTGTGGATGAAACATTCTGTAAATTTTGGATATGAACTCTCCAGCAGCAAGGTTTCATTCTGAGGATGAAAATAAAACACATCATCTACTGACCCATTGAAGATTTCTTGGCAGCTTTTTCTATCAAGCTGGATACTGATAACTGATACGACATCACACAGAACTCAACTACTATGAGCATGATCATGATAGCAATGCTCTTACTTACACTATCAGACACTACCTTATCAAACATGAAAGGAAAAATTCACAACTGGGTGATTGCTTTGTTTTCTTTAAATTTTATCCTTCTCCACACAAAGGGTGCCACGCAAAAGAATTAAGTTATGAAGAAAATAGGACATTTAGGCAAGAGAAAAAATTCCACAGTTAGATAGGCCTACACAAAATTTAATGAGTACTTTTAGGCCTCTAGATAAGCTTGCTGAGGTTATAGTGATTTGTTTAGGTAGATCTTGACTGTATGCTAAATATAAAAAAGGGTAACGAGTTGCCCGATTCCCAGCAGACAAGGTCAGCATGACCATATCTGCCGTTATTCTCCTATAGGCTACTGAAAATTCCTCTCTAACGGGGCTTCTTCTGTATCTCTCAACCTTCTTCCATCAAGTTCTCTGAAAAACAACAAAGATGCTGTCCACAGTGGGAGTAGGTAGAAACCACTTGTGATTCACAGAACTTGTCTCCACCACCAGATTTAAGGACACTGGACTAACATGCAGCGACATGATTATGTTTTCATCCCATTTTCTTTTTGCTTCTTCATGCTCTGCCTTTTGCAGCCTACTTGGTGAATAAATTACCAAAAATTGACTTGGAACAGGCTTGGCACTACCGGATAAGTGCGGTCCCTATCTTGCCCACTTCATTTCCTCCTTAGTTAACGGAAGGACTTCCGAGTGCGATGTTCGAGCGAAAACAATACATAGCTACCCCGGCGGCTTTCCCTGATATGTCAATCTGACTACTGCCCAGACGAACATCGGCCTACGGCCTCGATGATACAAACTGTCTAGACCCTCACGTCGTTACATTATAATACATAATTACATATCAATCTGACAATCGACTGATATAGCCTAGGTAAGTTGGGGTGGGAACAACCGAAAATGTAACGACGTGAGGGTCTAGTCAGTTTGTATCATCGAGGCCGTAGGCCGATGTTCGTCTGGGCAGTAGTCAGATTGACATGTCAGGGAAAGCCGCCGGGGTAGCTGTGTATTGTTTTCGCTCGAACGATGGAACGCGGACAAGATAGGGACAGCACTTATCCGGTAGTGCCACAGGCTTTTTTATTTTAGACGGGGGTGCTCCTCGAGCAGACGCCGAATTCAAATTCAGAGGATGATATAGATCTATATGCATTTCCCGGGTGGTCTTGTCTTGTAGGCTGCAGATTGCAGTTTTAGTTTTACATTTTTAGCCTGCTGTTAGTGTTACTTCATTGATCTGGACACTGGAAATGTCTGTCTCCACTGACTGCCGGCACACGCTGTGTTTGAGCTGCATTTTACTGTTGTACTACAGTGTACTAGATCTAACTAGCACGGTGGTTGTTGGCTAATACCTGCAGGTGTCTGCCCGTCACAGATTACTCGCGCAAGCACGCATCTACACTACTGAAGTCTGCCGAGTTGTTAGTTACCGACAATGCCAGATTTTTTAGATGCTAGCTGTTGAATTATACAAAGTCATGCATACTTGCTGATGCTATAAAGTATGGGTAACGAAGTTATTTTGATTATGTTTATGTCTTCATAATTTTATTTAGAGTGGGTGTCGTCCCTGTGGGTATTACTGCAGCAAAAAAAATAAAAAAATTCACCTTATTAGTCTCAGTGATCTCTCGGCCTAGAAATTTTTATGACTCCGGCCTAAGTGCACTAGCCTACTTACCAGCGCAAACGTTCTGCTGTGGCTCTAATTTCCTTTGGGTATTTACTGTAGCACCTTTCGTCTTCCATATCAAATTTTTATTTTTAAGTGGCCTATGCTTATTTCCTGGAACATTATCATGCAGGCCTGTGTCATCATTGTTTCAGTAATGGAATTGATGCACAGTACAAATCAATGAATAATTTTATGCTTCATTTCGAAATACGTACTTTCCTCGATGTTTGGCACTCTCTGGGATTAAGTTATTAATACAAGCGATTCCATTGTCAAAGTAATTCATTTGCTGGGCAGTTGGCATGTATGTGCCTAAGTTGTAAGAGACCAGTGGCAGATCTACCACAAAAATAATGAAGCTTAAGCTTCATGGCCCCTAATCCCGGAGGAGTCCTGAAAAAATTTTTTTCAATGAGTTTTGGATGCTGCCTTATTGTTGCTGGTTGCGAAGGAGCCCCACAACAGTTCAAGCATTAGTGTCCGAAAAATGTATGTCCGCCACTGTAGGAGACTATAATAAATTGCCTCATGGAAATTCAAATTGGTAAGTATTTGACGAAATGAACGAAGAGGGGTGCAAAGTGAAAAGACAAACCCAAAATGGATTTCCACCACAGAACTCTTCGAAGCTGTCCACCATGATTGCCAGCTGCAGAATCTGTGGAACAAATAGAATGGTAGACACTGAAGGCTAGGCAGTTAAATTATTTTAATTTGTTTTCCTTTTGGGGGGGGGGGGGGGTGAGCTGACCTTTCAATTGACATCAGTAAATAATGAATGATCGATCATAGCTTCTTATCCCACCTACAGTAGGCCTGAAATTCATAATATATTTAAACAGCTGTTGACTTATTTGTCTCATCGTTTTCTCATGCTCCATTGTTGATTTCACTTGCGATGTTTTTTACTGTTTTTTTTTTTAATTTGACCAAGTCACATTCTTCTTGAGAGTCAATGCAAGATTACATCAAGCCAAATGAACTATTAATCTCTCAGACCGACCTGGAGGCATCCCATAAAACTGTCCTAAATTATTAATTTGCAGTACTATGTGAACCATAACAATTTGTGTCTGTGTCTGTATGGATATATTTGTGGCTTTGAGTGTATTTCGGCACATAAATTATTGTTTGCTTGTCGAGTATGTGTGTTCGTAATTTCGTGTGCGTGCTTATGAGCAGGGCAGTGGCATCTGTCTTACGCACATCTTTAGATTATACCATTACGTAAGTCTGGCGGTTTTGCCCCCACCCCACCCCCAATTAATGTATTTTGTAAAGGAGTTTCATTCGACAGGGCAGTAACAGAATATAAACAAAAGTATATATCGGTACTATGAGAGAGGATAAGAAATGCTAGCAGTAGCAAAGGAGACTGACACTTACCTCTCAGCCGGTCTTGAAATTTCAATCAGTTGAATTTCTTCTCTTTTCATAGATTCATAATTTCTTAATTTAATTGAGAACCACCTCTTCCAGCCTTTTCACAAAAATGTTTATGCTTTCAAGCAGATGACTTTGTCTTGACCAACTATAGCTACCGAGCACCCAGTGCCACTGATATAAGCTTAGATTCGTGACCTCTCTTTAAGAACAAATTATAATTACGTCGCACTATCGTCGGGACTTGAGTGCAGTCTTGTGATCATTTGAATTCTACTGGTGAATTGACTGAGATAAGGGGCCATCCATAAACTACGTACGCGCACTCGATTTTGCCATCCCGCTTACTTCAACCCCCCCCCCCCCCAACCTCTCCCTTGTTCGAGGGTATGGCTTTTTCAATATCGAATGTCTTTTATAAGATTTTGAAAATCTAAATGGTATTTTGCATTGACGATTAAAAATTTGACGGTTTCATTGAAAAAAAAAGCAAGCCTATATTTGATTTTTATATAATCCTGCAACTTATTTTGTTGAAAATAAACACAACATGTAAATAGAATTAAACTTTTTAATTTATTACAGTAACTGATTAGCGAATGTATTATGTACGCTCGCCCCGACAGCGCCCGAGCCACAAAGGATTCATACTTTGGGGGCAAACCGCCCTCATCCTCTCCGAACGCACATGCTTTATGGATAGCCCCGGAGAGATGTAATTTGGCACCAGTTTTTCCGCCGCATAAATTATCATTATTCTAAACTGTTGTTGTTCAGATTAACACACTGATAAGCCGTCTACCTCTTGACAGTTTTAAGGCTGGTGGTTATTATTACCCAGTCATAGTACATGTACCACATTACTGTGAATCGTTGGTACGTCATTTCTGGCCTTTGGTAAAATGTATACCATACAGGCCTGTGCATAGCTGACAATAGGCTCAGGCCAATCGGGAAATGTAGGGTTCCATTCAAACTGCTCATTAAACATTTTTTTGTAGTTAGTGCTAAATACATACATGACTGTGTATGTTTTTCTATACTACATATACTTTATCTGTGTTAAGTTTTTATAAATCTTCTTTACTATAATTTTTAGTATGTGATAAAGCCTCCACCCCCATCTCTCTTTTCCATATCAACATTTTTACCAATGCCCCCCCCCCCCCAACCCTTTCCCACCTGTCTTCAGAGGGAGCAGACTCAAGGTGGCAGCCCCGGCATGCCAACTGGCCAACTGGCCCACCTAGCCCTTTATCAGTTCTGGCCTGGAATAAGCTTATAATGCAATAACTAGGCCTATAATTGTCACAGGACTATAACAGGTAGCAGTGCTGTTTGTAGTAGGCCAGCATCAAGACGTGAGCAAATAAGGCACCGGTACTACCTGCAATAGATCGAGTATAGTCAGTGGCAATGCTAGCAGTAGTGTATGTTTAAAACGAGTTGCTGCAGTTTGGATTAAACAAAGTAGTTTCCCAAAGCAGCGATCTAATGGAATAAAAGAACAACCATGATAACCAGGTTATATACGGCAATGTTTAGAGTGGCGAAAGACCAAAAACATCTGCTGCATGACCAGCTGAATGTCAGGAAAGGTAGCAGAATAAAGCGAGGCAGATCATGCTGAAGCTGAGGCCACTGTACAAAAAGTGTGTGAACTTGACAATGTGCGAAGGGGTGAGGAGTATGTGAAAGTGGACGATAAGATGGCTGGCAAATACACTAGAGTGGTCATCACCATGGGCCGAGAATGCCGTGAGAGGGCTGCATGTGCTGTTAATGCGGACGTGCTGGAACTGGTGCACGAGAACAGCAGGATAGGAGATGCGGTGGTGTATACAGATGGATCAGTCACTAGAGGAGAAAGATCTGGATGGGGTTACGCGGTCAGCGTTGATGGCAGGACAGTGGCAGAAGATGGAGCTGCATATTAAGTCACAACATATAGTATGAAAATGGAGGAGGTAGCCGCTGAAAACGCACTTGCATGGTTGCAGAGGAGCACCCACACATGTGCCGTCATTGTGACAGATTCCCAGCGCATGCTCAGGAAAATAGAGACAGGATACCTCAAACCTGAATGGGTGCAGTATCTGCACGACAGTAAACTGAAAAGGCTGACTTGGATTTTCTCCCCTGGACACGCTGGAGTATCTGGCAATGAGAGAGCGGATAAGCTTGCTGGTGAGGCCCCAATGTAAGGCTCTCTTAGTCTCGGGGAAAATGAAATTCTCGCAGCTTTGAGAGAAACAGCACCACATGAAGACGGGGACACCATCGAACGTATAAAACTGTTTGGGCATCAGAGAGGCTGTGGAGTCAAGAGCCGGTTGTGTGGTACTGCAAGACGACTGTTCAATCAACATCTTACTGGAGTTTTCAGTTAGAAGACCTTGTCCGACATGATGGCGCGGAGAGCTGAGCACGTATGGGTGTACGTCCCGAGTGCGAGGAGGCTGGTTCTACACCAAAGTAATACCAAAGTAAGTCTAGAAGATGGCAGGGTGATAATGAGAAGAGAGGAGGAACAACATGGATGAGGAGGACATCAGACAGAAAGGAATGGTCGGAGGGCTACATCCTGCGGTGGATGGACCCTGCCTAGATGAAAGGTGTGAAAGAGGCGTTGTATTCTTCCTACTATTCTCCTACTGGCACTAGCAGTGCACAGCAGATTATTTACAGTGTGACATTTGACTGATACGGAAATGTTGAACCCGATGAACTTTCAAAGGGAATGTATTTCTGTCTCGCAGTAAATAAACTTTCAAAATTGTCCTGCTTTTGCTTGAAACATAAAACTCCTGAGACGAGGTGCAGTGCCCAGTGATTAACATAATCAACAAATCGCGACCGTAAGATCGAGTACCTAGTCTTCTCGGATAAGGACGAAAAAATTCAGAGTGCCCATGTGCACGCTGCACACGTTAAAGATACCTTAATTGGCAGTTGGAAATTGTAAAGAGCAGACCGAGCAGGCCGCTGCCCGGGCAAAATTAAATAAAGATTCATCCCTACTATTCCCCCCCCCCCATCCCCCCCCCCCAAAAAAAAAACAACAACAACAACAACTGCCGACCGGCGCCGCACTGTGGCGACGACGTGCCTGTTGTAACTGGGCTGAAATGGCACAAAGGCAAATTTCCCAAATGGGATTAAAGAAGTATAGGCCTACAAATACAAATACAAAATAAATACAAATAAATTCGTTCTTGTTTGTTTCTAACTCCACTTTTTGCAAAACTGAGAAATTCAACCGTAAATGTTTGCGGCTTTCCTATTATGATAAGGAGTTAGAATAAATCGGAACCGTAAAACAGCTTGATAAGTGCGACAGGACATTTTAAACAAAATTAATGTCAAAGTGTGCGTTTGTTTGATCTCTTCTACATACTAAAAGATTTCCAGTTTTTTCAGAAAATGGAGGCCTATAGAACAAACACGAACTAAATGTCGCGAAATGGTTTGCGGTAGGCAAATTCAGACCTTTATGTCACAGTATCAGGCAGGTAATTTCCTTTACAAAAATGTATGTACCAAACATAAACAGATAATAAAATCGGACAACTCGCAACATGTAAGGATTTGGAAAAACATGTGCAATATCATCCAATTTAGCATAGCTGCCAACTTTCCAAACTCCCCCAAAATAGGCCGACTCTCCTCCCCCCCCCCTTAAAAACTTAAGGTGCATAAGGTTTCTCCACCCGTCCATTTATAGTTCTCGGTTGCGTCATCAAAAATACTGTAAGGTTCTCCACCCAAACCATCGTATCGAATATTTATTATATCTCAAGAATAAGTAAGTGATTGTGAATGAATACAAAACATTTTCCCTATAGATGTGTTGCGGACTGGGGACCGTCACCCTAACCCTAACCCGCCTTGAGGTCCTTTGGTTTCTCGCGGGCCTCAGTCTGGTGCTGTTGGCCCCCATCCTAACCCTAACCCTAACCCGTCACATATTATACACTATTTTTCAATAGTTATTTATATGTCGAAAAGGAGAAATATAATCGAGTATAATCGAGTATCAACCAACACGGTATATAGATACTTGGGTGGAGAAGCCTTGATTCAGTACTTTCAACATTTCAGCTGTTACGTCACGGGTGGAGAAACCTTGAGACCCCAAAACTTAATTCTTACCCACTCACATTACCGAATATTTTTTTCTGTATAATTATGTAGCTTATTAAGATATTAAGAAGCAGGAAACAGATACTGTTAATATCATCACACTGTTTCTGTTTCCAAATGATAGAAGTTGTTTTCAGAATTGTGAACTCTTTCATATTACTCCTGCAGTAGCACACTGAACAATGTCAGATCTCCCCCCCCCCCCCCTTTGATAGTGCAATAAATAATAGAAGTCATGTCATGATTCATGACTTCCAAAATGCACATTTGTTGAACAAGTTTGATGATTAATTTACACATGTGTATGTAAACGAAAATTCCTCTCAATATTTTCCCCCATGGCCTCATGATTTGGATAGTGACGACTTCAGATTATCCACCAGTGATCACTATAATCACGTTAGGCATGAAGACAACGGTTCTATACTTCTAGTAGGTCTAGAATTGAAGCCACTTCACAAGCCACGTCCACTTTGCTCTCACAGTTCTGGTTCTATTGTTTTATTACAGCTCATGAACCCTCCATTTCGATTTTTGAGTAATGTACGCCTTAGCCTGGGCCAGGATTATCCGTGATCACGTTATTGATCCTAAAAGACAGCTGATCTAGATCTACTGGTTGTTAAAACCGTCAAGGTTGATTGATTGTGAGTAAAACTGCTAAAAACAAAAGTCAGACTAACTGCAAAATAAAGTGAAACCACTTCACAGACTCTGTCCACCGTTCCAACTCAATGACCGCCTTTGTTTATGTTACAATAATAATGCGTGATCTAATCTACTCATACTGCTGAACGAATCTACTTGAGCTCACGTGAAAGGCCGAAGCGCGCGGACACAGACGAAGGCACGTGCTCTGATAACTAATTATGAAACTTGGCTGAATGGGAGAGTGGCCAGGGCGACAAAGTTATCGCGAGTTCATGTGTACGCCATAACAATGGCCGAACACGATATGGCAGATAGGCTGCGTCTACAGTTAGGCCCGCTGAATCGGTAGGTGTAGGGCCCGGGATACTGGCTTTAGATACAAAAGTTAAGTTTTTTGTTTTCTCCTCACTGTGTTTTTCTTGGACAGATGGGGAAGTTTTTCAAATGCTCACTTTTGACCAAAAAAAAACAACAACCCAAAACAAAACCGTATTTACGTACTGAACCCTCAAAACGTAGGCTACCCAGTACAACAAAGTCCACGTAAACTGAAATTTGATAATCCAAAATTCTACTAAATCGAAATAATCTGAAAGTCTGTTGTTTTTTTCTGCTTCTTCTTTATATGTCTATTTAAACTTTGTTCTATTATATTCTAACTCGAACCGACCAGTTTCCGTTAATTAGAAGTCAGCTGGCTCACCCCAATGTAACTTCGAATTTCCTGCGCGCTGAAAGAAAACCTTGTAAGTACCCACAAAAGCCAGATTCAAAGACTATTAGCACCAGTGATTTTTTTTTGGGGGGGGGGGAGGGGAGGGGGGAGGAGGGTTACGGTAATGTAATGCAATGATCAGGGATACAGTCACTTCTAGTGAAAAACATAATGAAAAGATGTTTTCATACAGGTGTCTGCGATTTTGTTGTTGTTGATGTTTTGTTGGGGGAGTGGTCTGCATGAAACGACGTAAATACACGTACGATGTGGGGACAAACGGCATAATTATAATAGTTATTTCTCAGCTCAGAGGTAATTCGAGGTCTCGTAAACGAAGTTTAATCTACACCCCCCCCCCCCCCCCGACGATTTTGAATTATGTGAACTCCACCTTTAGTACTGGCTGGCAGCTATGACATGTACTAGGCCTTTATGTTGATAATCATGGGTGACTGGTTCCCATGTAGCTACTACGCAATTTGAGTGAAATTTAGACTATCCACTGCCACCACCAGGCATCCATTCTTTGTTGCGTGTGACCACTTAATGACAGCTACATTGTTGTTAAAGGACCAGGTTTGATAGCACGCACGTAAGCCTATGGATTGAAATTAAATGGCTAAACTTAGCCAAACGCTCTCGTACTTTGGTCTCCTTTAATGCTTACGTAATACACTGCACTCATTAGAGTTACAGAGAAGGTCGAGTGTTAACAGGCTTGGTTAAAGTACTCTTATGTCTATGGATGTGATGTGTTCGTTGCCTCCACGTTGACCCGATGTTTCATAATAATTACAATAGAGACAAAATTTAATATATATGTGTTTCGACAGAGCTACGTCCTGTAGTTCATTCGCCCTTGAAATTAAGAAACAGAAACAAACAAACAATCCCAATTGCTCTCTGCCCAATCACACAAGTAAAGGGAACTCGATATCAACACTTTTATCTTATACATATATATATTTAAAAAAACTCGCGGGATTTTTAACAAGACCTACCGCCGCTCGTGCAGCTCGGATTGGCTTGAAATTTTACAGGCGCCTTCCTTTTGACCTGTAGAAGCTTTTTTTTTAAATTTTAATACTTGAAATGGTGGGGAAATATATTTTTAGATTGCTTTGTGGCACTACCTTCAGTCCCTCATTAAAAAAAAAAAGTTCACTTACACATGAGCCATAACATCATCACTTCCTGAAACATTCTCTTCACACTGTATACTGTCCTATCTATCTGTTAATCGCTGAGTTTTGTGGATGACCCTATACACATCTCGGCATCAATGCTTTTGTGCTGGGTTCTCTTCGGTCTAAAGTGGTGTCCTTGTGTTTTTTTTTTTTTACCATCCGAAGAACGGGGCAGTTACTAGTAATTATATACCGGTGTAACAGGCCAAAGTATACCCCCCGCCCAGACTATATCCGGGATTAAACTGGCCTAGCCCAGAATAATTATGGTATATGCTAGGCCAGTTTATACCCCGGGCATACTTTGGGCTAGGCCAGACTATACCCCCCGAGACCAGATTATACCCTCTACTTAAAAAAAACAAGTGAAGACCGCAGTTCATTTCAGCCTGGTCTTTATCACTATCATCAGATATCGTATTAATACATACATGTACACGTCCTTGACACCCGTAAATCATAATACATGTACAATTTAGAGGAAATAATAATAACATTTTATTTCAGCCTGAGTTTAAATTGGTGTACATACATACATTCTTGACTCCTGTAAATCATGACATATGTGAGTGTGCCTGAGAAAACCCACAATAAGTCGGCAACATGAGATTTTGAGTTCTGTACATAATAAAAGACAAGACATTTCTGATAAATTGAAGTCAGTGACCCCCCTAAAACAAGATTTTGAGAAAACGGCATTTAATCCTATAAGTGGCAATGGTAATATTGGAGTGATTGATGTCAGGAGACCGTAGTCTAACAACTAAGCCGTTATAGAGATCATAGTGAGTAGTGTTCACTGCTCATCTACAGTTTACCCTGTAACATGCCACGGTCCCCTAGAAACAGCCAAGTCGGAAGTTTTTAGATCTTGTGAGGAAACCGTAATCTAATTACAAAGCCGTTATAGAGATCATAGTGAGTAGTGTTCACTGCTCGTCTACAGTTTGCTCTGTTACATGCCACGGTCCCCTAAACAACAGCCAAGTTGTAAGTTTGTTTCGGACCCATATTTTCACTTCAAAGCCGTTTTTCTCAAAATCAGCTCTGCCGACTTATTCCTCATGCACACTCACATATTTCAGAGGAAACAAACATGCATTAAAATGCATTGATAATACGAAAGGGTTGAGTATCCATTCAAACTGATAATATTAGACTTCAACATTAATTCACTCATGTCTGTTGATATTATTATTATTATTATTATCATTATTATTATTTTGATAATTGGTTGGCCATGAGTAAAACATGCATTGTATATTTTGTTACAATGATGCAGAGAGAAAAGGCCGGAAAAGAACATACATATAAAAAATAAAAACATAATAATAACCCAGCTGACAGATGGTGCAATCCCATCATCCAGCAGATATTAAAATTTAATACTGCACATAAAACTAAATACGCACTAATTTTTTTCACCTGATGAACTCCACCAGTCCAGATCCACTTGAAACGTTACAGAATGCTAACCAGTAATATACAATAATAACAATAAGAACATGAAATCATCTTAAATATGTAGGCCTACACCTGAAAATAAAGAGAAATATCCATACCAGAATCATCACCATCATCTTGGAATAATGCAACGATTTAAGAGGAAGTGTAAAAACCGCAGTGTAGGCATACAAATCATTCTAGAATCTATAAGCAGCAATGTGTGTGTATCAACTATAATATAAAAAAAATGTGTTAAATCTTTTCAGCTGTTCGAGTAGAACTGGACAGGAAGCTTTAGTGAAATTGCCTTGACAGTTGTGTAGACCGACGGAGTAAGTCCACTGAGACAAAAGTAGTGCACTGTAAAAAGTAATTAGATCTATAGCATGCTAACTAGGCAAAATTGGATGGATCATGTTGCATTAACAGTATTTCTTGTTAGTGAATATTATTCTTTGATAGCTTATTAGTAGAAAGACATATGTCATGAGCTGAGTTTGGGGATCCAGTGAGTAGTGTTAGTGTGATCAGACCCTTAGAATAAAAAGGTGGGATTTTATAGGTTAGTGGACTCACGCCCTAAGGCGGTGAGTTGTGCAAGCAGTGCACGGGGCACGTGAACCCGGCATGATTTCAGAAGGTGAGATAAGAAACTTTCACGGGGTTTGGCTGGAGGTATATAAGCTTAAGTCGCCATTGTTTAATCAGAGAACGGCTGTGGAAATCATTCGCTCCAGTGAGGTTTCTCTCGGCTCGAGCTCCAGGGCCTGACAGTGGGAGTCGAGCGTAGACAGAACAGATACGAGTGAAGTTAGAAGTGGAGTGACTGTGTCATCGTCCAGACAGTTGATATATACGCCTCGTCGCACTAGGCCAAAAGTGCGAACCGTGTCCTTTGGATCTACGCTCGTACATTGGCTACGAGCGTATAATGGTAGGCAATCCATAAGTCCACACTAACGAGACAGGAATTACTAGATCAGCCCAGTGACGAGAAGCTGAGTAGTAGGAAAGCCACCTGGCAATCCTCACAAGAGAGACAGTGATTAATGCAGTGTAGAATGATAGTGTGTATGGAAAGAAAGAAGTATTGAAGTCATTCATAGAACTAATCTTTTGTAGAAGTAGTACGTAGAGATTGTATCTCATGTGATATTGAATGCCATAGATTGTGTCTCATGTGATATTGAATGCCATAGTTTGTATCTCATGTGATACTGGAATTCTTGAATTACAGTTAATAAGTTTCAGCGACAAGCTTGAGTTCCCACAATGGAATTTTGATGTAGCCACTATTTGATGCAATCATATCTATTGTATCTGCAATCATATATATTATATCCGCAATCATATTTATTGTTTCTGTAGTCATATCTTTTGTTATCCTTAGAAATAAATTAGCATGGCCCTTCAGGCCTGACATATATATATTTAACAAGTTTGTTATTGCTTATTCTGGTTGTGCCTGGACGAGTGTGAGTGGCCTTTCGATTAATCGAATGCGCTAGTATCTCCAAAGACCTTACTCACCTCGAATCTTGAATCTCGTGTGCCTTATGGTTTAAGACACTGGATTAGTTTGCAATTAGGTATCTGAAAGATTGAACTTATGTGTTATAGTGAATCAGGGTACGTCACTTGCGAGTGAAATAAAAAAAAACAAACAAAAAACTGACCTTGTCCAGCTTTACCTTCCTAAGTTTGACACGTCTCTTTCCCAGGGATTTAGCAACTGTGTATTTGCATACAAAGAATCTCTAATATGACTTCATTTTTATGAGCCGTTAATTATTTCATCCATTGCGACCAATTCAGTGTATGTCACTTGTGTCAGTGCCAAACAAACAATGCAGTGCAAGTTTTACTCATGGGCAACTAACTACAAAAACAACTACAACATGACAGCGAACGTGAGTGAAATGAGGGTTAAACTTAGATCATATTAGCTTGAATGGATTTTCAACCCATAGTATATCAATACATATTAATGCCCGTTTTTTTTCCTCTGAATTGTATTATGATTTACGGAAGTCAAGAATGTATATAGGCCTATATGTATGTATTACTATGACGCCCGATGACAGTGATAAAAAAAAACGGAATTAAACTATGATTGAAATAAACTGTGGTCTTTACTTGTTTAACTGGGTTAGCCCATAACATACCTGGGGACATAAAATAGGCTGGGCTCCCTTAACCCCTGGTGTAGTCTGGCGGGGGGATCATCTGGCCTGCTTCACTGGGGTTAAAGTGGCTTATGCTATTTTGTACCCCAGGTATAATATATTGTTTATAACCGGGGTATACTTTAAGCTAGGCCAAACTTTATTCCACCAATCCAGATTACACACCCACATTCAGGCAAAATATTCAAGGGTACAAAATTTAAGTTTTTAAAATTTTATTTCACCCGCAAGTGACATGCCTTTATTCACTATAAGACACAATTGCAATCATTCACATGCCGGGCAAACTAATCCAGTGCCTTAAACCATGAGCTACATGAAATATACGTACACCTTTCTACAAATAAGGTATCAAAGAATTTAGTAACAAGAAATGTTAACCCAACGTGATCCATCGAATTTTTGCCGTAACATACTGGGATTACTTTATACAGTGCACTGTTGTCTCATTGGATTTAATCTGTCAGTTATACAACTATCAAGCTACTTTACTAAAGCTTTCTGTCCATTTCTGCTTGAATAGTTGAAAAGCTTTTAACACATTTTTTACATATAGTTGGTACACACATATTGCTGCTTAAACGTTCTAGAATGATGTGTAGTTCATTTTCATATTTCCTCTTATCTTTGTGTTTTTGCAAGATGATGATGATGATAATTCTGATATTATTTCTCTTTATTTTCAAGAGTAAACAAGATGATTTGGTGTTATTATTGTATGTTACTGGTTAGCATTCTGTAATGTTTCAAGTGGATCTGGACAGGTTAAGTTCATCATGTGAAAAAATTTAGTATGTAGGCCTATTTAATTTTATGTGTAGTATTTAATGTCTGCTAGATGATGGAATTGCACCATCTGTCAGTTGGGTTATTGAAATGTTATTTTTTTTCTCTGTGTTCTTTCCCGACCTTTTCTCTCTGCATCATTGTAACTTTGTATGTAGATCTAATTGTTCTGACATATCAAGCACATTTCTGATTTTCAAAAATTAAAAATAAAATTCAGATGACTTTACACTGAGTCTTATAATTTCATATCTTGCCACTTACAAAGAAATACAATACATGTTTAACTCATGGGCAACTAATTGTGAAAAAAACCAAACAATGATAATACCAATGGACACAAGTAAAATTAGTGTTAAAGTTGAATCATACCAATTTTAATGGATTTTCAATCCTTTTGTGTATCAATGCTTTTTAATGCATGTTTATTTCCTCTTAAATGTATCATAATATACAAGACTTACCTACGAAGGTATGCTTCAATATGATCCCCGATGCCAGTGATAATGAACAATTTAAACTAAAGTTGAAATAAACTGCGGTCTTGACTTGTTTTAAAAAAAAAAGAAGTAAGGGGTATAATCTGGACTGGGGGAGTGTAGTCTGACCTAGCCCAAAGTATACCCCAAGTTATAAACTGGCCTGCTACACCGGTATGGTGTTTTTTTTTGTTGTTAGTTGTTTCTAATGCTGGGTGTGTCTAACAGGGTGTTGCATACTCCGTCATACTCAACCTTTTCTCTTTTTTTAAAGCTTCCCAGTCCAGCTGTTTCTGCACTCTTTTTGTGTTAATATATTTTAATAGATCTAAGTCTAAACATGGTCACAACAGAAAGTCAACCATTCATTGTCATACTGTTAGTGTTCAGTGATGATGTTTCACTATTCTGTTTCTCACTCTCCCGATCTCTCTTAACACAACTCATGTCCATCTTCCAGTCATCACATTTAAAATTTGATGGAATGAAACAGCTAGCTGTTCTAAACAATACACAAAATACATTTTTCTTTGATTCCATTTCTTGATGTTTTATTCAAATTTATTATGGCAATATACCAAAATAATACTTGTTTGAAAATGAAATAGTAAAATGAGAAAAATAATGTACAGTCGAGCCCGGAAAACTCAAATTCTTTGGGGTGGCTACATCTAGTTCGAGTTTACCGAATTTCTAGGAATACGTGGAGTATTAATCATGAGGTATTATCATTGTAATTTGTATATTCAAGGAAAATAATACAGCTGACAACGTGTACCAAGAATTACCTCGATTAATCCCCCCCCCCCCTTTTCCATGGTCACTTGAAAGAGAAGCAAGTATTAAACTGACGCGCCTGGCGACAGTGGCACGTGACCTTGTGCCCGACCGCTTTTTTCTCTTCTGAAAAAGCTTCAGTAAGAACCGTTTCCAAGTCATGTCCAACAGTGATAAAATAAAGGGTGAACACAAATCACCATTTTTCTTTGTTCGGCTTTATTCACATCATACAGCAGCGCTTCCTTTCTTTCTTTTTCTATTGGGGTGTGAGTGTGGGACAAACCAAAACAAAAAACAAATAAAAGGTTATTTCCTGTCGGAATTGGCCCTCTCAGGTATTTTAGTGGCCATTCATATTGGGGGGAAGGGGGGACTATACGCACAATCTTGCCACCACTAGACTATACTCCGGCTAACCGAATGAAATTTCTGGCGTTCTTCTTTTTTCTTTTCTACTTCTAGGCTAATTGGATCACACTCGCAGCAGAAAAGCTGGTTCGACGAATCCGTGTCACAGTTCGAGGTTTGCACGAAATAACTACAAAGAATATTCAGAAATAAATTCGGGACCTAGATCTTTGTGGGATCCGTGATTTCGTCTTAGGTGTGTTTGAGTTTCGTGTGCTCGACTGTATTCACATTTTCAAAATGCTATGATAAAGAAGAAGGGGGCAAAAACAGTATAAACAGCGATTTCAACCCTTGTCCCATATTAAGTGAACCTGTCCATATAACGCCTGATACAAGGATAGCTGGTGGACAACCAGCCATTTGCTCCTGCGTTGCTGTGAACGTCAACAGTTGGGTCAGTCAGGTTGTTTTGAACACGTGTAGATCGTGTTCACTTGAGTATGCATTTAGAAAAATATGCTGGATAAATCATAAGTGGCCCCTATGATATTTGGATTACTTTTATAAAGTAGCCTACTTGTAATGAGATATGATGACGATCATTGCTAAATAGAAGGCTTATGGCATTCAGACTTCTGCATTTACATGCTGTTTAAGACATACTTTAAACTTTTGCCAAGAGGTCTGCACTTTTTTGTCTTGGTGAAATACTGCATTAAAGTGTCTCTCAGTTGGATTTTCATGAAGGAAAACTAGGAGTAAATGACTGACTCTGTTGTTGGACGTTGTGTTTAGAGATATATTCTGTTGCTTTGGTTAAACCCCTTTTAAAAGTACACATATATGTATTCTATAAGCTAGACATCAAATCTCTTGCCCACGTCATACCAGGTACTTGTACTAACTACACTTATCAAAACATTGCTTTCTCCCTCCTCCACTGACTCAAGGTCCAACCTCCATTATTTTACAAGTACTTGGGAGTTGCTGAATGATCAAATGCATACTTTTTTTCCGACAAGCATGTCACGAGTGGAGTGAGCGATAGTTAATAATTACGGGGGGAAAGGAGGAGAGTAAAATTAACGCACGGAGACAGGGAAGAAAAGTCGTGCATGTCATGAGTGGGAAGTCTGAAGGAGGCGAAAGCGCTGTATAACTATCACTGCAAGTTAGAAGGTCCTAGGGAGCGGATCTGTGAATAATAGCCCATCGGGCAGAGATAAAAGGAAGCAGTCGAGAAGACTAGTGAGAGTCTTTCCAGTTATGACTGGTATGTAGAATGTTGATTGATTATTATGATTGATGTATTATATTATATTCGTCTATTACCATGATGTGAATAAGTATATGTGAGGAATGTGGAAGTCCTTGATATTGGATATATCAATGTGCGCCATGAGCGATAGATGAAAGTGAGTTCATGGATTTGTAGCGCGAGTGAGTAGTGTGTACTCCGATGGAGGTGTGTTACCGTAAGATGTGTGGTGAGTGGAAGGTGAGCTAGTGTGTGTACGCTTCATGGATTGTAAGGAGAGGTGGAGTGAATAGAAATGGTAGGGTATTATACCAATGTAATGTTATTCTTGTAGGTGTCGGGGACGGGCCGCAGAGCCACCTCGATGAGCACAGGGGATAGGCCAGCATAGGGCCGGAGGCCGTGCATAGGCCAGAAGTGAGACTGTCGGGGCAGGACAGTAGAGGCACATAAAGTCGTGGCAGTCAGGCCACGGACAGGGACGTAGATATGAGAGTGAATGAGATACTATGTTGTTGCCATGTTGATAGGCTAGTGAACTGATACTATGTTGTTGCCATGTTGATAGGCTAGTGAACTGATATTATGTTGTTGCCATGTTGATGGCTATGGAAATAATAATGTGTTATTGCCCTGCGGAGGTGCTAGGGGAGTGCTAAGGTGTATGACAATAGGAAGGTGATATTGAGAGACTGCGGTGCCAGTGAATCATTAATGTACTATTAAGACCCTGAGGGGAGAGGCTGAGGCCGAAGTGCCTTTAGGAGTAACTACCGGATTGTGGATCCGAGGGAGCGTGTGTGTGAGAATAAGGCCGTTGTACGGCAGTCATTTCAATAATATAATATATGTAATTGCGCTATTATATGTATAATTATGTTTAATAAATGTGTGAGTCTGATGGATTGTTCTGTTAAGTGTTAACTTGTTTGTTCGTGATTGTTGTCCTGTCATAACTTATTACATCTCCCAGTCTGGGATTTGTGACAAAGCAATTATCATAACATTGAATAAGCCCTCAAATGATTATATATTATAACACACTCTTAAATAGTATAAATCTTCTTCATACTGTCCTCCATATCTCAGACATCCACATGTAAAAAATTATTTGCCTTTGACCAAGGGCTTCCTTATGTGTGGGTCCTCTCCTTCATCTGTCATGGCACTAATGAAATAATGATGGATGTGCCCATAGTTCGGTAGAGCTCCAAAAGAAAATGCATTCCATCCTGTGGGAACAAAATAGGAATAACACATTAATTTAAATCGAGAAAGGTTTGTTTTCTTAATTGCTAATTTATTTCATGTTACCTCATAAACAGAGCCTAGTAACCTGAACTGATGTGAATGTAATACATACATAATTGTATTTTCATTTCATATAATATATGTCGTAATTCATGCTGCATATTTTTCAAAGACTGCCTGAAACTTGATAAACACAACTGGTCAAGAGAAAGGAGACTGGGTTAGATTAGAGGACACTTGCAGATGCACCAACAATGAAATAATCTTAACCCACACCATGCGTGCGACGGCTTAAAACCTGCTGTCCGGTCAGTGACCTTACTCACAGAGAATCGTGCCTGGGCCGCACTGACCCTTGCTGATGTACGATGACCACACTACCGCTGTCCACATGGTTCGCTTTTTATTGATCGGTATGAAAACATTCGCTGCTATGCTTTATCACGCTTGATAATGGATTAACCAGCATAACCTTTGTCTGGAAGTCTCTAACCAATGATCTGACTTATGAAACCAAACTGACAGCTGTAGTTTTCATGAGAACAAAGCATGATAACTAGCCACGCCCCCAAAGCCCTAAACAAATGCTTTCATCCTGATTGCCACATACTAATGAACCAATGTGGACATTTGTGGGAAAGGTCATTTCAGAGCTTGTTTCTGAGTGGTTCTTAGATACAAACAACTCTAGATGATAGTCAGCTTGTGAGAAAATGAGATAATATTGCAGATTTGTTGAGCAACAGTTTCGCATGTCGATGTTACACCTTTTGATACTGTGGGGAAAGCTAGTGCCTTTGAAAGCTTAGTCTTTGTGATTCCGATCAGTGGTTCACTGGTTAACATGTCCTTGTCACAGTGCCTTTGATCTAGGGGAGATACAGTGAGCAATAAGAAGTTAGTTACGTCTCAAAGAGGTCAATGAACCGACGCATGAAAATCCGGCTTGCGCGCTGCGTGGTCAGCTTGACCTTGCTGTATTTGTACCCCCGAGCAGACTGAGTGCATGGAAAGTCAATGCCGTATTTTGACGTCCTTCACAGGGTGAGGGTTAAGAATATTTCTTTTATAATAAGATTTATGAGTATGTCCTTATTCTTTATTTTCAAACAAGATATAAATTATACTTATTTCTGACTTCCCTCCTCGAGGTCACTCCTTGCCGCCAGTGAGGGGGTTTTAGTAACACCACCAGGGGTGTGAAAACAATGTGAGCGAGCCATATTCTTGCTGAGCATGAGCAAATTCTACTCTAGCAAAATAAGCTGAAGACGAAGGTATCTGGCCAGAGTAGGGCGCCTAACCTAGATATCATGCACCCTTTTCACTCTTATAAAAAAAATGGTGAACAAAAGGAGATGAAGATTTCTGACTTCAGTATTTATTTCACTTTTGGTTCAAAGTTCAAGCTGAGTTGATTTGAGGTCTTTATTTTAGGAGGTTCGCTGCCCTTGGCATTTACACCTCACTTTACTTGTTTTATTATTTCTTGTTCTGGCGGGGGGGGGGGGGGGGGAGATGATATGGATAAATTTTAATCTATTAATTTCAAATTTTGCCCGGGCAGCGGCCGAAAGCTCTTTACGATTTCCAACTGCCAAGGTATCTTTAACGTGCACACGGGCCCTCCGAATTTTTTCGTCCTTATCCGAGAAGACTAGGTACTCGATCCTACCCCCCAATAGGACCAGGGACTTGAAAATATGAGAAAAATCCAATTTCCAAGAACTACTCGATCCTACCCCCCAATAGGACCAGGGACTTGAAAATATGAGAAAAATCCACTTTCCAACATGCCTGCACTGCCCGGGTTTAGAACCCGGGACCCTTGGCATGAGAGGCGAGCACCTTGCCTCTAGACCACCTTGTCCCCAGTTCAAGCTGAGTAATGTCAAGTTGAGTAACGCAGATTTAACTTGAAAATAAAACCTACTCAAATTACTATGTATCGCATCGAGTAAATAATTCTATCCCATACTGTTTCATTTGAAACAGTTGCAGTTTATAAAACTGACTTCTAAGTCTTCTTCTGTATTATAAATAGATCTATGTGCACTTACTAATAAACTTTACTTGCAGAGTAGGCCTGAACCTCTAAAGTTATCATTCGGCAAATTGAGGAGCACCTGCTCTAAATCCCTATAATAATACATGTCCAAACTTTATGGAATCTACATTTGACAAATATCAAATTACCTCATTCAGTAAGCAAGCTCACTTCCATGTCCTGTGTACTGTTGTGTTTTTTTTTTCATTTATGAATTCATGCAGATCTGACCATTGTTTGCATAATTTCCCAAAGTTTCTAACATAAAATAAACAAATGATGAGATAAAAAAAATAAAAAATTGACACTCATTAGCCTCTCTACTTGTGTTAAATGAAAATAACTTAAATCATATCGGTCAGAATAACTCCATAAAAATCATTTGCCAGTTCAACACTTACCTGTGACAGGCAGGATGGGAATGCTCAATACTGGCTACTGAGATCTATGCCTTCTGCGTCTCCTTTTTCAATTCAAACCACTTAAAATCCACTTTGACATCATTTTCATTTAGATCGAGGCCAGTAGCATCTTCAACACTCTGAGATGAAAAAAGAAAAAAACATTTAACACAGTAATTAGCCTTGAAATTTGTTGAAAATGTGTAACACTATAATAATAAAACTAGACCTAGATCTCTATAGTTGTGCTGTGACTTCAAGTCATTTATATTTGTTTTGAAGTGCTTATTCACATGTCTGTGCAAAAGATCCCGATCTTATTTGCAGATGGGGGTTTCTTCATGGTTTTGCGATATCTACTGTGGAAAAGTTCCACCAGCCTATCGTGGTCTGCGGTGGCACAATGACTAGCATCTGCAGTTATCAGTTACAGACGATGGGGTACAATCTGTCTTGGGTTCGATCCCATGCCGGAGCTTTTTTTAAAAAAAAAAAATCTAGTACTGCTGATTATTACTATTAGGCATCATTTTTATTTCCCTTTTGCAAAATTGATGTCATGGGGAAACGGATCAACTGATGTGCTTCAGATTACTTTATTCCTGTCCATTTTATTTATTCCTGTTCATTGAACGGGACAGTACTTACTAATTAGAAATAAAAATGTAAATCAAATTTTAAACATGTAAATGATTTCTTTTAGTCAATGTGAACTGAACAGCTCATCTCTTTATGACAACATGGATCTATTCTGTATTTAGCTTACTGAAAATATATGGGGGTCTTCTGCTTCAGCTATTTGTCATGTTTTGTTTCATTACCTGTTTTGTGTGCGTGGAAGTTTAGTTCATTTTTATTGGCTCTGTCTGACTTTCTCTGTGATTTCACACCTGACAAAATTGGCTAATACATTAGTAATTAATATATTATTCATCTAAAAATTTTTTTTACAAAATAAAAAAAATCCTAGTCGCAATTTCATACTCTAGAGCAAAGCAATGATGATCAATGGGGGAAAAAGCAGAAAAAAGTAACAAACAAAAAGAAGTCAGATCTTGCGGAGATTTGAACCCCCCTAACCAACTAGGGAAGCGAGTTTACTTAGTTCGCTAACATCGAAACGTTTAACGTCAAATTTCTCAGATGTGCAAACAGGAGAGCTGGAGCAAACAAGAACTAAGGTCGCGATGTGAGGGAGTCTCTCATGCAGAATGTTTAAAATATACTGTGAATGATGATCATTGGTCAAACTGGAGTTTACAGCTTCAACACAATATTTTTCAATGATGTAACTCAAGTCTGGAAACATTTGTTGATTGTTGTCATGTTATGCATTTGTAATATCTCTTGTCATCCTCTATTTATGACTGTGAGTTTGATTTACTCAAATACTCATCAATCCATATTAGAAAATTGGTCTGAATATTAGGTGGCAAATGAAATAATATATCCTAATATATTTCATGGGTATGTTACTAAATGCAAAGTGCAGCTAACACATGAGTAGATCCAGGGTATTCCAAGTCAACCTTTTGTCACGATCACGTGCTTGAAGATGGTCACGACCACGTGTGTGATGAGTACCTAACTTATTTACCTTTCAAACCCAGCTAACAAGCCAAGCAAGCAGACCAGCGATCAACGGACACATGGAGTGAGATTTAAATTAAACGATATTTAATTATAAATGCATGACAAAACTTATGTCAAAACATTCAACTCATGATAATCACATACATAATCACAAAAACAGAGATATTTGAAATTTACTCTTGGGGGATCATGGCTATTCTCTATTCTCCGTTTCACATCTAGATCTAACCCCTCTGTCCATAAACTTAATTACGTATACTTAATAGTCTCTGTCAACAGCTGCCCTCCTCGTTGATGCAGTTTCACATCTCCAGAGTTCACACGACCCTTTCTAGATCTCTAACTTCGACGATAAAAGGGGAAACAGACGCCCCTGGCTTCACACAAATAAGAACACACAGTTCACACCCGCCATCGTAGATTACTAGCTCCTTGAGGGGTTATCATCCCGTCCTCAGGACTCTTCAACTTCTGCAAACACATAGCATACCGACGGTTCACACCCGCCATCGTAACTCACGAGCTCCTGAAGGGTTCCCAGCCTATCATCAGGACTTCTCAACTTCTGGTCCCCATGGCACGACCTTCCACTTGTCGCCTGGACCGATAAATTCTTCTTATTGGGAAATAAATGTGAACATCATGGATCCCTCACACACCTACACTTCTGGTCCCCACTGGCACGACCTTCCACTTGTCGCCCGGACGGATAAATTCTGCGTCTTCCTCTGGGACTGAATAATTTGGGAACCTCATAGATCCCTCACATACATAACACCCCTGGTCCCCATGGCACGACCTTCCACCTGTCGCCCGGACCACTTCTCGCTGCGTCTTCCTTTAGGAATGAATAACTTGGGAACCACGTGTGTCGAGCTTTTCCTCCATTTATACTCCCGAGGTTTTTGCACACGCGACTAGTTTAAAGCGAGACGTGTGTATCTATTCACGCTCGTCAACAATGTTAAAAACCGTGTTTTCCCCTGCTAAGCTCACCCCCCTAGACTCGTGGCGCACAAGGCCACCGACCTTCCTCGTGATAGTAATCTTTCATGCTAGTCAACAACTTAAAAACTCCCCTTCTCCCCTACTAAGTTTACCCCCTCTATACTCGTGGCGTACAAGGTCATCAACCTTAATCGTGACACTTTAAATAAATCAAAGTCATCATGTTTACAGCTGGTGTTGGTAATTCAGTCAGATTTCCTGTCAATTTTCAAGCATCAGTCATCTTTGTCATAACAGTGATCACACCACACTAATGTGCTGTTTTTTAGAAATATTTTTTACAGTTAGGGATAGGATTAGGTTTTGGTAACACTGCATAGGAAATAGCCAAGCACTGACCCAGCCAGCATTCCCATGTCAATCTGACAGAGATTTGAATAGGATTTCTGCAGGGTTGGTAGGATTACCATTAGGTCTGGTTCCCTACATCAAACCGACATTGGCACAATGTCAGCACAATGTCATAACCAGCAGATCTGGAAAGGAATGATGTCATTTCTATGCGCAAATTTGACGTCAATCCCACAAGTTCGATTTTCGTAGGGCTGCTGGCTGGGGATTAATTTCAATCAAAATCATGCTGTCCAGCCAGTATATATTGTCACCTTTCCCTAAAACTGTAGTCATTGGTTTTGGCTACTTTTCAGGAGAAGCAAAAAACATTTTATTTCAGCACAGCTGGTCTGGTGACAATGACTTTTTGATAGTTTGCTATTTGATTATTATTTTGGCTTAACAGTCTAGAAGCAAAATCATTCGATGTTGCTTTGAATGTAGTTGAACATTAATATAAATTTCCTCAATAAGTTTACTTACTGTTTTGAGCCAGGACAGCATTTGTCTGAAAGGAGACACATTTGCCTTGGAGCATACAATGATGGAGGTCAGGATTGAAGCAGCACATAGAACACCACTAGAGAGGGAGAGAGAGAAAATGTACAGCTATAAAATATATATAGGTGAAGATACACTGCAACGACATAAAAAATTGCCAAGTGGATCAAGTGATAAATTTTAGAAATGGCAAATTTATCCTCCACTGAAAAAATAAATTGGTAGTGTAGAATTAATTCCTACCTTCCAGACAGAAGTTTCTCGACCACCTTGACTTCAGCAGAAATATGTCTATAAAATTAGTGGAGCCCTATTTGCTCTAAATTTCATGTTTATAAAATTTTTGTTCTAAAATATTTCTGTCAATCAATCTTATTAGTTGACTGTATTTAAGTGTTGAGATTTCCAAAGTCTCATGATAATGATAATAAGAAGCAAAGTTTTTCAAAATTGCATTCAATCAGAATACAAAATATGAGGCTTGACACACACATACACAAAAAGAAAGGGATCTAAGAAGGCAAACAAAATTCATTTGGACTATGCCACAAAACTTTTTTTTGATATTCCAAGGGAAATAATCATAAAATCATGTAAAGCCTGTGAATGAACAGTCAGTATGGTGTTTTGATAGTTGTCATTTTTGAGACCACATACAAATCTATAGTTCTCTGGCCCTTGACCCAGACTTCAGATTACCTTATGAAAAGGTGTAAAGTAAGTCTGTATTTGATTTGGCACTTTATGTGGTCGGATAATAATGTTAGAGATCATCATGAAGACAACTGGCAAGAGACAGACATTAATTACTGCCGGCTCCATCACAGTCATTCCCGTGGTGAATTATCTTTGATCATGTGAAATGTAAACTGTACATCGTCAATGATCTCATAGAATGACAGTTTGGGAGAGGATTCATCCTGAGAAAAGGTGGCCCAAGATAAAGACAACTCTCCTACAGACTAAGTTTTACTTGGATTTAAGTGGAAAGTTTTCAACAGGGATACATTTGTGTTATCCGAATTCAAAAAGTGGAAAACCACACCTCTCTTCTTTCTTTTCCTGATAATGGCTGAAAGTTTAATATGACTTCACAGGTTTACTCCATCATCAGGAATTGCGTGACATCAGGGATGCATGATGTACAGACCGAAATGGACATTTGCCAGCTGATATTTCCAGGAGGTAGCAACACAGCTGACAACCCTGACTGTAAATGGATGATGGTTGTGTACCTACAGGATAATGAAAATCATTAGCCGTGCACACTGTTTTGACATATCAATCTTAATTTGCTACATTTCATTTACATCACAGATGTAAACTGACAAGCATTTCCAAGAAGGCAAACAAAATATATTATAAGCACTTGGACCATGCTACCAAATTTAGGTTGCTTTTTAGATATACCCAAGACCCATTATACCAAGACGGTGCAATTCAAGCACTTCCGTCCGCCGAGCCAGGAGTTTCTAAAAATAGTCCGGCGCGTACAATAGTAAACACAGGTATGCGGTTCGTCATATCGGTACGTGTTAATCGAGGAGACCAGTGCTCCTTTGTGAAGAATCAAAATTAACACTTTGCAAGGCTGTTTGCCGACTTGAAGTTTATGTCTATTATAATAAATTGGACTTCAGACACACACCTTTGCATTCCTCATACAGTCCCAATATTTTTGTGTTTGGACTAACGCATGTGTGCTATGGAGATCATCAGCTGTGTGTTTGTGTTTGTGAAGAGGGAGGGGCGTAAAAATATAATTGCTAATTCAACTTTCGGTATAACGGCATCGCATTTTGTTTGTTTGAGGAAGCCGTAAAACGTCATTGATCTAATACTGATAAACTTTCTCAAAGCTAAGGAATCCCATAGGTACAATCAATAATTATGTGAATGAACTTTTCCACTTGATCATCCCGAATTTCTTTTAAAGGAAGTGTTTTGTTGTTGTTGTTTCTTTCTTTCTTTCCTTTTTCCTTATTAATCTTCAAGCAATAGAAATTCAATCAGAAATAGTGCCCCAAAACAGAAGATTTCAGGAAAGAAAGTTGGAAAACTGAACATAAGTAACACTTTTTCAATGTTCATTATCATCAGAATACTGCGGCTGGATTTTGTTGGGATTTTGTTATTTTTTTGAATCGCCCAGCTGGTCACTTTTCCTAGTTCGTTACCCTTTTTCTGCTACCCTTGGTTATCTCTACACTTTTTCATAAAATTAGAAAATGTGAATTTCCTCTCTGGTCTGATGTATGTGAGAACTTCATTCAAAGTTTGTGTTTTATACCCATTTATTTGCTTTAATCATTTAAATAATGGCCCATCTGGTCTCTTTTCCTCCTTCATTCCTCTTGTTCTGCTACCGTGGTTATCCCTACACTTTTTCATAAGATTAGAAGATGTACCGGTACAGTTCCCCTTTGGTTTTATGTATGTGGGAACTCCATTCAAAGTTTGCAGTTTATACTCATTTATTTGCTTTAATCATTAAATTAATTCTTTGAATAGATGCTCTATTGTACAGTTCTTGGTAGTCTATTAACCTCATCTCATCCAATGGGACATAAAGAAAATATCACTGTTTACTTCATGCCACCATTAAATCTTTGCTAACCGAGTCATGACTCGGCACACCATACGCGCTGGGTCAGTCTAGCAGACAACGCACGCGACGGAACTCTTCGCCTTTGTATTTAACGATCGATTGCACCGTCTTGGTATAGTGGGTCTTGGGATATACTTAGGGAAACAATCATAGAATCTAGTAATGCCTGTGTGAATAAGCAGTCAGAGTCAGTATGGTATTCTTATAGTTATCATTTTTGGGATCACTTATAAATCCATAGTTCACTGTTTCTTGACCCAGAATTCAGATTATGTTATGAAAAGTCAACATGATGTACCAAATCTTGTCTCTGTTTCAGCAGTTTAAGGGGTCAAATAACAACATTAGAGGCTGATCTGAATAAAGTAAAAAGAAATCAATAAAATTTATGGAAACAACAGTTAACATTACAAAAGTTCAAACACGAAACACAAAGCAAATAAAATCATAACCTGCCATTAATTAGAATGAATGAAGAGTCAGTTGAAACCAAAACTGTCATGATGACTTACATACCGCTGCTACTAATATCTACTAATATTACTACCACTGCTAGTATAATACCAAACTTGCATTACCACATTATTACTTACATCAACCAATACTTACGTGGCAAGGATTCAATCCTTGATTTCCAAACGGCGTCATTAGGAACAACAAGAATTGTGACTCTGCCATATTCAGACGTGTTCCATCTCAGTCTTGCATCATGCCAGGACTAGAGTGAAAATGACTTAAAATCAGTCATAAATAAAAGCAGTATATTTATTATCTTCAAAAAGTCTTTCTAAGAAAATCCTGGTTTTGGGTGGTCCAATTTGCAAAAACCGCAGTCATATTATGTGTGTGTTAGTCTATCTGTCCACTGGTTGATCAGTAGGACAGACAAGTGGTTTAATATTATACACACATGTAGATACATAAACGACTATCCATTTTATCAATTCTTCGGTATGTGTGCCTCAAATTTCACATTTAAAAGACTGATCTGGTGTTTTATGGAAATATGCTAAAAATGTGACGATACTCAAGGAAAGGGGGCTTTAATTTGTGTCAGTGTCATGGAAAAAGATATAGTGAAATATTAACAAGAAATTATTACTAACCATTTTGATGCCCATGGAAAACGATGTCATCAGTCTCCACTTGAGGACAAGATAGATGCACTCTTAGTATTGTTAACATTGTCGGGTTCTTGTTAACACTGTTGGATCCACTGTCAACAATGGTAGATGCATTGTTAATGCTGCCAGGTGCATTGTTCGTACAAATTGGTGTTTGTTCACACTACTGTATTCCAATTGATATGAAGAATGGATGGATGGATGGACGAAGTGAAGGACATATGGATGGATGTATGGATGAAGTGAAGGACACATGGATGGATGAACAAAGTGAAGGATATATGGGTGGATGGTCAGAAGGGAGGACTGACATGTGAACAGATGGATGGACGGATGGACGGATGGGTAATTGTATGTATGAACTGATGGACAGGGTGATAAAACACATGAAACTTTTAATATAATCAATAAAAAAAAATCTTTTTAGCAGACTGAGATTAGTGAAAAAAATTTATGCTTGCCTGAGAAGAACACATGTAGCTCTGCAAATACATCCACCAACTCACTGTGATTGGCTGCGGGCCTCAGGTGTTTGACAGAGTGATGGTCATCCAGGATGTGAAAGAACAGGTAACTCTCACGGTCAAACTCAACTTGCATTCTGGGATTGAAATTCGAGAAGAGCAGGCCGAACAAGGCCGTTGCCCAGGCAAAATTCTAAATAACAAAAAAAGAACTGTGGCCGTATGCATAATCAATGCGTAAACTAAAGTAAATACGTTGACTGGTGTTAACACGAGAAATTGTATTCATTTCTTGCGTTAACACCAGTCAACGTATTTACTTTAGTTTACGCATTGATTATGCATACGGCCACTGATCCCTACCAAAAGAATACACAGAAACAAGAACAAGAAAAATAAAAGCAAGAAAAGTGAGGTGTGAATGCCAAGAGCAGCGAAACCTCCTAAAATAAAGACCTAAAACACTCCCTTTTCAACCTATTTCTGCTATCCATCCCCAACCCACTACCCCATTCAGCGCCCCAGGCATAGGCCTACCGCCATTGCTATTTCAGAACCCTGTATCCCATACCGCCCAATAAAGAATGTATCTCTAGTAACTGTCCCGCTTTATGAACGGTAACAGACAAAATTCACCATTTCAGTTACATTAATTAAGTGGTTGAAAAAATAATTATATAAAATTGCGGTAGATTACGGTACAACTATGGCAAGGGATACCACTGGGACAGCCACATATGTTTGAACTGTCTCTTATAGCTTTGTAACAACATTCCACGTGATTGGTACAAACACCCTTCATGGGGTCCAAAAAATTCTGGATGTGAAATACCACCAAGTGCTAAAAAGTAGGTTGCACTGGAACAGTTGCAATAGTATTGTATGATGACAACCCATCAGAATGAATTCTGTTGCCTGGGTAACTAATGGCAGCAGAGTAGTGGCAGATCTAATCTTTTTCTGCTTACTCTTCGCCACCAAGCTCTTGTCAGTCTCAACGACCTGGCCCAGAGCCCCCAATGTGGTAAGGATTATTGATTAAATGGTGGGAACATATATCATGAAAATAGCAGCACCACTGGACAATGGTGGACCGTGCCAGACTAGTATAATGGTTCACACTGGTGACAGGTTCCTTAAAAGATAACAGCTGTACAATGTTAATGAAAGATAGGAATTCTCCCAAAATGAGCCAGTCTTCAGAGACAATTTCAAACCCTGGTAAAAGTGCAGTTTAGCCCCCCAAACTTCTCCTGCGCAGGTCATGTGTGCCCCTCCAATTTCATTGAAAACATCAGCTGACCTGTTCACACGATGATTAAAAAGAAAAGTCATGTGCCTTTAGCCAGAATTCTAGACAGGGACTTGTCGAGCCGGGCGTTTACTGTAAAAAAAAACACCACAACATCCTTATAGAAGACCCCCCCCCCCACCCCGAACATGGCCGCTCCTAAAACCGCGTCCTTGTGGGGGTCTTTGAGCCCCCGCAGTTTGGAAAATGAACTATTACTAAGGGAGTTGGTTTTGCTCTGCGAATACTGGAACATGGATACGTAGAAAAATGGGGGGTAAATGCACTTTAGCCCATACACTTATGGGATGGACATTCCCTGCCCCATTCTCTGCTCGTCTCGACCGCATTTCACCTGGGACATTAAGCAGTCACAGGTAACCTACTGCAAGAAGGTGGAGTCGGCATTTATAGCAAAGTATAGCCCCGCTGCTTCGCCTGCCATCTTCCCCAGATCTGAGCGGATTCAATATGGTATTCCCCATGTCAGTGGATTCGATAAGCGGAGAGGCAGAAAGAACTGCGGGTTCTACAAATCTGTAAATGAGACAATCATATTGTTAGACTGGAACATCAACCCACTCAAAACAATGCTCAAAATCGTGAAGTTTGAAGAAAGAAGCGGCTACCGCAATGACTCTGTTTATTGTTCTCAAGACAAGACTAATACGATTGGCCGTGAGAAAGGGGATGCAAGGTATGAGACATCCAAAGTTTGGATTCTGTTAAGGACTGGGTCCAGTCTATCTAATGTCTCCGAGCATTTATAGTAATTAGAATCAGTCTAATTATACTGGTTGCCCCAAACGTCATTTCTGATACAGCCTCCTTAAATTGAAAAGACATAATCGACCTGCTCCCCATCAACAGTAATAACTCGAGAAAAGAGAAAAGTGCATTATATCTTCTTTAAGATTCTTTGAGGGAGTGTTAAAATATCCATGTCTTGTCTTCCCCACTCCGTGAAATAATAGGTTAAACAAAGCACAGCTGAGTTTCTGCCCCACCTCCACCTGAGCATTAAAAATAGAAACGCTCACAAGACAGCAGAGATAATAATTGTGAAGTGATTATTACTCGGGAAATTTTAAGAAAGGGAAAAAAAGTGGCACGGGGACTCCAGCACACAATACCCTACTTAGCTACACTAGTTGTGCCGTTTGACTATGTGGTTGCGAGAGCACTTTTCCCATGACATGGACGATCCTAAGTCTAATACCCTAAAGTACCAGTTGCCCCTTAAGATCTAAGGAAGTAGGTTCTAATCCGTATGTTTTGTCCGGCCTACCCCCGACCAAACTCCACCCCAGCACTCAGTCCCTCAGTACCGTCTTAAGGGAGGAAACTCGCCAGAACCTAGGCTATATTACAGGTCAGTTGGGCATGACTAACCGTGCGAGTACCTTGGTCGACCGTCGACCTCAACGCTACATGGAAGCAGGAGCCAGTAACCACGCGGGTTTCCCCTAATTGGCTGTTATGTACTATAAACAAATTTGGGTTTTTCTTATATGACACACAATCCACACCTTGTCTGCCGTTATGGGTTTGACCTCATTATGCATAAAATCATATATTAAATTTATTCCTTTATTAATCTTACTCAAAACTTTTTGTTTTCATTCAAACGCATGGGCTTATCACTATTCTTTAAACATATGTGCCTCTTAATAAACAGGCTTCAAAATTTTGCAATTTCAAAATATTGGCAACTCAAGAACATGATTATCTACCTTTGACCTTGACACTATCTTGCTTTTTATTACAAACCGGATGTGGGAATCGATACTACTTAATTAATCGACTGCCAATAACTTCATTGAATATGATAACGAAATCAGTCTGAAAAATCCCTCCTCTCCATCTCCTTTCTCTACATTTACATTTTCCTCATCACACCTTTTTTTCTCTATAGTTTTTGTTTGTTTTTAAATGTCCACATGACTTGGGAATGACATCATCATTTAGTATTAAGGGAACCAAAATCGATACCAAAAAGATACCATTCCGAAGGAAAGGGCTAAACACACTTAACAATCTTATCACCTCAAAATTTGAAAATGGAAATAATACATAAATTAATATCTGTTCAGACAAAAAACACAGCAGAAAATGAAAGGCATGAACCAATTGTACATGTTAGCTCGGACTTTTTCCAAATTGTACATTTTCAAAAATGTACCAAATAAGAAAAATGAAAAAAATAATCTCGGAGAACAGATTTTTTTATTGTATGTGATCACAAACTCAAAACTTGCAACGAACAAATCACAATAATCATTACGGAGAAATAAAAGCAATTTGTCAGTTGGATGGAGAAAAAACTGAAGTGATGTCTCCGAAATGAAATTGGCATTCATCAAAAAATGAATAAAACTATGTTATGCACAAATTCTCCACCTTTGAATGCAAAGGGCTTTTTCATTAGGCCACCCACGGTAACCAAATTTTCTATGTAGGTTTCAAATAGGCCTACTGTGGAATGTGCATTGAAGTTTGTATTGTTTTATTGGTTTTGTTTTTCAATTTTTTTTAGTTTGCTCTCCTCTGATCCCATTTTTTCACGAATACATGGCCCATGGGGTGAACACTTCATGCTGGATGATATAAACTGCTCAGCGTGCTAGCGGTGAAGTCAGAAGACAGGAAGGAGTACATGGTACAGAGAGTAGAAAGTGGTGGGGCGGGGCAGTGGTTGGAGGCCGCGCGGAGTGAGGCTTTTATGCTTGTACTTGTATAAATATAAAATACTAAAATAGACCCTTTATACATTTTGTAAGTGCTTACATCTACAATTATTCCATTTGCACAAAGTCTGATTGTAAAATGAGTCTCGCCGTGCTGTAATTTAATGATACGTGGCCATATGCAAGAATTGTACATAACTGGTTACACGGTGGATAGGCCCAATGCATCGGTGCAGAACACTACTTGGCATGCCAGAACTTTGTGTAAGCCTAAATACGTACGTGTAAAGTGTTTCGTAACTTGCATAATTTGCATGATTGACTCAACATATTGAATCCAAAATTTGGTGGAGATCTGCCCAAGATTAAGAAAAGATAGAGAAGCGCTTAATTTCTCCGGTTCTGTGTCAACTCTGCTATCCTTATTTGAGTGAAGGTAATAATTCTACTTAACAAGTTGCAACATTCTGTTACTGATGAAAGTTTTATGAAACTTCCAAATCCATCACTGATGTTATCTCCAATGTGGGTTTAATGTTTTCAAGAAGTGTGGAGGAGGGAAAGAAAGAAATTTTCCTCATCAATTTTAACTTAAACAAAACCAATAAAAAAGTTTCCACTTCACAAAATGACAATATTGAGGGATAAAATATTAGTTACTTTCTTTGTGTTCTCCACTTCAAACGATGAGATGACAAAGAGCAAAACATGCTACAATGAATGCCAAAGTGTACAAACTATTAGTCTCACAGTCAGCAGCCTCCGCTTTGCTTACATAATTTTACATAGGCATGAGTGAATTTATCTCAGTGTCAAGTGGCTGGGATTGGCAGACACAAGTTCTGTGCATGCCTAATGACAATTTTTATTACAGCAGTAAGCAGCATATTGGATGCATAGGGAGGGGTTGATGTAACTTTTGTTCTTGCATACCGACTAAATTTGAGTTTACACCGAGGTGGCCGTAAGCACTACTAAGCCTGTACCATAATGAAAAATGGGTGGATTTACACCAAGTTCATGCATCTGGCCATCGATATGTGCAAAAAAAATTCCAACCTTTTTCAGGCTTACCATGAAAAAGTGAAATGTACTGCCACAGCCGATGTTTCCATCCAGAATCCAGGCGTCATTTAGCCGGGTGGTCTGCCTTGAAACAGAATGTTATTTTGTCAGTCAACCAGAAATTAAAACTGGGCATTAGATAAAACATGTGCTAGCTACATATGTGAATTTATGTGTGTAAGCTTCATAGAACTTACATGCGAAGATTCAAAGTGGAAATATGTCGTTCCATTTTTTTACGATATATTCACAAGTGACTGGGACTATGCTTTGTTCCAGTTTGGCCAAATGAAGCTAATTATTTTAGTAAACACCAACCAAACTACGACCGATCCACTTTTTTCTGGAACAGCTGGATAAAGAATATGTTGTAAAACATTCACTTGAAAATGTATTGTCCAGTTGGCATCAAAATTATTCTGTGAACTGAACTTTTAAAAAACTAAAGAGTTAATGTTACTTGACCTCTGTAGAAACTAGAATATGAAATGATTCAAAATACTTTTGATCACTTACATGAAGGAAAAGCGATCCACCTCATTTATCACACATAATTTGTGAACACTAGTGAAACCTGGCATCAGTTGGTCGGGCGGGCTGCATGTGTTTCTCTTTTCAAAGCCTTGTAACAGAATGTTATTTTCTTAATCAACCAGAAATTAAAACTGTGCATTAAATAAGATGCATGCTATCTACATGTGAGAATACATGAATGCAAGCTTCATAGAACTTGTAGAAGATTCAAAGAGGTGATGGGCTATTCCCCTTTCTTAAGACACATCCACATGCGATAGCCAGACAGGATTACACTTTGTTCCAGTTTGCAAACAAAGCTAACTATTTTAGTAAACACCGCACAAAGGATATGTTGTAAAATATTCTAAATACAACGTTCAAAAATGTTCGGTAAAGATGGCATCAAATTATACTATTTAATTGAACTTTAAAAAAAAAAAAATAGTTAAGATTACTTCAGCACATTACAAACTAGAACATAAAATGATTCAAAATACTTTCATCACTTATACTTACATCATAATCTGGGCTTTTAGTGCACTGTACTTTCTTTTTAAACAACTACACTGCCATCACAGCACCAAAATAATTGGAACGGGAAGAGTTCCGGACATTCAGACCACCGTCAATCCCTAAAGCTAACACTAAACCAGTTTCTAAGCCTGTCTTTATCCCTGTTACCAATCGCTGACCCCATTGCTTACTCTTTTAACCAGAAATGAAAAAAAATATTGTGACGGTTTGCAAAGAATTGTAAGAGTTCAAAGTCATCAGGAACTCTTTCCATTAGACCTGGATCCTACAGAAAATCAAGCTAAGCCTAGCCAGCATCCATGTTGTATAGGATTTCTGTAAGGTTAGTAGGATTACCAAAGGGCTGGATTCCCTACATCAAACTGATATCAGCACAATGTCATAACCAGAAGATCTACATAGGAATGATGCCATTCCAATGTGTGAACTTCACATTATTCCTAAGTGTGGGACTTCCATAGGCTTACCGGCTGGGAGGCGACAATGTCAACATTGTTAGATTGGTTCGTTTTCTGAAGGAGCTTGATCTGTGCTTGTTGTGCCCCTTTTTTTTATTTATCTTTTACTGGTACACACATTTTATTAGGCTTCAAAATGTAACAGAATAAGATAAAACAGAAAAGAACGGGTATATTTTTTTGTTTAATAAAAGGGAGTTAATGGCTTTTTGCCTTCAAATACGGCTGTTTTCCCGCATTCCTTCCCTTTATCAGTTATGTGAGTTATGGAATGTATTAATCATTATAAGCTATAAATACGGTGAACTTTATGGGAGGTTAAATCAAGCCATCATCATTCTATGCCAATTGGCCATCACAAAAGGAAGTATAAATTGCTGGAGATTCTGTTCTCCACCCGTCGGCCTAAACTGGCCAATGGAAGAATCTAAACTATGAAGAAGAGCCAATTATTGTCAAAATAGTACGGGTATAATCAGCCGATGACGGAAAATATAACCATCTAATTATTTTCGACAGTAACGCTCACCTTGTCTCAAAATCTATAGATCTATTCCTTCCCGGGTATGAAACAGAGAAATTTATGTATTTTATAGTCAAAGACTCCAACAAAAATTAGTATGTTCATGCTTCAGATTAAAATAATAATAATAATAATAAAGTTGTACGTAGGCAGAGCAAAGATAGGCAGAGTCAACAGTGCCTATCTCGTCTCTAAATCCAACACCTGCGATCAGTATTAGTGCCATTTCAGCTATATGGAAGGTTAGACATAATGCCTGTGTTACTTTCGTTTCAGAACATTATCTTCACAGTATTTTGAAACTATTAGTTGCATCCAAACTAAAACTAACGAAACAATCTGAACTATGCTTGAAAAATATCGAGGGGCTTATGCGCGGGAGAAGGGGAGGCCGAGGATGAAATCAGCGGTAGTCAACAGTACAGCATTCTGTGTGAAAATATTTAAAGTGGAGGTACAGAGAGACGGGGGAGATAGGAGGAGAGGAGAAAAAGACGGGGAGAAAGAGAGAGAGAGAGAGAGCGAGCGGCGAGAGAGAGAGAGAGAGAAAGAAAGAAATTAAAAGAACAAGAAACCAAATTTACACTTATTAGTGGCCTATAACTTATTAACAAGCCACCGCCCCCGTCCCCCCACCCCCAAGATCACTCTATTTATCAGTTGGTTTATTTATTTAATTATTTATTGTACGGTACGTAACATTAGGTATATTACACAGTTTACACGTCTACGGTATTACCAGAGAGTATAGAATCTATACTCTCTGGTATTACCATTGACTAACTGGCAGTCAAACGATTGCTCAATGGAACATTTAGGCTACCTCCTCACCTTGTACAATAAATACAGTCGTAGATCCTCATGGACTTCACCTTGTAAGGAACGGTTTCAAAGTACTTGTAGCTTATTTAACACTGCAGATAAGGTAATCCATCATGGTTTGAAACATCCCATCACTTTTGCTAAAGCGGCCCACACACGCTCAAACTTTTTCATCAACAGTATTGACGTCAAACTTTTGGACGCTTTTTTGATCGTGTAGGGGCGGTATTGATGGCCTCAAAAGTATTGGCGTCAAATATATTGATGGATCTGTTTCAGTTGATATTTTTTGCGCAAACCTTCAAACTATTGAGCGTGTGTGGGCACTCTTCAATATTTTGCGTCAAATTCACTTTTTGATTTTCAGAAGAGAAGAGATCTATCATGGCGCCCTCTAAAGAAGAAAAGAAAGGTATGGCCTTGCGCATAACTGTATCTTGTTTTATGATGTGAGGTCCCACCAGTTCCAGCAATTCATCAAAAGAAAGTCCATCCATTCTTAAAAAGTTTTTATAATCATCTGGTTCATTGTTCCTCAGTTCTTTCAATAGTTCGCTGGGTCCAAATTTAGTGCGTTGAAGAAACCACTGCTTGGACCACTTAGTTCGTTTCTTTTTTGTGCTTCTTCTTCGCTTGCGGCACACTAGCGCAAGAGCCAGCGCTGTGGCTCCGTCCATTGCCGTTCACAGACTGAATATTGCACAATAATATTGAGCGTGTATGGCAACCGTCAAAACTGTCAAAAAGTTTGACGTCAATACTATTGATGAAAAAGTTTGAACGTGTGTGGGCCGCTTAAGAGTAAATTCCACGTGAGCAACACATCTGACTTAGTCTAAACTTGTGAAACGTAAAGAGTGGACGGGTATTTATCCCTTAAAACATTCAAAGAGACGACCCTGTACTGCAGAGATTCTGTGCAACACATTAAACAAAGTGAGCTGTTAAGATGTACTAGTGAGCATGTCTTTGGACATGTGAGGGAGGGGTGGGGTGGGGCTTTGTGGTGAGTGGTTCATATATATAGCTTTGTCATGACACACCTTCCACTGTGGAGCTGCGCAAAATAAAGCTACTCCTCTCTCACTCTCTCCTTTTCTCCCTCCCCCACTCTCTCTTTCTCTCTCACTGTCTCGGGCATGTAGAAAGGGAGGGTGGGGCTGCTTAATGGTGAGCGATTCAGTTTTCTCGTGACTCACCTTACACTGTGCTGTGGAGCTTTGCAGATAGACCCACTTCTCTCTCCCGACCCTCTTTCTCTCTCTAGGTATCTCTCTTTCCTTCCCTCTCTCTCTGCACTGGAAAGTTCTTTGGTTTCTCGGGGGCCTCAGCCGAGGGCTGTTGGTCCCCATTCTTTTTTCATCTGATTTTGTTAATACCCCCCCCCCCCCCAACAGGTTTCAGACGAGGCGACTTACACGCTTGGGTTTTGTTGTTGTTATTGTTGTTGTTTTGTGGCACATTAGAGGGAGAGAGAGATAGAGAGACAGACAGACAGACAGACAGAGACAGAGAGAGACAGAGGGAGAGAGAGAGAGGGGACGACACACATACAGCTAGGGAGAGAGAGGGAGAGACAGAGAGAGAGAGAAAGAGAGAGAGAAAGAAGGAGAGACAGACAGACAGATTTAGATTGTTCATTTTGATTTGGCTATTGTGCCCCAACACCTACGATTTGTATTTTATATATTATCTTGTTATTGCATCTTTTATGCTGGCTGTTGATGTTATCTGTGTCCCGATGAAAAAGAAAAGCTCTGTGTCTGACTAATAGTGTGCACCATAATAGAACAGTACTGTGTTACAGTATTTGACGTGAACAAAATTGTTTTTCAGTTGATTTTACATACCGATACCCGAGACACAAGATACCGAGACAGTTCAATTCCCCAAATTCCGTCTGTCGACGTCCGCGCATATCGTCCATTTCAAGAGTGCAACAATTCGCACCACACTCCTTAAATATTGAATGAAAACAACCAGTACTTTTTTTTTCATTTAACGTGGGGGCCACTTTTTGTGGACCGTGCACCATTTGCAGTTTTGTACCATATTACATGTATTATGTCCATGGTAAATCCGGCAATGAAAAATCTCTGTGCTGTCCCCCTTCCCTTGATGCACTAAGCACGTGCTTATTTTACTTAATAAAATGGTTAATCCAGCCCTGGCAACAACAACAGTGACAAACAAATTCAAATAGCAAGTAAATAAAAAAGTATAACAGGGGTGGCCAAACCGCGGCTTCCGAGCTATATGCGGCTTTTTTTTTTATTATCTACAAATCGATAAATGTGCGGCTCGTGGAAATATGTTTCATCACAGTTTTATGTAAAAGATGAATAAGAAAGAATTTCAAGCTTCATAATTACTGGACGAAAGGGGGGGGGGTGGGTGGGGTCAGAATGTCGGTACACTTTCTTCTGTTCAATTCAGGTGTGGCTCAAAATCAACGAAAGTGTTAAAACTAAAGCGACCCTCAAGATCTTTAAAAATACATGTATGTCCACGCACACCTTTACGTCTTTCTATGCAGAACATGATAGTTTGCAGAATTTAAGGCTCAGGAGTTGAAAAACTGTTCATGATTACGTTGGAGGCCTAACTTCCTAGATCCTTTGTACATGTAATATGATTTATTGGGTGTGAGCTGAGACTCTACTGTCTGAACATTGTATTTGTCATTCAAATAAGGGCAGATTAGATGATGATGAGCCAGTGAAATTAATGATGGCCATGGGCTCCTATAATTTCAACCAGGTTGAGTTGTTTTTTTAAAATTACATGTACTTTTTTTCTTCCTCCACATTGATTTGTTCACAGTTGAACATACTGCAACACAGGCTTATCTTATCACTGGGTCAAGTGGTTTAGCTCCCTCAATTCATGTACAAACCCAGGCATAAACAATATGTTTTGATTTTGTCGCACAAATTTGTTAAAAATGACATCGCATGTTTTTCTTAGATGTTCCCTTAGTTCATTACCACAATTAATTCATTCAATATACTTCAAACAATCATCAGTCAAGATTTGTGATATATGTGCGTACTTTGGTGATTACTGGAACTAATACAAATTAACAGTTTAAAAAACTTGTGTGCAAGAGTAAATCTTTTTACATACATGTATTTCTTCTTATTTATATTTAAAATGGTTATATCAAAATGTGTCTGTAACAATAAAATTATAAAAATATATGTAAATTTGGTTTATATCTTATGGCCCTCGAACATCTGAAGTTTATCATGAAGTCATGCGTCCAACATCATTTATTGTAAAGCTTTTGCAATTTGAAAGGACCTTCTGCCTTGATAAAACATACTTTTATGAAAGTATTTCATTTATTTCCACAAAAATCTATACTAAAAATAATTTCCTGCCGAGGCAAATAGATAAAGACACTTCATGTAAAGTTTCAACGATCTTCATCCATCTCTTTTAAACACATACGTGTACATATTACCATTTTAGTTGCACCACTAATTTTGGCACGCACTGTAGCATTGTGGTCTTCAAGTCCTCAAAGGCCAAAGAGAAAGAAAATGGAGGTCTTCCATAGAGGTACGTGAAACTGGAGAAAAACGCACTCGTATATATGTGTATGCATATTTTCCACAGTAAAGTTAAATCAAACATTAAAAAAAAATTTGTGTAATATTTTTCTAAATAAAACATTGGATGTACATGTTTTACTTTTTATACATTCATTGTTGGCAGCAGTGCATCTGTGTTGTGCTTGGGAGAGAAAGAGAGCTGAGAGCAAGAGAGAGAGAGCAAGAGAGAGAGAGAGAGAGAGAGAGAGTGAGAGAGAGAGAGAGAAAGAGAGAGAGAGAGAGAGAGAGAGAGAGAGAGAAAGAGAGAGAGAGAGAGAGAGAGAAAGAGAGAGAGAGAGAGACAGAGAGAGAGAGACAGACAGATGGCCGGATGGACGGACGGACTGACAGACAGACAGGCAGACAGACAGACGACTCTCATCTCATGCATAAATATGTCAACAACAAAACAAACTGCAAATCAAACATGATTTTGATTATTATTTATATTTCTTCATGTTCATGTATAACTGTAAGAGTGACAAAAGTGTCTGTGTTTGTGTGAGGGGTTACCTATGAATTACTGACTTACAAAAAGATAATCAAAAGCTGAAAAAAATACCAAAAACAAAAATATCGTCCAGTATATATATAGGATGAACATTGTGAATCATGAAATCGAAATGGCACTAACATTGTGAACTGTTTATGGAAATGACATATCGCCGGATTTCCAATATTTTCAACAGACATATCAGCAGTAGCAACATAAGAATTCTTCAATGTGATAGGCTTACATCACTCAAAAAGATATTGCCACAAATTCCCATAAAACTTGTAAACATTCTTATAAAATCATTTATCTGACTGGGATGAGGGAAAATTGATGAAGTTTTATTCACTTTGTTTTTGACCAGAATCTATCACTTATAAGGATATATTCATTCAATGGCCAAGCTACCTTTGTTTTTTTTATCTGATTAATTTTCTTAGTGTTAGCTAATTCTTTCAGTTTCAAAGCCACGGAAGTTTCTCTCTTCTTGAAGATTTCATGTGATAAGATGATGATAATAATGAGGATGATGACCCATAAAATATGGGGAATCAAGTTATATAGACCAAATATGGCAAAAAGAAAAAGTTGAATATATGGTCTTTGCTTCAAGCTTGCTGCCACCCCACAGATTTTGTGTGGTTGGTATAATATGGTCAAGTTATATTGTTTAGTATTTTCAAGTTTAAGGGGGGATGCTTCATCGATTTCCTCATTTATAATTTTTGGCACATTTTTGTGAATGGTCAAACCAAAGGAACAATAAAATTGCCCTTAACATGCCACTTTGGCCTATAGCCATGCCCAAAGACTGAGACAGATACCGTTTTAATTGATTTCTGTATGGCACAAATGGTTTAGGCGGTGAAAATTCAACATTGTAGTGTATAACTATAAAGTACACTGGCCAAGTATGATTGTATTAAATATGATTTACAACTCAGCAAACTGGAAAAATTGCTCGTGCGAAGTGCTGAATGATCTTGCCATCCTTAGGACATTTGGAATGAGCCCATGCACAATCTAGACACGCATAAAGATGTCCACAAGGAAGAAACACAACTCCAATTTTTTCTACTCGGCAGGATTTGCAGATAATGCGTTCTCTGAGGTTGCTGTTCTCCATTTTCATTTTGAGGATATCATCTGAAACACACAATATTATATTATTAGTCCATATGTGCAGTTGTAAAAAAATAAAACAAAAAAAAAAAGCATATTTTCCGTAGTCAGTTCCAAACATTTTTTTTAATGTGTCATATTTTTCTAAATAAAACATCACTGAATATATTATTACTTTCTTTGCATCTGTTGTTGATAGCAGTGAAAGAGAAAAGTCCGCAAAGCTCATTACACCAAAATGAAAATAGGCATTACTTTATTCAATAATAACAGTTTATGCTATGAGTATGACTTTCTCTGCCTTCACCATTTAGACAGTGAAAACCATGGCCATCAAATGCTGGAAACTGTGAGAGATATGCAAAATATTAGCTAAATCAATGTCATATTTTCTCGCAATAAACATCATAAATTACACCTCATTCTGGGGTACAGTAATGCATAATTGCTAGAGATGTGAATTACAGCTTTGCTCTGCCTTCCTATAAACCTGGCATGCCACCGTTACAGACAAATTTGCTCACTAATTACAACTCATTCTGATGTACAATGAGACATAACTGATATAAATATGATCTAGAGCTTTGTTCTGCCTACCCATAAACCTGGCCTGCTACTGTTACAGATAAATGTGCTCCACTTTCATTAGCTGAGACCTGCATGGACATTACTTGTTGACATTGTCAATCTTATTGTTAACCCTTTCAGTACTGAAACAATATTGCTGCTAACTCTTTACTGCTGCCTCAACTACAGGTTTTGTTCCTCCATTACTAGCTTTTAAATATATAGATCAATAGCCTGATTAAGATTCATATTTACCATTGAAAATATCTGAAATACGTGAATCTTAATATAAACTGGTCTTGGGAATATCTAGCTTTCACGGCGTCAGTATCCAAAGGGTTAAGTTCTTAATATATTAATACTAAAGTTTTATTTTTGTCCTTTGATCCCTGCTATACTTTACAAAATGGCATCATCCGATGAACAACAGTAAAAATATTTTTTCAGAGTAACAAAAATCAAAAGGGTTTGCCATAGGTAAGTGGCTCAAAAATACTGCCTATGTAATTCTTTTTTTTTAACCCTCATCCTGCGGGAGGCCACTATATTGGCCTCCTTGCGCAACACGTGAGACTACTATTGTTTTGTTTATTTGGTTTGCAACGTTTTTTTCACGTATTTTTTGCACACTAGTTTCACTTGTTTATCTATCCTGTCACCCCTATTATGTCTAATGAAATGGTATCATCCAATTACGTTTATTACCATGCAACTGTTTGGAACTATTCATCATACTCATATAATAGTACTGACAGTCTGAAGTTCGAACAGGTGAAAATGTTAGGGAAATTTTTACTTTGATGCTGGTTGTCATCTACATGTGAAATGAGAAGAAAGGGGCCATCTGCATATTTGAAAAACCGTTCTATGTCTTTAATAAGTGGATTCCAATGTAACACTAAGGCATGCTGCATAAGGGCATTTGTTGGTAGGTTTTTCATCAGGAAAAACTGGGAAAAAATGACCGACTTTGTTGTTGGTTGTTGTCTTTATTTGATGCGGTTGGGTTGTTTTGATTAAACCGCTTTTCAGTACATGTATGTACTCTGCGAGCTGGAAATCAAATCTCTTCCTAAAGGGTGCTAAGAAAACAATATCATAGTACATGGAACTGCTACATAGTGGAGGAGGGAGAAGGCAATGTCATGATCCATATCGCTAGTAAATTAAGTGCCTGACTAAAAAATAATTTGTTCACCTGAATAGTCTGACTGTCACTTAGGGACAAAAAAAGTACAAGGCTCTTGAGAAAAGGATAAAACGTGTGTTAAATGGCATGTAAACGCAGAAAATTCTTGATTAGGGGCCTTTTATTCAGCAATAGAACTTATTGCATCTCATCACAAGTACTTTATCCAAATCTCATAAGGGTCACTTACAATTTATCCAATATTATTGTTGTCATTGCGTCCTAAAGTAAACAAAATATGCATGTTCAAAAGGACCTGACTGACCCCATCGACGTGGTTATCGGCAACGTGCAAATAATCCGCTGACTGGCCACTGGCTCTCTCCGCACAGGGCGTTGCGTGGATGAGTTCACTCAATGCGAGAATGAATCACTAAAAACTTATAATTTTTATGGTTATGGTGATGAATATCATCTCCTGAAGCTTACCATTGTAACTTGAATCTGTCCTGTACCAAAAACTTTCCAGTAAAGAATCTGCTGATACTGATCTGCCTACATGGAAGATACAAATGGCAGTTTTGAAGAAAGGACCATAAGGTTTGTCTTGGAAAAGACTAAAAAAGAAAAGGACGGAGCTGACTGATTTATTTTCTTTCTTGTTCACTTGGAGTAGGTAACAAATGTTGTGTGTATCGCGGGTATAGAGCAAAATTGTTGTATCTCCAGGTTTATGAATAATGGGAGCTTACTCGGAAACACCACAATATTGCTCTCAATGATCTCATTTTTAAGGGAGATACAACAATACTGCTTTACTGTAACTTGGAACTGGTTAAAGATAGCGGAATAACGAAAAAATTGCAAGAAGCAGTTTGTCATTATTACACTATTGCCATTATGAACCCAATTCATAAACCTTGAGATACAACAATTTTGCTCTATACCCACGGTATGAATGTGTGTGTGGAGTGGGTGGGGATAACCTCTGTATGTGAACACTGACTTGCATAATGATAATCAAAAGCTGACACAAACACAGCAAATTAATATTAAGACATTTGTGTTTTGCTTTGCTTCATTGCTGCTAAATTTTCCTCTGTTTAGATTCACATTAGGCATGGTTAAAAACTTTTTCATGAGTAACTATTTCGAAAGTTAAACTTTGTCACAAATCCCAGACTGTAATAAGTTATGACAGGACAACAATCACGAACAAACAAGGTAACACTTAACAGAACAATCCATCAGACTCACACATTTATTAAACATAATTATACAGATAATAGCGCAATTACATACATTATATTATTGAAATCCACTGCCGTACAACGGCCTTATTCTCACACACACTCTTCCTCGGGTCCACAACCCGGTAGTTACTCCTAAAGGCACCTCGGCCTCAGCCTCTCCCCTCAGGGTCTTAATAGCACATTAGTAATTCACTGGCACCGCAGTCTCTCAATATCACCTCCCTATCGTCATACACCTCAGCATCCCCCTAGCACCTCAGCAGGGCAATAACACATTATCATTTCAATAGACATTATCATTTCAATAGTACATTCTCCCCTCAACATGGCAATAGTGCATTGTCACATTCACGCTCATATCTACGTCCCTGTCCGTGGCCTGACTGCCACGACTTTATGTGCCTCTACTGTCCTGCACTGACAGCCTCACTTCTGGCCTATGTGTGGCCTCCGGCCCTATGCTGGCCTATCCCCTGTGCTCATCGAGGTGGCTCTGCGGCCCGTCCTCGACACCTACAAGAATAACATTACATTGGTATAATACCCTACCATTTCTATTCACTCCACCTCTCCTTACAACCCATGAAGCGTACACACACTAGTTCACCTTTCACTCACCACACATCTTACGGTAACACACCTCCATCGGAGTACACACTACTCACTCGCGCTACAAATCCATGAACTCACTTTCATCTATCGCTCATGGCGCACATTGCTATATCCAATATCAAGGACTTCCACATTCCTCACATATACTTATTTACATCATGGTAATAGACGAATATAATATAATACATCAATCATAATAATCAATCAACGTTCTACGTACCAGTCATCACTGGAAAGACTCTCTCACTGGTCTTCTCGACTGCTCCCCTTATGTCCGCCCGATGGGCTCTTATTCACAGGTCCGTTCCGTAGGACCTTCTAACTTGCAGTGATAGTAATACAGCGCTTTCGCCTCATTCAGACCCCACCCACTTCTCACAACAGCACGCTTAACTTACTTGTCTACTGTGAGCCCTTCTTACTCTACACCCGCTCTGTAGCAATCCCCTTAATAGCACTCACTCCACTCGTGACATCATCCCCCACCCCAAAAAAATTAATGCAATTAATTTCAAATCGCATCAAGATGAATGTCAACGAGTGAGCGTGAGCAATACGTACACTAAAAAAAAAATGACCTAGCAGTTCCCCTAGTATATAGAATACCGAAATCAGGGGAAAATATGGGGATCAATATGGTCTGCAATATGCATATATGTGTCACATCATGAATAGCTAACTAATCACAATACTTAATACAGAATCAAAAACCACTCAACCTATCAACCATTCTTCATATCATATTTATAATGTCAATATTTTAAAGTCTACTTATTCACACAGATCCTGTCAATGTTCCTGTCCTCTGATGTATAAGCTCATGAAATCTTCCCCTAGGCTCGACTAAGGTAGTCGGCGATATGATTGCTGGTTCCTGGAATTGGTTGAATAACGAAGGTATACGGCTGCAAAGCCAATGCCCATCTAGATAAGCGTGGGCTGGACGAACGATTCTTCGACAAAAATGTCAGTGGCTTGTGGTCTGTCTGGATACAAAATTCTCGTCCCATGAGATAACGTCCCAATTTCTGGACGGACCACACAATGGCAAGACACTCACGCTCTATCACAGAATATTTTCTTTCTCTCTGCAATAACTTCCTACTGACATAACATACAGGATGGAGACATTCGTTCTTCTCCTGTAGAAGACAAGCGCCGACACCAGAGTCCGACGCATCCGTTCTGAGGATAAAATTAGATCGAAAATCGGGTAATATCAGAATGGGTGACGATGATAATGCTGTCACCAAATTATCAAATGCTGTCTGACATTCAGACGTCCACTGGACCTTATCGGGTTGTCCCTTCTTAGTAAGGTCAGTAAGAGAAGATGACAAGGAGGAAAAATTTGGAATGAACTTTCTGTAATAATTTAAAATTCCCACTAAGCTTCTGACTTGTTTCTTTGTTTTTGGGATTTGCAACCCTAGTAATTTGTCAATTTTTGTTACTTCAGGTCTCTGAACACCTCTACCCACAATATGTCCTAAGAATACTATCTCTGGACATGCCAAATCCATCTTTGCGGGTTTAGCAGTTAACCCAAAATGACGTAATCGTTGAAAAATTACTGTTAGTGTCTGAATATGATCAGACCATGTCGACGTATGGCATGCTATATCGTCAAAGAATGACACGACATTAGGTATGTCCTTCAACACTAGTCTCATTAATCGTGCAAACGTCGCTGGCGCGTTTACCAACCCAAATGGCATGACCTTAAATTGGAATAATCCAATGGGCGTTTGGAACGCCGTGTATTGTTTAGACTCCTCAGTAAGCGGGATTTCCCAATACCCTTTCGTCAAATCTATCTTGGAAAACCACGTGGACCCGGCCAATGAAGCTATTAATTCCTCCTGAAACGGGATAGGCTCCCTATCGCCTACCGTAATAGTGTTCAATCTTCGAAAATCAATACAGAACCGCACCGATCCATCAAGTTTTTTCACGAGGACGATGGGTGATGAATACGGCGATGTTGATGGTTCTATCACATCTAACTTCAACATTAACTCAACTTCCTTTATGACTCTATCTCTCGAAGAAAAAGGCAACGGATACGGTCTAAGAAATACTGGCTTATCCGAAGTCAACTTTATTTGGTGCTGAATCACCGTAGTGCGACCCGGCAAATCCGTAACAACATCCGGAAATGACGCTAACAGGGTCTCAAGTTCCCTACTCCTTGAACTCGTAAGGTCAGGGTTAATTTTTACGTCCATGTAACCTTGTGTCGGAGTTAACTCCGGCAATTGAATTTGTAACTCTTCCTGCGCCTCGGTGTCGCTTACGTCACAGTCCAACTGGTCTACGACCCCCGTGCAAGCAGTAGAGAAGACAGTCTCCTCTGGTCTTGTCTGTGCACACAGATACTGTGGTCTCTCATAAAATCTCTGTAGCATATTAACATGGAAAACCTTACTCGATCCATCAATGTGGATAGCGTAATCTACCTTTGAAACAACTCGCTCAATAACATAAGGGCCTTTCCATGTCATCAATAACTTATTATGGTCCGTAGGTAACAACAACAGAACCTTGTCTCCTGGCTTAAAAATTCTCAGTTTGGAACCTCTATCTTTATAGTCTTTTGCTCTTTTCGAAGCGATACCCGAAGCTTCTTCTGCTATAGTGCGCGCTGAAGATAGTCTTTCTCTTAAATCAACAAGGTACTGAAACACCGAAATCTGCTCATCGTCTCCCGATGATGGCGACGTCATCATGTCCCGAAGAACATCAGTTGGGCCCCTAGGACTACGACCGTACATCATTTCGAACGGCGAGAATCCCGTTGACTCCTGCCGTACCTCTCTGTACGCGAATAACACTGCAGGGATATATCTATCCCAATCTTTAGGGCGATCAGCAGCTACCTTACGCAGCATCGACTTTAACGTCGAGTTCAATCTCTCGCACATGCCATTAGCCTGCGGATGATAAGGGGTGGTAGTGATGGGTTGTATGCTGAATAAGCGGAACAATTCCTTCATCATCTGCGACGTAAATTGCGCGCCCCTATCAGACAGAATTTGCTCTGGTATTCCTACCCTAGCGAAAATTGCAAACAACGCTTCCGCGACTGCCTCAGACGTTATGGTCCGCAGAGGAACCGCCTCTGGCCATCTCGTAGCATTACATATGACCGTTAAGAAAAATCGATTCCCCCTATCGGTCGCTGGGTGAATGGGGCCAACAAGGTCTATCGAGACCTTTTTAAACGGTTCCGAGACCGTGGGGATCTTCTGAAGAGGAGCCTGGGGTGTACGACCCTTATGCGTCGTCTTTTGGCACGCACTGCACGTCTTACAATAGACTTGCACATCTCTGTGGATCGATGGCCAGTAAAAATTTTTAAGAACCCTTTCTTTGGTTCTAGCTATCCCCATATGACCCGCTAATGGGACATCATGTGCCAAGTGCAATACTGTTGCGATCAGCAACGCTGGCACAACGACCTGCTTTAAAATTGAGGACACCGTTACATACTTACGGAATAGAATGCCCGCCTGAACAACAAAGGAGGACGACCCGTTCTTATATCTCCTCGTTTTCTCGGTTCGCGCTTCCCCAAAGCATGGGTTTAATGATGGGTCCTCCCTTTGTAATCTTGCCAAGCGCTCTGGCGTGATATCTAGGTTGACCGCTGGCGTAGCCAAAGGTCTAATCTTATCTTTATCAGCTACCCGTCGACGTGTTTCGACCGCGGCGCAAAAGTCAATACCTTTTGATTGCGACCATGCTTGCACGTTCTCATCGGAAGGGGAAACTACCCGTGATACATTCCCAATGATGAGCTGGGCGCCTGGAAAACAACCAACGACTGCTTCGACTTCCCCGCTAAGGAAAGGTGTATCTATCATTATTCTTGCCATGGGTAATTTCTCAATGGCCCCCGAAAATTGGATGCACGGGACAGTCTCACCTGTAAGCTGTGAATCCCGAATGCAGTCCCTATGCACTCCCACAACGGTAGATCCTGTATCTCGTAAAACCGAGACCGGTTCGTCCCCAACAAACCCCGGATAAACCCTAAGACCACCTCCTGTATGACATGAATTTATAACGGGGATCTTTCTCCCACAAGGTAAAACACCGGAAGATAATAACTTCTCACAACTGGGACACTTAGAATACTGTCCGGCTCCGTTGTCCGATGTAACACACGCAGCCGCGTGATGAAATTTATTTGGGGAACATGGACTGGAGCTACTGTCCACGTTCGCCGCTATCCTACCTGCAGGGCAATTCACGCTGATGTGATCTGCTCTACCGCAGTTCCAACACTTCGCGGCCCTACACTCGCGTGAAAAGTGACCCACGCGTCCGCAAGTCCAACACTCCGCTCCCTGTGCTGCACTAGGCCTGGGTCCCCGTGACCCATCGCGACCGGAACTAGAGTCCCTATGCCGTCGGTCATCGGCAAAGGTCACAAATCGCCCCCGGCCATTACCGCGACCTAGCCCTCCTGCTCGGTCAAACTTACCGGATCCATATGCTGGTGATTGGTGATAGCCCCTACGCTGCCCCTGGGCTTGCCCGCTATAGGCACCACGCTGACGCGACCTGTCCCTAAGTCCTGCCGGCGACCCGTCGACAACGGCGACGTACCCAGCATCTTGGACGTACGCCCTGGCGACTGGTTTGGACGGATGCGCCGTACGGTATGCCTCCGCCAACTTAGACGCCTCCTGCACCGTCGCGGGTTCGTTCTCTTTCAGGAAAGCCATCAGATCTTTGTGGCACGACGCGTACAGCTGGTCACGGATCATTAAGTCTTTCAGTTTAGCAAAATCCGTGCCCACATGCGCCAAGTCTACCCAGTTCGCGAAATACTCCGTTAGTCTCGCGACGAAGGCAGCAAAGTCCTCCCTGGTATCTGCACGTGCTCGCCTAAACTGCTCCCGGAAATATTCCTCGGTACGCGCAAATCGGCGAAGCAGCAAAGCCTTCAGCTTATCGTAATCTTGCACGTCTTCGCGCTGTAGCTCTTTAAAGTAGGTTAACGCTCGCCCCTGCAATAGCGATGCCAGGTACGTGGCCCATAATTCCTTATTTTCCCCCCATTGCAATTGTGCGTTCAGTTCGAACCTGTAAAGGAAGGCGTCTATGTCGTCCTTCCGGTCGTCGAACGTAGGGAGCTTAATCCTAACACCACCTTTATTGTGTACCTGCCGCTCAACTGCTTCTGTTGGCGCATTCTTTTGGCTTTCCAACTCCGCGATTCTCATTCGCGTCTCTCTCTCCTGTTGGTTATCCCTAGCTTCTATCTCCCTTAACTTTAACTCCCTCTCCTGCTCCTGAGCCTTTTTTTCCTGAGCCTCTTTTTCCTGCTCTCTATCCTTAGCACGCTCATCGCGCAATTCTGCCTGCTGTTCTTTAATCCAGCCGCGTAGCTCTTCTCCCTCCAGGCCAAGTTCCTTACCCAACTTCATTAGTTGTTGGAGTTCCACCATTTCACAGATTTATGGTTATGGTATCTATTATAAGACGACCAACCTGTCGGTATGATCACTAACGATACGACCAGAGACCTGAGATCACACCAGATATAACAATACCCAGTTCAGAATACAATTCAGAAATTTACCTTTACAGCAAAACTAATTCTATATCTATAAAATGTATGCACTATTAATTATAAAAGAAAATAGAAACGACAAGAATGAAGAAATATAGTAGAAGGACCACAAGTACGTCAAGGACAACGAACCAGACTAGGACAAAGACGTAAAAAAGAAAATATAATGGAAAAAAAAATGCAACCTAACTACGCCGATTACACAACAAGGTACGAACAAGAACGGAGTCTGAAAAAAAAGAACGTATCTACAGATAGGGAAGAGAGGGACAAGAGAAACGTCTTCCTAAAACAACGAGGAAGATGGAACGCTACAATCTAAACAAAAATACAGGTCCCTACAGAACTGTTCACTGTGATGAACGAAGTTCCAAATTTAGCCCACCTCCCGAAGAGGACAAACTACGCTCACCACAGCAAACCCGCGCCACCACCCGTATAATCTATAACGACAACAAAAACAGCAAAAACAGGGAAAAAGACAGATTAAAGGAACAGCCCACAATCCAGGGCACAAAAATTTTGACTTTTACTTAACTTTCAAATTTTGAGTTTAACTCCTCCCCTTAATCGGAGCTCTGGCCGCTTGACTCCTCAGGCTGGCACACACACTCTGCAGAAATTTAAGTACACATTAATACATATTCATCAAAATACATGCATCACTACATATTCATAAATATACATAAATCATATCATGAAAATTCCATTCATCCCACGAACAAAGACAACAGCATGAATTCCTAGCACAACAGAAAAACAACTAGATATAACGAATACACAATGTCAAAATGACCACAGGTAAACAGGACGAGCCCCCAATGTCACAAATCCCAGACTGGGAGATGTAATAAGTTATGACAGGACAACAATCACGAACAAACAAGGTAACACTTAACAGAACAATCCATCAGACTCACACATTTATTAAACATAATTATACAGATAATAGCGCAATTACATACATTATATTATTGAAATCCACTGCCGTACAACGGCCTTATTCTCACACACACTCTTCCTCGGGTCCACAACCCGGTAGTTACTCCTAAAGGCACTTCGGCCTCAGCCTCTCCCCTCAGGGTCTTAATAGCACATTAGTAATTCACTGGCACCGCAGTCTCTCAATATCACCTCCCTATCGTCATACACCTCAGCATCCCCCTAGCACCTCAGCAGGGCAATAACACATTATCATTTCAATAGACATTATCATTTCAATAGTACATTCTCCCCTCAACATGGCAATAGTGCATTGTCACATTCACGCTCATATCTACGTCCCTGTCCGTGGCCTGACTGCCACGACTTTATGTGCCTCTACTGTCCTGCACTGACAGCCTCACTTCTGGCCTATGTGTGGCCTCCGGCCCTATGCTGGCCTATCCCCTGTGCTCATCGAGGTGGCTCTGCGGCCCGTCCTCGACACCTACAAGAATAACATTACATTGGTATAATACCCTACCATTTCTATTCACTCCACCTCTCCTTACAACCCATGAAGCGTACACACACTAGTTCACCTTTCACTCACCACACATCTTACGGTAACACACCTTCATCGGAGTACACACTACTCACTCGCGCTACAAATCCATGAACTCACTTTCATCTATCGCTCATGGCGCACATTGCTATATCCAATATCAAGGACTTCCACATTCCTCACATATACTTATTTACATCATGGTAATAGACGAATATAATATAATACATCAATCATAATAATCAATCAACGTTCTACGTACCAGTCATCACTGGAAAGACTCTCTCACTGGTCTTCTCGACTGCTCCCCTTATGTCCGCCCGATGGGCTCTTATTCACAGGTCCGTTCCGTAGGACCTTCTAACTTGCAGTGATAGTAATACAGCGCTTTCGCCTCATTCAGACCCCCCCCACTACTCACAACAGCACGCTTAACTTACTTGTCTACTGTGAGCCCTTCTTACTCTACACCCGCTCTGTAGCAATCCCCTTAATTGCACTCACTCCACTCGTGACAAACTTAGTGTATAAATATTTGCCTAAAATGTCTAGAAACCTACTAAAACGTCAGATTCGTTTTACAGCTACACCATGAAAGAAAAAAGAGAGAAAGAGAGCAAGAGCAAATGCTACAAAGCAAGATGTTCTGCCATACATATTTGAAAAGTGTACATGAACTAAAAATCTTGTTGATAAAATAAAACAAATAAAAGCTCAAGTTCAAGTTTATAGTAGGCCTGAAGGCTAATTCAAGATACACAAAAGAATCATGCAAACAATCTTTGAAAAACATAAAAAGAAAAAAAGAAAAACGGACGGTCATTCACTCGCTCTGCTCCTTGCTGCCTACTACAATTTATACATTAATTTACTTACAATAATATTAATAAAATATAACTTGTAATTGCCAGCAAATAGCAATAATTTCACTCTCCCCCGCCCCCAACTTCATCTGTTGGAATTTACTATAACTGCAACTAAGATTTACATTTTCACACAAAGAAGAATTCAGTTTTCAGACCTCACCAGGAGAAGTCACAAAGTGACATTATTGTATTCATTTGGTGCATTATGGCAAAACAGTCCAAACAAATGTTCTTCTCTATCATGCACTGACAAATTTATGAACTTAAAACATGCTTGGTCTAACACTAGCCAAATCGGTAAAAACTGTTTCCTTATCTCTTTGAATTTTTTTTGCAAGATAAAATCACGTGAAATTCATCCTCCAGTTCATAACAATTCTCACACAATCTCATGATATACTCCAGCTTAGGCCTCTGTCACCTTCCCCTCTCGACCATAAAGTTGTGAGAGACCAATCATATTTTTGCTACGACTGTCCTTAAATGTTTCTGCTTTACTTCGTGTAAATAATTTTCTAGCTAAAATTCAATAGCTAATTGCCTATACAGCCTATTCTCACTTAAATGCACTATGTCACTGCGGCATGTTTGCTGAAAATTGTCACGTAGACGTTCAAATTCAGATAAAAACAACGAAGTATGATCCACCTTTTGGCTTTCTCAGATGTATCCCTGAATCCAACTTAATTGTACTTGTGTTGCTTTCTATGGCTGAATAATTTACTGTAAACATTTTTAACTGTACTATTGTCATCTAAGACTTAATATTTTAACCCAGAATAGAATTTCAGTAGTCAATTTTTAGAGTACAGTAACACATTTGTTACAGGAAAAGGAGAAGAAAGCAAAAGGTGACATGCATATTTTAAGCACTGATACAATAGAAACTCATACTAGGAACTTCTTAACACTGCAAATAGACAAAATATAATATTGGATGAATTTATCTAGTTGAAAATTTTATTTAATCCTTTCTGTAAAATCAGGACCATCATTGAGGTACATTGCCGACGCTCTGGATGCAGGAGACAGGAGAAATGCTTGCAGGTCCATTGAAATTAGCAAAATGTGTTGGTCATCCTCGGCCAAATGTTTGTTCTGAGCCTTTGCTTCCTGAGCCTCTGTCTTCTTTTGTCGATGAGCATTCCACAGAGTTTCCTCTAGATTGCTTTTTCATAGGCGACACAAGTGTCACACTGATCTTTTCGTGGATGGAAGATGCCGATATTGCTGCTGTTGAACATCTTCGAAAATGCTTGTCGTGATAAAGGTGCCACACCATCAGTGATGCAGGTTTCTGTGTAGGCACTGAAGACATTCTGGAGTGAATGAAACTGTCTCTATAGATATTGTTTGGTGGTCGTTTTCCTGTTGTAACGTGATGGCATTTTATTGAGTTTTTGCAAAAACTCTTGACAGTAGCGCTTCTGTTCCACTCCACGGTCATGCCATGTTCGACGCTTTCTTTCAGGAGTGACTGCAGTTTGCACTAGGCACCAGTTCCTCAAAGACCATTCTCCAACAGCCGGGGTGCTGAGAAACAACACTTTGCAAACGTCTGTCCTCTTGTCACCAGTTTGAAGGAAATATTTGAAGACCGTTTTATATTCATCATGCTTGATCACAGTAACCAGGTTTCTGACAAACAATCTTTTAGCCTCCCAGGATCCAAGAGCCCTGAACCCATCAAATTTAGACATCCTGTCAGCGTCACTTACATCATTGCAGTTTTTCCAGTCGGCTTTACATTTACAACGCTCTCCAAGGACTCTGCGTGGCTTAGCAGTAGGCTTCACCTTTTGGTGATTCCTTTGAGGCGATATAGAGAACTTTCTGCATGTCTGTACACAGTTTCAGCAGTGCTGGATGTTGTTGGCGCAGGGCTGTCTGAAGTGGAACTTGTCTGAGGAAATGCACACTTGGAGGCTAAAGGTGGTGGTAGTTCTATCTTTGAGGACGAGGAAGCAAAATCAAGGGGTGGAGGTAGCTCTGATTAATGGCTTGGTAGTTCTGAGTCAGGTAACAGCATCCAGTCTGGTGGTGGGGGTAAATCAAGAGTCTAAACATGGAGATGACACTGCCACTGTAGTTGAGGATGGTGATGGCTCAAGGGGAGGAGGGTTTGCTCCTGTAAATGTGAGTGGCACTGGCTCTGCAGATGAAGATGGAACCACCTCATGAGATGATGATGGTACTGAAGGTTCCCTGAAGTGTGACGGCATTGTCTTATCACATGAGAGCAGCACTGGGTCTCCTGCTTGGAATTGCCATGCAGTAGAGTGCTGAAGTAAGTTCTCATTCTTGTGGTCAAATTTCCTGGCCAATTCTGTAAATGAGACGTCTGGGTCAAGGAGCACAGAGTCTATAGATAGGTCTATCAGCTCGCCATTCTTGTCAATGACATCAGAGACTATGGCAGACATGTCTAACCTCTCTCTATCTTTCGTTTCTTCCTTTTGGCTGATGTGGAGTGTGTAGAAGGAGGTGAATTGCACTTTGCTTGTAGATTTTGCCTTTGGCTCAAAGCCACCAGCATGCAACCTCTGGATAACGGCTCCATGACAGTCTAAAGCAGAAATGATGTGGCCACATTTGGCTATCATGCTTTTATAGGGTAAGCAAATAGGGAGATGGAACTCAGAAAATACCATTATCCATGTGGCATCATTCTAAAGTATAAGTGATGACATGCTGGACCATGCATCTTCTCAGACTGTGTCCATACTCCGTCTCCATGTTCAGCACATTTTTTCTTGCTCACCCGAGTCCAGTGGTTGTGTGTTGATAGTTGACACTCTCTTACCTAACCTGTATTGAGTCTCAACCACTCTCGCTGACCTAACCCAGAAAAGGGGAGGGGTGGATAAACATGATGGGATTGTTTCACTCTTCTATTATAATGAACAACTATGATTTTACTGAGAAGTTGATTTCAAAAAAAAAAAAAAAAAAAAAAAGTACTCCTTTTATGTTCTTATTGTTTAAGAAATCGTCTTCAAACTAAACAGTTTGCAGTGTGTCTGCGGAGGTGTTCATCATCATCATGTTTATAATCTTCCTGTCATACCCCTTGTACTTCCTTTCCCCTCCGATTCTTTTCCTCTGTCTCTTTCTCTCTATCTCCATCTCTGCCAATGTGTGAATTTGTGAGTCAAATGACCGAGAGGGATATGGACGACATGAAGAAAGGAAGGAAATTGGGAAGGCAGGAATTTAAAGTGCCAGTATATTAATATAATTTCATGTAACTTACAATAATTATTAGTATGCTAAGAAAAAAAAATCAAGCCTTTACGGGCTCTCCATCATTGACAATGTAAGCGCCCGACTTGGTTGACAGATATCAATTTAATGGTCTATAAGAGTCACACAATAGTTGTGTCGTGGATTAGTCGCACCTGGGATGACCGAGGGCGTGTGGCCATGTCGTGGGCATTGTCTATGGATTACGCAAGGCATTGATCTCGCATTACAGGTGAAACGTGGTGGCCCGTGTCACCTGGCCGGCCGTCTCACTGGAGACTTGCGAGGTTCGCTCAGAGCAAATACACGAGGTGGAGATTTGAGAGGCTTGCAAAGATGCGTTTTAATTAACTTCTTATCATTTTTCAGGTCTAATATTTTTTCTGTATATGGGGGACTATGTAACGAACCTGTTTAGCGGAAAAAAAGTTGGGGGTCCAAAATTGGGGTTTAAGAGGTTTGCTTGGGGCGCCATCGATGTGTCACCCATTTTAATCAATGTGGGTCATGCTCACTGTTGCTTGACACTCAATGTGTCGGAGGCTGATTGCCTAAAGATTTATTGTCAAGATAAAGAGATTGCAAAAAGGCAACTGAGATTCTGAAAACTGTAAGACGTCTAACAATAGTAACAGCTGGTGCCACTGTATTATCAGTGAGCTTCATGTGTTACTTAATTATCTATCGAGCTCTGTTGAAAACTCAACAGATTCCAGGTGTTAGTGAAATGCTTACCACTCTGAACAAGGTTTCTTGCAGCTGTTTGTACCCTTTGTCTGTCAAAACCCTTCTCAATCAGGGATAAAACAGCTGAGTCACTTTCTGTCTCTCCCAGAGGGCTGAAGGCTGAAAGAAAAAATTATAATTACAGATGAAGTTATTATAACATGCAACCAGTCATCCTGACATTATCATACTTTTGAAGGAGGTAAACATGCAACAAACACCGAGTCATTTTAACCACAGAATGATCACTGCCACAGCCAACATGACTGTAATTAATAGATAGACACAGAGTAAGATACACATGTTATTTAGCAGAAGTGCTCACTTGTTGGAATTCGGAGTCCTTGTCTTTCGAGAGACTCTTTAAGCTGGTCAAGCATTATCTGTGATGATAAATGAAACCTTAGTAAATGACACTGCACAACAGATTTATATTCTTCAGAAACTGAACAAGATGAAAACACAACTAAAATGACCTCATGAAATTACTGCACAAAAAGAAGTGTCTTTCTAAGAATATAATGGACATAATTGGAATGCAGAAGGCAAAGATCAACATTATTGTACTTGCTTAATTATCATGCCTTTGTTCACAAATTATAAGGCAAATGAGACACATTAATAAATTTGGATGTTGGACACTCCTCAGAATTAGGAAAATGAGAAATTCTAAATATCACGTGGTGCGACAATACTTATTACTATTGAAAATCCTGAATAAATCACACTGTCGTGATCCTGGCATGTAGGTACTACTATTTACATTAAGATATGTCATCATACTGGAACAAATAGATTATTCTAGTTAACCTTTTTTCTTGGACAACAGGGAAATAAAGTATTTTCTTTCGATAATGGTGTTATTTGAATGGTTTCAATAAGCACTTTATATTTCAGTCACAAAACTGCATTTTATTATTTCAAACCCCCTACATTCTTTGGGTGATACTGATAGTTAATCCACCAGCAACTAGAGGAAAAACAACAATGTGAAATCAAGGTCATCATTAACGGCTGTTTTAAAGAAAAGAAACAAAAAACAACAAAATTGTGAAATCAAAGGTCATCAATACTGATTTTAATAAAAAATAGAAGCAAAAAAAAACAACAAAAGAACGTAAAGCTTGTGTCTTGTTCTATGGTAATATTATAATACAGACATTCATCTCTGCCTTTCCACACGTAATCTTTCCATCTTGATTGCATCACACTGGCCATGAAACAAGTCTACGAGAACTTCAGTCCTCTCATATCTTGATAACTGGAACTAGGTTTTAACAAGAGGCATGTATCACCACAAATGTCTCATTATACTTGAGAACTCGCTATTTCAGGAAAGAGTACAAAAAGGGAAGGCAAAGGATTAAAATACACCACTATTTTTTATGGTTCCCTCCTTTGCAAGCATGTTCTGTACATCAATGTACACATTTATATACATGCAATATCAAAGTGATGGCAGAGCTGGGCCTTCATATCAGTTCCTTTTTTGTTTTCTTTTTCTTTTCATGCTGATGGTAGCCATGTTTTGATCAAATTACGAGAGAGTCAGATGCAAACGTTAGAGACAGACGAGTATGTTTTTTTTTTTCTGTGGTTTCTCATGCTGTATCATTCAAAGAATGGGAAAAGACTGGCCGCCATGTGTTTGTGACACAGGGAGTGTAGGCATGTGGTCACAAAGCCTGCTGTAGACAAAGAGCATATGCCACGTGACAATTAGTGATGATCAATGACCGTCCTACATGTAATAATCATAGCACATCACAAGCAGTGATCAGACAGTCCACTTGTCTGATGAAGCTACACGGTTGTAGCCTTCATGGCCTGCCCCACAGTTTGCCTCAGTGAGTGATGAGTTATCCCTTTGAACTGACTGCCTTTAGTGTGCTGTCACAGCATATGGTCAGTAGGGAGAGATACCATACTAGGCCTAAGCGAGAGATGGCCAGGTGGGGCCACAACTCGCAAGGCGGGCCTGGTGGGCGTGTAGTAATAAACAAAGAAATATACATTTTGTTATTGTAAGATTGACTCCCAAAACGTTGTTCTGCGCCCCTCCCTCCCCTCCCACCATTTGCCACAAGCACTCAATATTAATTCTCTCGCTATAGCAGGTGCCTTTATTATCGATTGCCATATTCGAGTATTTTATTATATAGCTCATATGGCAGAAAAAAATGGGTATTTGAAATGTTCTTGTTGTCAGCAAGTTGTTGTTATTAGCAGCATCGTTAAACATGATGGTCCACTGCATATTAAGTTTTGTCTCTTTTATTATCAGTTCAACTGTTTGGCTAGATACATGTATTTACCATTCCATTGCTCCTGTTCAAATTCTGGACAACTTTAAGAGAATCCTGACACATCATGAGATGGAGGTAGCCACACTGTGGGAACTGTCTGGCATGTTCAGAGATAGGTGTGTCTCTCATGTCTTCCATTCTGAGCACTACTCCACAATAAAAACATATGCAGCAATCTTTGGAGGAACCTACCGGAAATGGACCAAAACAAATTCACATAATAGGTTTTCATTCTTCCGAAACTGGAATGAAGTGTTTGTTTATAACTGGTATATAGGCTGATATGTACCTGTATGATAAATACAATGAGGTCAAGCACATCTAGTCGCTGAGTACATGTACTTCCCAAAGTTTAAAATGTTATTTAAAAAGTACTTCACATTAATTTATTTCAGTATTTAGCAGATAAAACAATGTAATTTGACTTAAAAAACTGCAAGGTTTAAGAGCTCACCCACCGAATGATAAGGATACTTCTCCCCTGCAAACCTCCAATATTCTGCCCTCCAAATCAGGCATGGGTGGATTGAATGAGAATTTTATAAGAAAATGTTACCATTGAATATGATCATAAAATTTATTTTGGTCTATTGTATACCAATAAAAACATTGCACAAAGACCCACCGCTACAGAAAAAGCCTGCTTTGGCTGTTTCATCAACCTGAAGGTTACAATAGGATTGCAGTTTGCTGTTTTCATATGTTGCAGCTCGCCCCTGCCATGTATTCATAGCAGGATATATGGCTTTGGGAGGAACCAATACACCTTGCAGGTCTGTGGTCTTGGCATCTTGTTCATTTGTGGATGTTCTAACAGTAGCACATTCCGATGAGATAATATGATTTTGGCTAGTCGCCTCCTGCTGCTTGCTGTTCCCCAAGCTATCTCCTGGTGAGGTATCATGCCCTTCCTTTGCTCCATCTTGTGCAGCAGCTGAGTCTGAGACCACTGCTGAAGTTCCAGAAGTTGTGACAAATCCTCCATCAACAATATCTTCTACTGAATTAGTCTGTGACTGGATTTCATGTGCCATGGTTTCTTGCTCTGTGAACAATAAAATGTAAATAGAATCCTTTTAAGGAATAGCCATGACCTAGGGTTGAAAAGAAAAAGAATTTTAAGAACCGTCCCTGACATCCTTTGGTTAAGCAGCTTTTTCATGATCTTTTTCGTCCATTTTGGCAAATATTGTTTAATTGCTTAGCTTAATTTTTTTTTTTTCAACCCGAGGAAGGATTTTTGTCTGAAAGTTTGAATAATTTCTTTCATTCTTTAAGTATTTATTGTAATATGTGAAGTTTTCTTGTTTGTTTTTATTTAACGCCCTTTGTAAATTTTTATTATTATTTTGTTCTTTTGCCACATTTTAACTATGAACTGCGGCAAGACAGGCTTTGAAGAGAATATTTCACAGCTTCTCATCACCCAACAATGAAGTCTTTGTAAAGATGAAAGGTGTGCAAGCTATCCACCGTGATGATGATAGTTGGGATAAAAAATGATGACACTGCATCATGACTCTCCATCCCCATATTCATTTTCTTCAGGACAGCGTCACTTTCAGTTCATCCTTGTGTCAGAATTTGTAAAATATTAAGTGAAATTCAATTTTCATCTGTCCATATGACCAAGCTTTGGCACACGCGCAATTTGTTTAGAATGAATACAGACAGATTGTAGGTTATCTTACAGATTTTATCATTCCACGTCTAATTCTGGCATGAAAAATTACTTGCTTGTAATGTGTCAATAAACTAAAATCCCATGGGCAGTACTCTCTAATATATTCAAACATGTAATGATATATTATATACTAGTTTGACATATATTAATGTTCATGTGCTTTTTAATACTAGATTAAATAACACTATAGAAAACCACGTACTAAAATCTTCTGGCATCCTGATTTATAAAATTGTAAAAGTTTTGCCATCTATTAAGAATACATGTATGTTTATTCATTTCAGTGGTGATCCAGCGTTTGTCAGTTGGAAAAAGTGACAGTATTTGATAGCCCGGTATAGGTTTATATTATCACAAGAATTTGAACGTGCTGAACTTCTGTTATATAGTTTCAAGTTACATTCTGTAAATCCAGCCAGCAATCCTTCTGAAATCTGATGCGAAGACCTGACATCAGGTTCGCTCATAGTAATGACATTATAATATTCTCCTGCAGATCCCCTGGTTGCAACGTGGCACCTCTGTTGGTTTGAAGAAGCCAATCCGCCTCTCAGATAAACCTACTATTCCTACAGAAATCCTATACAAATCTACAATGGATTGACGAAAAGATGCTGGATAGGGATGCACTTAAATGTTGCATTTTTTGCCAATTAAATTATGTTAAGCGCTTTTTTGTCCTGTATTGTTATTTGCTTAGGCCCCAAGTTCAAAGAAAATGGTGATAGACAATGGGAATTAATCTAAAAGCAGTGACAAATACACACATTAAGAAGAGGTCTGTGTGAGGTGTATAGTGCAGCCAAAGACAGTACTATCTAAAATAAGGAAAGCGTCCCATTCCATGCTCTAAAAACTCATTCGCAAGCCCAGGTGCCTTTCACCTCTGATTAGGTTCTGACCTGCTGCATCTCTTTAAATACAATGTTTTCACACTTATTTCATTCATGCAAGTCTCTAACTTCATGAAAATCAGGAAAAAAAAGTGCTAATTCTTCATGGATGAATTTTATGCTACAGTATCTTGAAGTTAACCGCCAGTACAAGTTAAATGTCTTAAACATGAAGCCATGTTACAAATGAAGATAAAGCTCAAAGCTGCCGTGTTTTTCTCTCTAGTTTAGCTCATATTCCCCGCAAATACTCACTTCGAAGTGCTTATTCGCAGACATCTGCGAATAAAATCCTGGTCTTATTTGCAGATGGGGGTTTCTTGGTTTTGTGATGTTTACTTTGGAAAATTTCTTCCAGTCTGCTGGGGTCTGTGGTAGGGTAATTGCCCAGCATCCACGCCTATCAGTCGGAGACTGCGGGTTTGATCCCCCACTGGAGTGAGATTTTTTCTTTTTTTTTTAACCTAGAACTGGTCATTAGGAATCAATTTTTGTTTTTTTTTCAGAATTTTGCAAAATCGATGTCATGTCATGTTTATTACTTTTTTGTTTGTCTGGAAGTTTAGTTCATTTTTATTTGTTCTCTCTCTCTTTGTTTGTGTGAATATATTATGTAGCAGCTGAATGCTTAATTGATCCTTGATGAAAAAAAACATTAAAAAAAACAACAGTTTTACACTACACACATTAGATCAACTCCATCAACATCAGTCGGAAAAAAAAAAAAGAAGAAATAGTTAGACAGGTAAGATGATATTGAGAGCAAAAGGCTACAAGATCTGGTAGTTTGAAGGCACTCTAGCAGTTCTCTGGGCCAGAAATTGCCAGTTGTATATTATTCACAAAGAGACAAGGGGAAAACAATTTTCTAAATCAAGGAAAGGTCTCAGTCCAGCAGATAACATCACCACATCCATATATCTCACTTGACGCCAGTGTAGCACATGTGATTGACTATTCGTTCATCTACAGCTTGCTATGGCTTATATTATGTAAGTTTTTAAAGTTCCAAAGAGATCCTGTCACTGGATTTCATGATAAGACTGTCAGGTCTTATCTGGTGCCTTCATGTCATTGCTATCAACAAATAGAGATCTATTCCATGTAAAGTAAAAACAACAATAACAACAAAAATAGTATAACAATATTTTTGGCCCTAGCTGTTCAGAGACAAAACATCTCTTAATTCCTACCCGTTGCAACGCTGGGCAGCCCCGCACTAGCTAGCAATATGTGCATGTAATATCTGTAAGAAACTATCAAAATAAGATACAGATCATGGTTAAAAAGGAATTAGCCTCTATCATATACTGTATAGGGGTTTGCGAGGAAACAAAACATCCCTAAAAACACACCACTTTAATAAATTACATATATATTGATCCTGTAAATAAGATTTTGATCTAATTTGCAGACATCTCGAATAAGATGCTAAACTGGCCTTTCGCAATTCGCTGGAAAAAAATTATAAAAATTTATCTCTTTTTCCATAGATCATGCACTTAAAATCATTATATTTTCAGGGCTGAAACTTCATATGCACATTGCGTTTGGTGTGCTGACTATACAGTCACATTTGGAATGGAAAAAGTTTTAATAACTGCATGATTTGTGATTACAAAATAGACTAATATAATCCGAAAAAAAAAAATTCCTTTGCACAATTTCATGCTATGGAGCAAAGCAACAATTATGATCAGTAGGGGAAAAGCCTCTGTAATATGTAGCAGAAAAAAAAAAACAGCCCTTGCAGGGATTCGAAGCGCAGCACCTGATCGAGTAAATTGCCCTACTTTGCTGAGTCTCCCTAACGCTATCGAGGACATGATCTGTAATGCTGAAAAAGACAACCTGATGTATCATTACCATAACAAACATGGCTATTATAGGCTCCGAATCGTGCCATCTTATCAAATAGAGAGCCTTTTATAATTATTCAACAAAATAAGCCAGAATTGTACATAGTCTAAAGTACTCTTCCAAAATAAAAATCACCACACCAAAAATCCAACTGCAAATAAGATCCACGTCTAGTTCAGATATCCGAGTAAAATATTGATAATTTACTGCCATTGCATATCCTACATGCAAACAAGACAATAGCAGACATCTGCGAATAAGGGATATAGCTCACATAGTGATCTACTCTACTAACTTATAACCGCATGTGAATGAGGACTGACTGCAAACACTAGATAGGACAACCTCTATGCCAGGCAAACTTAAAATCAACAAAAAGTAGTCTGGATTTGCCTTCGTCTAACTTCAATACCAGAATGTTCCAGAGACAAATCCGTAGCTCTAACACGATCTGGATTGACTGGATCTGTATTTATATACATACTCGTTCCGCTGTGACTTTCTTGATCAATAATCTTCAGAGAAGGTGGCTCTTTCTTTTCTGAAACGTTCAGTAGTTGGCTGATTCAATCTCTTTCCCGTGAAAAAAAAAACAACGATGATCTCAGAAGTTCGCAACAAGGTGATGAGTGAAACACGAGTGAAAATTAAATATGGCCAGATGCCTTGGATAGGGGATTTTTTTCCTCGTTCGGGAATTTCCTATTGCTCATGGGAATTCCCCTGTTATGTATTGAAAACTACAGACGCTTTGTCGCAGACGTCTGCGGATAAATTTGGATCTTATTTGCAGTCTGCGAATAAGATTACAATCCTATTCGCAGATGTCATAAGACCAGAATCTTGTTCGCATGTAATGGCTGTGAATTATCAATACGAATTGGTTATTCGCAGACGCCTGCGAATAAGATCCCGATCTTATTGATCGCAGATATGGGCCGGTTTCGTGGTGTCTACTATGGAAAAGTTCCTCCAGCCTACCGTCTGCCGTGGCGCAATGCCTAGCATCTGTGGTCATCAGTAGGAGACTATGGGTTCCATCTGTCTTGGGTTCAATCCCAAGACGGAGCTTTTTTTTTTTTAAAACCTAGTAGTGCTCATTTTTAGGAATTATTTCCTAGGAATCAAAGGACGTCGTGCAGAAAGTGATCATTAGGGCCTACTAGTGTGCTCCAGATGATGGCCTACTTCTCTTATTTATTCCTGTTCATTTTATTTATTCCTTTTCATTAAACGGAACAGCTGCTAATTAGAAATAATAATGTAAATCAAATTTTAAAATTGTAAATGATTTCTTTTAGTCGGTGTGAACTGAAAATTTCGCCTCTCTCTGTCGTGACTTAGATTATTTACTGAAAATATATTTTGGGGGTCTTCTGCTTCATGCAGCTATTTGTCATGTTTTGTTTTACATGTATTACTTTTTTGTTTGCATGGAAGTTTAATTATTTCATTTTTATCTGTTCTGTCTGACTTTATCTGTGACTTCACACCCCACAAAAAAATCCTAGTCACAATTACTCTGGAGCAAAGCAACGATGATCAGAAGGGGGAAAAGCAGAAAACAAATTAACATCAACAAAAAACAAAAAGTCATCTCTTGCGGAGACTCGAACCACCCTTATCAACTTGGCAGGCGAGTTTACTGAGCATGCCACCGGGGAACTTGAGTAAAAAGAAAAGTGTTACAAAGCAGGTTCTCTGCTACTGAGGACACAATAATCAATAAGTGTCGCTAAAGAAAAGATAGACAACCTGGTGCATCATTACCGTAAGAAACACCATGAGTTAGCTACTCCGAATCGAGTGAAGAGCCTATATGTGAGTGTGCATGAGAAAACCCACAATATGTCGCAAACATGACATTTTGAGTTCTGTGCACATAATAAAAGACAAGACATTTCTGATAAATTTAAGTCAAAGACCCCCCTAAAACAAGATTTTGAGAAAACGGCATTTAATCCTAAAAGTGGCAAAAGCTAATTGACCAATTAATATTGGAGTGATTGCTGTTAGGAGACCGAAATCTAATAACTAAGCCGTTATAGAGATCATACTGAGTAGTGTTCACTGCTCATCTTCAGTTTACCCTGTAAGATGCCACGGTCCCCTAAACTACAGCCAAGACGGAACTTTTTGGATCTTGTTAGGAGACCGTAGTCTAATTACAATGCCTTTGTAGGGATCATAGTGAGTAGTGTTCACTGCTCGTCTACAGTTAGCCCTGTAACATGCCACGGTCCCCTAAACAACAGCCAAGTTGGAATTTTGTGTCGGACCCATATTTTCATTTCAAAGCCGTTTTTCTCAAAATCAGCTCTGTCGACATATTGTGGGTTTTCTCATGCACACTCACATATTATAATTAGTCAATAGAACAAGACAGAATTGTGATCTAAAGGAGCTCTTTCTAAATAAAATCACAAAATCAAAAATCCATCTGCGAATCGAATAAGCATGGCCAAAATTTTGTTATTAGACCTGGATGTAAGGTTTATTTAGGAATAAAATCATTATAAAATTTTACAGTACATCTTACTACAGAAAGTTTTACCTAAAATTGGTTCTTGTACATTTTGTAAAATAAATGTATAATCAAGTAATTTCCAATTAGGTTTCAGCAAGTTACGCTCAATCTAATTATTGTAGTTTTACCTTCCTTTTACAATTCTGCAACGCCAAAAAAAATGTTGTCGTCTTTTTTTATTTCTAGGCGGGAAAGTTTTTCAGGAGGAGGGAGCTAGGCTTCAGTTATCCAAGAACCATCATCAAAGAAAAACAAAAATCAGCATAGAGATGCCATATGACAATTCAGTGTCACTCATTGTACAATGTTTAATCACACACGAAAATGGTAGCTTTGCAACTTTCAGAAAGGGGAATATTTTCAAAATATAAAACACCACAGCAATCAGTGAATTATCCGTTATAATTTTGTCTATTGTTGATGAAAGACTTAATATCCAAGAGATTATACATGTACCTTAATTTTTCCATTTTAAATTCTTTTTGGAATTCATTGTATAGGCCTACTGGTACACCCAGTTTTGCTGTTGTTGCTGCTGTTGTAAGTTGTCTCTTATGCTGGGTGTGTCTAAGTTCTAACGCTGGACGATGCACGCTGCGGCCTACACAACTTTTTCTCTTCTTTTTTTTTTAAAGCTTTAATTTTGCAGTGCCCTGCTGTGTTTCTGGACTCTTTTTGTGTGCATAGTACTAGATAGATCTAAGACTAAACACGAGCTTTCGCAACAGAGAGTCAACATTCATCGTCATACTATTAGTGTTAGCCTAAGTGATGATATTTCACTATTTTGTTCATCACTCTCCCTATCTCTTAACACAACAACTCATAAGTCCATCTTCCACTTCCAGTCATCACATTTACTGGAACAAAACAGCTGATCTACACAATACACTATAAATACAATATTTCTTTGATTCTATTTCTTGATGATTCATTCAAATATACTGGCAATATACCAAAATAATACTTGTTTGAAAATGAATTAAATAGTACCTGCGACTACATTCAAACTTTTGATTTTCTACTTGACTATACTGATAAAACAGAACAATAAATGTGTAATAGTTATGAAAGGGTACACTGTCCTTACCACTTGGAACATGCAGTGTGGCATGGACACACAACTCAGGAAATGGACATAAAAGAGACATAATTTTTCAGCATTTCTGAAAAACAAATTTCATTCTTACATCAACTGACAAGTAGTGCTGAATTCCACTCAGCCGTTATCATATAAATACAGGTTTACTCTTTAAAAGAAACTTTCTTCCTCGAGCAATCTCATAGGATTAGTACTTATTAAGAAAACAATTGATGTTTACATCATATGACGAAGAAAATTCAAATGAAGGGTTTGACCGTAAAACGCAATAGGCGCCATTTATACAAAATCAGAGATAAGTGCAACAGATCATATCTCGATGTGAGTTACATGACATGATTTTTAAAAAGAATCCACAAAAAGCAATATATCGAAAGGTAATAATTAATCCAGGCAATCATCCCTCTTTTTTGCAAGCTGTCGTTATGACTATGTATGCGCCCCAAGCATTTTGTGCTGGGGCCGCGTACGGATACATATTATACCTATCCCTAACTCCGTCCTTATAATTCTCAACCTTACATCATATTGAATCCCTAACCCTGCTGTTATACAAGAAGAAACATGACAATCAGAAGTCAGAAAACTTCATGAAATGTACCAAATGCGGAAGACAACACGCACCCAGAAAATGTCCAGCATTTGGACAAAAATGTCTAAACTGTGGAAAGCTAAACCACTACAAAGCAATGTGCCGCAGTAAAAAATCAACAGTGCACCAGATTGCATCTGACGATGAAGAAGAAGCTGAAGAAACACGCAAGTACTTTGTAGGGTCAGTTCTCAACAAACAGAGAATAGGAAATCAAGCTTATGCAACAACAGTCATCAACAACGTGAATGTTAAATTCAAGATTGATAGTGGAGCTCAAGCAAATGTTCTGCCGTTCAAGAACTTTAAACAAATAAATAAACAGAAAACAACGACTTTGACTCCAACAAAACATGAACTGTGCAGTTACACAGGAGGAAACCTAGCTCAAAGTAAAGGGCACTTGTGAACTACAAGTCAGGAAAGAACAAATCAAGTTCTATGTGGTGGACACAGATGAAGAACCAATTCTAGGCCTGGAAGCTTCAGAGAAACTAGAGTTAATCAAAATTCTTCAGGTGAAAACAGAACAGAAAACAAGCACTTTACTGCATGAGTTCCAAGATGTATTCACTGGGTTAGGAAAGCTATCAAATCCATATCACATTGAAGTAGACCTAGAGGTGAAGCCGGTTATTCATGCACCAAGGAAAGTACCGTTCGCTCTTATGGACAAAGTTAAAAAAGAACTAGACGACATGGAGGAACTGGGAGTCATAAGGAAACAAGAAAAACCAACAGACTGGGTGAACAGCATGGTTATTACTGAGAAGAAAAATGGTTCTTTGAGAATCTGCATGGACCCTAAGGATTTGAACCAGGCGATCAAGAGGGAACACTATGCAATGCCATCAACAGAAGAAATAACAGCCAAAATGACAGGAGCGAAATATTTCAAAAAATTTGACGCTGCTCATGGATTTTGGCAATTGGAATTGGATGAAGCAAGTTCTTTACTATGCACTATGAATACGCCATTTGGTAGATACAGCTTCCTTCGATGTCCTTTCGGAATTTGTTCAATCCCGGAGATCTTCAACAGACGGATCAAACAGTTGTATGAAGATGAGGAAGGAATAGAGTCATTCTTTGACGACGTGATCGTATGGGGAAAGACACCAGAAGAACTGGAACAAAGAAGTAGACGTTGTCTAGAAATAGCCAGAAATGCTAACTTGACTTTCAGGAAAGAAAAGACAGTGTTCAACCAGACAGAGCTACCGTACTTAGGCCACATCATTAGTTCACAAGGAATTAGACCAGATCCTGAAAAAACAGAAGCAATCAATAACATGAAGATTGAAGACAAGAAATCACTCAAACGTTATCTGGGAATGGTGACGTACATGGGAAAGTATATTCCAAACCTGTCATCTCGCACTGAACCGCTGAGAGAATTACTGCAAACAAATATCATGTGGCACTGGACAGAAAGACATGAAAATGCCAAAAATCAGATCAACAAAAGAATCACAGAAAGTCCAACTCTAAGTCACTATGATCCAAAGAAAAGTGTTACAATAACTGCTGACGTGAGTCAGTTTGGACTAGGTGCAGCATTGATGCAAGATGGAAAGTGCATTTCGTTTGCATCAAGAACTCTAACCAAGTCAGAGAGAAACTATGCTCAGATAGAAAAAGAAACTTTAGCTGTTGTTTACGCCTGTAACAAGTTTCATCAGTACATCTGTGGCAAACAAGTCAACGTAGAGAGTGACCACAAACCTCTGCAATACATTTTCAACAAAGCTTTGGAAAAATGTCCTCCTCGAATCCAGAGATTCATGATTCACCTCCAGAAATATGATTTGAAAATCAAGTATGTTCCTGGAAAAGAAATGTATGTAGCAGACACGCTGTCACGTGATCCAATAAACTTAACAGTATCGTCGACTGCAGAAGAAGAAATTGAAGCCAATCTACGTGTGCATACCATGATGAACAATCTACCAGTTACACCACAGGCAGACGAAGAACTGAAGAAAGAAACTCAGAAGGATTGCCAATTACAACAGTTGAAATTCTTCATTGAACAGGGATGGCCGGACGAGAAATCAAAAATTCCGTCAGATCTAAAGGCATTCTGGGATGTTCGAGAAACACTGACATATGAAGATGGAAGAATCTTCAAGGGAGAACAATTACTGATTCCCCAATCAATGAGAAAAAAGATGTTGAAAGACATTCATGAAGGACATTTAGGCATAGATATGTGCAAAAGGAGAGCAAGAGAATCAATTTACTGGCCGGGCATGGCTAAAGAAATTGAACAAATGATATCACATTGCGATACATGCCTGAAACACAGAAACCGCCAAACAACAGAAACACTCAAGAATCATGAAATACCAGATTACCCCTGGCAGAATGTAGCATCAGACATCTTTACGTAGCGACAAAAGGACTATTTGCTAGTAGTGGACTACTTTTCAAATTTCGTAGAAATTGCCTTAGTCTCAGACACCACAAGCCAGACTGTAATCACACACCTGAAATCAATATTCAGTCGTCATGGTATTCCTGAAAAGCTAGTGACTGACAACGCGAGTTACTACTCTAGCCAAGCTTTTAAAACATTCACCACTAGCCGGAGTATTTCTCACAAGACAAGTAGCCCCCATTATCCGCAAAGCAACGGACTAGCGGAAAGAACAGTACAAACAATCAAGAAGATACTCAACAAATCAGAAGACCCATACTTAGCTATCTTAAACTACAGAACAACACCTAACAAACATAGCAATGTGTCACCTGCAACACTAATGTTTGGTAGGCAAATCAGAACAACACTGCCAGCAAAGAAAGAACAGTTCAAGACTAAAGACTCTGAGACAATTAGGAAAACAAAACAGGAGCAACAATCACAGCAACGTCGCAACTACAGAGGTCACCAGAACCTACCAGTTATTGAGCCTGATCAAGACGTATACATCCGCACCCGCGATGAAAAGAACTGGACTCCAGGAAGGGTAGTGGGACAAGCTAATGCCCCTCGTTCTTACATAGTTCAAAGTGGCAACAGAGAGTTCCGCAGAAACAGAAAAGACATTCTTAAGCCTGCAGATGGATTTCAGCATAAGTCATCACCAACGACTGACGACCTGACAGATGAGATGCCATACCAAGCGATTACTGAGGCACCAACACCATCTAAGGGACCTGAACCAACACCGCCAACACCGGAACCAGACCCGCCACAGCCGTACAGAACTAGAAGCGGCAGGGAAGTGTTTAAACCTGCTCGCTTCAAAGACAGTTAATTTTGTTATTTGTGTTACTGTTCAGAACAATGAACTTTATTGTGTGTTTCACAGACAATTTAATTTAGTTTAGTTACAAACCTGTTGTAGTTGTAGCAAAGAATTATAATCATAATGCCAGAACAATCATGGACATTGATCATTGCACAAATGGACACTTAAGTATAATTTCAGCAAATGATTAAGAGTACAATTATAATTCTAAAAGACAAATCTCAAGTAGAGAATGTTTCATGATTATAACAAGAAGGCCATAAGAAATAATAATAATAATATTTCATAATTTAATTATAATCATTTGAATTAATCACTGATTTAATTGACAAGCAAACATAAAGATTTGACTTCATAAAAGAATACTTAATTCTAAATAAAGTGAATAATTCCAATTATGAACCTGTAATGGTAATATTGCTAATACCTAATTTAAATGAAGCTAACAGAAGAATTAGCTTAAGAAAGGAGATGTTATATATTTGGTTCATTATAAATGCTAATTTGGCTTCTTGTTAATAAAGATACCTGGCATTAGTTGCCAAGTTGGTCTCACACATAATGGCTGCGTCCTTGCGTCTCTTTTACTAACAGACTTTTGTGTTTAGTCTTACCCCAAACACAACACCTGCCCTTTCAACCAAAACACAGGAGGAGAAAAAAAAAGACAATCTGAAAGAATAATTAATTAAGGCTGTTGTTTGGAGTATTTCGGGAGGAGCTCCCTAAGCTAGCTCTGGAGTCACAAAAGGCTTTAAAATATGTAAAACTAGGGGAAAAAATTGGGGGGGGGGTGGGGGGGGGTTATGTACTTGTATCAACATTCTTTTTGCATAAAGCGATAAATGTCACACTGCTTTTTTAGGCTAAACTTACCAAACCCAAAGGGGAATACCCCCACTTATCATAATCTACATCTACATCTAAAATAATGACTTATAAACAAGATTATACACTAGAATCTACATCAAGATAGAAGTCAGATTCTAGATCTAAATCTACAGTCTAGGCAGACGCTAGATTCCACTCAGTCTATGAGGTATACTACAGGATCTTGCATAGATATTTCTAGACATTGATCTAGACTTACAGCAGATTTACTAGAATTCAGCTTGAATAGAACCTGGATTTAGATTTACGAATTCACTCATCTACACCTAGAGGGCTGCTCTACCTGTTTGACGAACTTTCTAAAAAAAATGTTGATGAATTTATCTCATTTTGCTGAAAAAAAAAATCCATTTGATCAGGGCTTTCATCAAAAGCAAGTAAATAATAGGCCTACTTTTGTTCTTTTGGTATTTGAATGAATTTTATATAACGTATATGTAGCCTACGTAAGCTCCTTTAACAGCAGTTAACAAAAAGAGCTAATTGGAACTAAAATTGATGCTTTTCTAAAAACAAGAAACATAATGTATTCACATTTTCAAAATGCTAACATACTCATAAATAGTACAAGTCTCCCTCATACTGTCTTCCATATCTCAGACACGTCAACTCGTAAAAAAGTATTTGCCTTTGACCAAGGGCTTGCTTATATGTGGGTCCTCTCCTTCATTATGTAATTGCTCTAATGAAATAATGATGGATGTGCCCATAGTTTTGTAGAGACCTAAGAGGAATTAATGCACTCCATCTTGTGGGAGTAAAATAGGAATAACTGATTAGTTCAAATGGAGAAAGGTTTATTTTCTTAATTTCTACTTGATTTAATATGTTACCTCACAAACAGAGCCTATAATGACTGGAACTGATATGAATGTAATACATACATATTTTCATTTCTAAAATACATGTCATAATTCATGTTCAGTATTTTTCAAAGATTGCCTGAAACTTGATAAACACAACTGGTCAATAGAAAGGAGACTGGGTTAAATTAGTTGACACTTAAGAAAACTTGCACCAACAATGAAATAATTTAGCTTGAGACCATTTCTTTTATAATAAGATTTACGAGTATATTATAGACTAAATTTTGTCCAAATTGGATATTTAATCTATCATCAAAATTTGAGGCAGCACAGTTTCATAACAATTTTTGACAAATAGTCATGGCGCTTTAGGTGCTTACAATTACATACTCACCCCCTAGCTCTGTTATGATAAGATGATAATAATGACTGAGGTACAATTGCCCAAGCCAGCAAGCCTCAAAAACTGAAGGCTTAACATCGGAAAATATAACAAAGGGCTAACAATAGCCTAACCAAGACATAGAACATCAAAGTATAATGTGAGCCACATAATAGATTTATCTACATTCTAAGACATAATTTATATTTTTAATCCATTTACTAACCTGTGCAAACAGGCAGCACCTAGTTTGAATCACATTAAATATATGTTACGAACTGTTATCCCCCTTGGAGTCATATTAAGAAATGACATACAATCCACACTGTTTTGAAATTGTCTTGTCTTTTAAAGCAGTGATATGGAATTAGAATCCTCAAGCTTATACGATAAATTATAATGTCTTTCCAAATGCATAAGTCATTTTGAGGGCAGACTGAGCTGATATCTGTATCTCATACTATATGGTTTCAGGACTATAATTTATTTATATTCTTACATATATATACATAAATCCACAACAAAGACAAAGTGTCAGAAAGAAAAAAAATGCAAGTATAAATTGTTTCAAATTTCCAAATAAACTTCTTTTTCACATTCGTGCAAAAAGGTGTCACACTTGTTTTAATTACATCAGATTTGAATGAAGAGAATAACAAATTATCTGAATTAGTCCCTCCAGGTTTCAACTAGAAAAATCTTTCCCAAATTAGATAAAATTATTCTCGTCTCTCCGCTTACCAAATTGGCCTGCAGAAACTTTTCTTATGCACAAGGTCAAAAGCATCTAGCCCTTGTGTGAGGCATTCCAGCCATTTTTTTCATTTTAACTTCTTGTAGTGTTTTTACAGCACCCACACATCAACTCTTTGTTTTGGACCCAAGAGTTGCAGTCGCTGTTATAATCTTCTGTGTTTAGAAAGGACATAAGCACCATCTCTGCAATGAAAAGAATGGAAACATCTTCATTGAGATATCAATGAAATATTTTACTTTTGCCTTCAAAGGTGCAGTTTTATATGAGACTGTGGGGCCTTTTAATGATCCTTTCAATACCTGAGGTAATTGGGATATGCTAAACATATCAAAAGCAGCCAATAAAAGGAGCTAGATAGAAAAAAGACTTGTAAAAAAAAGCTGGGAAAAAAAAGAATACTAGGAGAGAAAAGAAAAGGAACAAAAAACAAACAAATCAAAACAAAAGTGAGGAAGAAAAAGGACACTAAGAAAAGAAAAGGAACAAAAAACAAACAAATCAAAACAAAAGTGAGGAAGAAAAAGGACACTAAGAAAAGAAAAGGAACAAAAAACAAACAAAACAAAACAAAAGTGAGGAAGAAAAAGGACACTAAGAAAAGAAAAGGAACAAAAAACAAACAAATCAAAACAAAAGTGAGGAAGAAAAAGGACACTAAGAAAAGAAAAGGAACAAAAAACAAACAAATCAAAACAAAAGTGAGGAAGAAAAAGGACACTAAGAAAAGAAAAGGAACAAAAAACAAACAAATCAAAACAAAAGTGAGGAAGAAAAAGGACACTAAGAAAAGAAAAGGAACAAAAAACAAACAAATCAAAACAAAAGTGAGGAAGAAAAAGGACACTAAGAAAAGAAAAGGAACAAAAAACAAACAAATCAAAACAAAAGTGAGGAAGAAAAAGGACACTAAGAAAAAAAAAGGAACCAGAAGTAAAAAAAATAAAAGAGAATCCAGTCAGCCATAGGCTGGAATAGACTACAAAAAATGTGAGTATTGTGACAGTCTTCTCAAAACCGTAAAATGTGCTCATTAACTCTTTGTGTGCCAATCACTGAAACATCGGTTCTTCCGCTGGTCACATTTGGTGCACAAGAATGCTGGGTTATTTTGTGTTGGGAAAAAAGAAAGTCGACTTCTATTAATAGATTTTGCTGTAGTTAGTCTCTTCCTTCATTTCCTCCATTAGTTTCTTCCTGTATAGGCAAACATGGAAAATTCACAGCACACAAAGAGTTAAATTCATTAATATACATGTATTTTATCCTACAATGGATGATTGTTATGATACACACGTTAATGAAAATGAATATTAGCACTGGAGCATTAAAAATTTCAATAGTCAGGTCATACTCATGAATAACCATGAAGTTAGGTAAGGTATTCTAACAGATGAAACGATGAAAAGGAAAAATATTTAGACAAAGCATCACTGGGGATAATAATTACATAATTATTACAGTGCAGCTGTTAAATAAGGGCTATAACCCATCTTAATCACTCTATAATTTTGATTACTTCCCTTACACTGGATGTCGCCTGCTTTATACAGCACACTGAAAACATTAATTTGGGGAATTTGACTTCAGGGTAATCAGACCATTTGATAATTATGCTCAGTGTTGCACACAACCCTCTCCAGTACATATACAGGGACAATTCACAAAACGTTTTAGGCAGTCTAGTTGTAGGACAGGGATTCCCAGATGGGAGGCACACAACCCTCATGGCAAGGGTGTGACTGGGGAGGGATTTCAGTCAGAGGAGGAACTCGAGAAAGAATGCGCTCTGTACAATGTGTATAATAAATATCAAATGAGGTAATAATTAACAGAATTATAATGCTGATCACGAACTAACAGTTCACAAAAAAAGTGTTTCAATAATTACCACTGTGAAAGTATATTGTATTGTTTGGGTATTATTTATACACAACTTTTTCTTTTTGCTCATTTTTGATACTGTAGAAGTGTTATAGTGAAAAAATTAATGACAATTCAAAATGGGGGAGGAACTGGAGAACCATTGGGTCGCAACGGGAGAAATGTGGCTTAGAAATTTATCTGAGTAGGCCTATCATTGATTTAGAAGGAAAGACTAAACATGCCAAAAATAACACTTCATCTTTTCACAGGCTCTACCATTCTTTTAACTCTCTATTATGCCAAGTACAGTACCAGTATATTTCAAAAGTTCATGCTGTTGTTGCTCGTCCTTTGCAAAAAAAGATGACCACAACTTCAATATCTCCTCTGCCTGTGTGTTTGTGTGTGGGAAGATGACTGGTCTGCCAGTTATCAGCAGGATCCATTCCATGAACTGTCAGTTGCAGTAAGAGCATGGAAAATCTGGAGACTGACTGCACTAGGTGGAGGTATTTTCTCTGCTTTTCCACTGTTGCCTCTTCTGTGCAGTCCTTCATTCATTATTGATCCCAAAGCCATATCTTCACTGAGGAAGACAAAAGACAACAAAATGACATAATGAAAAATCTGTGAAAATATTCACCTTCAAGGAACATAAATGTACAAACTATGCCCAGCATCCCCAAATTCAACCAGTGCAGACCTGTATTGGATTTCCATTGTCTTGGTAGGATTATGAGAGGGGAGCATTCCCTACATCAAACCAACGTTGGTGTAATGTCAGAACCAGCCGATCTACATGAGAACAATGTTTTGTCCATGTGCAAACTTGATGTAAATCCTGCACATCAGATTTTTGTAGGGTTAGTGGCAGGTTAACGTAGAAGACGTTTAAACTAAGTAGGAGTTGCACGGGTTGAGAGGACACTGAAGTTGCGGGAAAGAGTTGTTTACCTCAGTTTACTGTGAGCAACCAATGGCTAGCAGTTCTAATTAATTATCAATATTAAAACAAGCTCTGATGAAGAAAACTATTTCTTTACTAAAAAAATGTGTGAAAATATTTATTCTTTTCAGACAAATACAAATTGATTTATATAGAAATAAAAAAAACACAATCATGTAGAAGGAATCATATAAAAGAGATACTGAAGGAAAACCGATGGGGATTATTTTGAAAAGTGCTATAGGTAAATGAATTTACAGTGTTAAAGGGGGGCATCTTGTGCTCTTTGCTAAAAGTTTTTGTTGCAGTCTCCAGGACAAGGGGGAAAAAAGATGGGTTTGAATTACTTGCAGCAGTAGACTAGGTTTAACTCTATTCATAAACTTGTACAACGTTAACAGCATGCAATCTAAGAGTGAATTCATATGGTGTATTATACTCCCAATAATGCTTTGAGCACTTCAGGGCCAGACAACTGTCACAGTTGTCAAAATAAAAAACAAAACAAAGCAAAAGTAGGACCAGGACTTCGATTTATGAAAGCTGCCTTACTGAAAAGGTACAAATGCACCATCCTTTAGGCAACTCAATTCACTGAGAAAAAGGAAAAGACAATGGAAAAAAGAAGGTGCAACATCATCCTCATTTCTCGACTATCTCGTCTAAAGTTTATACTAGGTCGCTTTTATACTGCCATTTTTCTCAAACGTTACACCTTCTTATTACATTAGTATACTTTTAATTGATCAACAAATGATAAGTGGTAATATAAATTGCCAGTTTATCAATAAGATTTCAGAAAAGAACGCTAGGCTGACTCCAATGCTTTTTCCGTGTTAATTAAATGATCTTCAGCTGAGAAAAAAAAAAAAAATACCACAGGTAAATGTCATATTTATAATATTATGTAAGGCCAAACTTTGTCATGTCTCAATAAAAATAATAAAAGCATAACAACTGAAACATTTTTTTTTCTTTCAAGGACATGTTTTCTTCAACATGTCAATAAACGACCTGAATTTTATGTGGGACAAATTCACATTTCTTTTATTGTTCAAGTGAAAGCATGTCTGACCTTTTGCCCCACCTTAGTTTGAGCTCAAGGTTTCTGAACTGATTAAATGGATATTTCTTCTAAAAAAGGAATGAGGGACCCCAGCACACATTTACCCTACCTTTCACTCTAGGTCTGTCTATGTCGTTGGGAGAACACTTTTCCCCTGACATGGACAATCCGAGAATAATACCGTTGTACCAGGCTCCAGTGGCTTTTCCCATGTTAGATTATCTTCCGCTGAGGAATTTTAAAAAACACACCAAACTAAGTGAACACACACAAAAAAAAAATAAAAAAAAATTAAAACCAACATAACAGGTTTTTTTCTTCAGTGAACACTCTGGTTTTCATGTGAGACAAATTCATGATTATTATTTTCTTTTCAACTGAGCTCAAGGTGAAAACAGACCAAAAAAAAAGTGGCACGGGGACTCCAGCACACATTACCCTACACACTAGGTGTGCCGTTTGACTATGTGGTTGCGAGAGCACTTTTCCCATGACATGGACGATCCTTAGTCTAATACCCTAAAGTACCAGTTGCCTCTTAAGATCTAAGGAAGTAGGTTCTAATCCGTATGTTTTGTCCGGCCTACCCCCGACCAAACTCCACCCCAGCACTCAGTCCCTCAGCAGCGTCTTAGGGGAGGAAACTCGACAGATCCCAGGCTATATTAGAGGTTAGTTGGGCGTGACTAACCGTGCGAGTACCTTGGTCGACCGTCGACCTCAACGCTACATGGAAGCAGGAGCCAGTAACCACCCGGGTTTCCCCAAAGTGGCTGTTCTGTACTATAAATAGGGTTGGGGTTTCTTATATAAAGCAAAATCCTTACAATATCTGCCCTTATGGTTAACAAGATTTGAAATGGAAATGCTTCAACAGTTGTTATCAAATTAATTTCTGCATAACTCTCACTCAAAGCATTTAATTATCATTCAAACTCTCTTGTTAATAATTAATTCACATCAGGATAGATGCCTATGGATATAAATAGCGCCATAATTATCCATTAAAAAATAATGAATTGTAAGTGTAATTATCTACCTTTCTCCCCATGTCACCAGCTTGATTTCCTTGCCACAAACCGGAAGTGGGAATCGATACCACGTTTTATCCAAGTAAATCTTTTAATAATACTGTGTACTTCCTTTTTGTGTCAAATATTTCATCTACTTATACTTTCCAAATATCTGCTGCAGACTTTTTTTTTGGACAACATTTAAAAATGAAAAGTCCATTGGGGAATGAAAATGTCATGACATCTTGGTTTTCTACATTATGAGACAGCCACTTTTAAGAAACAAATTCGATACCAAAACAAACTATCCATCACCCAAGAGAAGGGCTCACACATCACTTTATTTGCTCGAACTTAAAATTGCCAACAGAACACACAGATATCCATATTATCAGGTGGACTTAAATAAATAAATGAAATATAACAAGAAATAATTGTCATTTATCTGTATCGCCTTAACACAGGAACTAGATCAAAACCATGCATTTTCAGACATCCCAAGATAATGAATACACTGGAAGAAAATTTAAGGAGAATAAACTAGAATGCATAATATAAATACGAAATATGAAAATTACAAAATCATTTAAGGGAAAAAACGGCCTTTTGCAAAATGGACAAAAATATAATAAACATGACAAACTTCGTCAGTGTAGTTTGGCATTCATAAAAAGAAAAAAACACATGGGCATTAACCCTCGTCCCACACAGAGTTCACTCATCCACATAATGCTCCATGCGGGGATGGCCAGTGGCCAGTCAGCCGATTGTTTGTATGTTGCCAATAACCTCAGCGGTCGGGTCAATTGGGTCCTTTTGAACACATGTATCATTTTTACTTTAGGACGCAATAACAATAATAGTGGTTAAATCGTAATTGATCCCTATGATATTTGGATAAAGTACTTGTGATGATATGCAGTATATTCTATTGCTAAATGGAAGGCCCAATATCAAGAACTTTCTGCATTTACATGCCGTTTAACACAAATTTTACCCTTTTCCCCAAGACCTCTGCACCTTTTTTGGTCCCTAAGTCAGGCCGTTCAGGAGAACAAATTATTTTTTAAGCCAGGCGTTTAATTTACTAACCACATGTTTCGTGGCATTGCCTTCTCCCTCCTCCACTAAGTAAATCTTCCACGTTCTATGATGTTAGTTTCAGCAAGACATTTGATTTCCAGCTCGTAGAATACATACATGTTCTGAAAAGCGGTATAATCAAAGCAACACAATATTTTTCTAATTACCAAAGACAACGAACAACAACAAAGTCGGTCATTTTCTCCCAGTTTTCCCAGACAAAATACTACAGACAGACGCCCTTATGCAGCATGCCCTAGTATTACATAGGAATTCATCATTACAGACATAGAACAGTTTCTCAAATACGCACATGGCCCTTTTCTTCTCATTTCACATGTAGACGACAACCAGCATCAAAGTAAAATTTTCCCAAGATTTTCCCCAGTTTGAACTTCAGTATTATTACATGGGTATGACGAATAGTTACGAATAGTTGCATAGTAATAAATGTAATCGGACGATACTATTTTTGTATATAAATAGGGGTGACAAACATGCAAAAATAGTGCGGAAAAAAAATGATAAAAACGATAGTGCTGCAACCGAATAAACAAAAGAATACAATATATTGGCCTCCCACAGGGCCCGGTTTGCAGTAAGTATGCCACAATATTGGCCTCGTGTGTCTCGCGTGTTGCGCTGGGAGGCCAATATAGTGGTCTCCCACAGGACGAGGGTTAAAGCATGTTAGTGATTTCTTCATTCTCATTTTTTTTTTCTTTTTAAAGAAATTACGAAGTAATTCAGGAGAAAGAGGAACACCTTGCATACTGGACATTAAGAAAACAGAAACGGTGAAATTCTGTTGAGTGTCTCGCATTCATCCAACAAACGATAGTGGACAATAAAGTGAATCAGTGATTTCCCATTAGGCCCTACTCTTTTTTCCTGTTTTCTAAATCTCTCTCAGTTTGTGGTGAACATTGTTGACTTAGATAGGCATCACACAGAGAAAGTTGTTCGCCACATGTCTCTCGCAACTCGTTACAGATCGAAGGTGGCATGTTGATTTCCATTCATCATTTGTCTTAAATTTTTCATCACATATCACTTGCCATATGTGATTAGCTTTATGACAAAAGTCACACACCGTACGACTTCAAATGTGTCACACAGAAAAGGTCACATGCTATATCCCACTTGCTAAAAGGGTGAAGAACATGGCAGACAGTGCCACAGTACTTTTCATTTGGTGGTTATCTCAAAGGTACAATCAATGAAAAAATAAATGACCTCGTTTAATGTATGTGCGACCAAAATATGCTAAGCCGTGAACCTGAAGCAGAATTCCGTACTTATTTAAAGAAATTATAAGAGATGGTGTAATGTTTTTCGATCTGTATGCCTTGGCTCTTTCAGATCATAAATGAAATGGTTTTCTTTGATAAGACAGGTCAACATTGTGCTGACATCTGTCTCTTGTTCTTTGAGCATTTTTTCACCCACATAATTATTCTGTTGGCAGTTCATCAGTTACCATGGTTGTTGACAAAAAAGACCAACACACCCCGTACACCATGAATGAAAGACAAAATAAATAAAATAAACTTAAATCATTCCACAACAAGTGACTTACTCATGAGATATACATATGCAGACAGTGGCATGTGACTTTGTAGTTTGTTGATGTGGCGAGCAACAAATGACCAGTAACTTTTTGTATGTGACTGGCTTTCTGCAAGACTTGTAGCTGGGACCAAGCGGATGTTCCTTTCTCTGTATGACTGCAATCTAATGCTGAAAGGCGTTCACTGACTTTTAAGTCATCTAAAATAACAAATGGCATAAAGCAACTGCTGAGCAACTTTCTATGTCAGGCAACTACACTTGTTTCACTGATCATATCTCTTGGCTAGTTGGAATGGTATGTCAAACATCAATCAGAATACGACTTTGTTCTGACCTAAATTCAATAAAGGAATGACATCATTTTTCCTACATCAATCTGATATAGGATTTCTACATAGGATTGACATTAAGTTTACATGTAGGAATGGTATTGTTCTGATGTTGGCAATCCGATCAGAATATTAATTTATTCCAACTTATATCCTAAACAGGGTTGATGTAATTTTTTTCTACATCAATCTGATGTAGGAATTCCATGTAGAAGTGACATCAAGTTTACAACTAGGTATGACACTGTTCCAATGTTGGCAATGCGATCAAAACACTGCTTTGTTCAGATTTAAATCCAACATAGGAATGACATCATTTTTTCTACATCAATATGATGTAGGAATTCTATGTAGGACTGACAACAAGTTTGCACTTTGGTATGACATCATTATGATGTTGGCAATGCGATCAGAATACTATTTTGTTCCGACTTAAATCTACAGGAATGGTACCATATTTTCTACATCAATAAAATGTAGGAGTTCTATGTAAAAAGTGACATCAAGTTTACACATGGGAATGAAATTGTTACAATGTTAGTAATCCTATTAAAATATGACTTTGTTCTGACTTAAATCCTACTTAGTAATAATGTCATTTCTTTCTACAACAATCCGATGTAGGAATTTTACCTAGGATTGACATCAAGTTTGCACCTATAAATGACATTGCATATTTGTTCTGGCAATCTGATCAGAATACTACTTTGTTCTGACATAAATCCAACATAGGAATAATGTCATTTTCTCTACATCAATCCTATGTGTTATGTAGGACTGACATCAGGTTTGCACATAAGAACGATATTGTTACGATGTTGGCATTCAGATCAAAATACGTCTTTATTCTGACTTAAATCTGAGAAAGGGGTGACATAATTTTTTCAATATCAGTATGATATAGGAATTCTAATGTAGGGATTGACATCAGGTTTGCACCTAGGAATGACTTTGTTCCAACATTGACAATCTGATCAAAATACAACTTTGATCTGACTTAAATCCGACACAAGAATGATGTCATTTTTATCCACATCAATCCGATGTAGGAATTCTACTTAAGATTGACATCAAGTTTGCCCCTGGGAATGACAATGTTCTGATGTGGCAATCCGGTCAGACTTATACTTTATTCCGATTTAAATCTGACTTAGGAATGATGTTATTTTTTTTCTACATCAATATGATGTAGGAATTCTTTGTAGGCTTGACATCAAGTTTGCCATAGGCATTACAATGTTCCAATGTTGGTAATATGATCAAAATACTGCTTTGATCCGACTTAAATTGTACATAGGAATGATGTCATTTTTTTTATCTAACTCAATCTGATGTAGGAATTCTAATCAGGACTGAAACCAAGTTTTCACCTAGGAATGACATCGTTCTGATGCTGACAATCTGATCAGAATACTACTTTTTCTCACTTAAATCCTATACGTAGGGATCTTGTCACTTTTTTCCTACATCAATTCAACATGTCAATCCTATGTAGGATTCCTTCATTCCTGCACTGGAACATCATTTCTATGCAATAATATAACAGTACTTAGACCGAAAGGTGAGCTTATTAACAGCCCGCCAAGGCAAACATACTGAAAAATAAAATATTATGTGATAATTTTACAATCTTTATAAATTTTTTTTTGTTGCTTAAATTGCCTCTTCCCGGCTCTGGTATTAGCTGTCCTCAGTTTAAAAAAAAACAGCAGAAAGCAGGAAACACTACCCAGCTTTCACTTTGTTTCACCAATTAGTTTATTTTTCCTGAGATTAGGTGCCAATTTAAACTTTGATTCATCTAAGTGGCAAATTCTTCATGCTGCAAGTTTTGCAACAATGTAAATTGCAACAATGGATATGGTCCACAGAAATTAGTTTCTGATTAAAAACTCTTTTTGTAAAAGTTTGATGGACGCACTAGTGCGATTACAGATTTCCAGCAACGGGAATAATTAACTTTGCATAATTGCTTCATAATTTAACATAAAGATTAATTCCTTGCTTAGGCTACATAACGAACATTTCATTTCAAAACACTGTCCGCGCACCATGCTGCTGTCTGTCTTGGAAGAAATGCAGAAGATTGATAGCTGCCAGATCTAGATCTAGAAAAGACCAAACAGCAATGGCTTCTTTGCCTTAAATAAAATAATTAATGCTTAAACTTCAATCCAGTTTGCTGGTAAAATGTTCTGGTCCAGCAACAGAATATTTTGGAAATATTAAAATATTTTATGTTGTATATTATAACTATACATTGTACTATATGTGTATTTACCAATGAATATAGCCTTAAAAAGTATCCAAAACATCTTTATTTTCAGAATGTAGTTTGCGTTGCATTTTTATCAAAATACTAAAATGCAAATCAACACCAACACGCCCCAAAGTTAACAAAACAATACTGTCACACTGATTGCTGAAGTAAAACTAGTGCAATGGAGTTGAAATTCAGTGGATTTATATCATAGATGCAGCTGTATATCAACTGGTATTTCAGATGAACCATAGCCAGATCACAAAAAATCATATCAAGATGTCTGCATTATTCTTTTACACCTAGTCAAAAGAGCTTAGCAGAACAACTCAGATGATTTTAAAGCTGTTAGGTTTTTTTTTTTTTTCTCTTTCATTTTAAAGTTTGATCTTCCCTCTTCCCAACCCGAGTTTTTCTTTAGTGAGTCACAAATTATGCCTATCCCTTCCACCAAACGACCCTCACTGTCATCTTTCAGCTTAGTCCTAGATCCTATTCTAGCATTGTACGATTTATAGTGAATGTGCTAACCCCATTACTGATTAACTGCCTAATCTCAGTCATGTCTCGAACAGTGCGGAGAAAATAATTAAAATGGAATGGATAATAATAATAGTTCGTCCATCAGGTATGATGATGACCTTAACAACACCAGAGCAATAAAGAACAGAAATTGTTGAGAATTTCAACACATGGACAATAAAGAGAACTAAAGGACACAGAGGACAGAATGGAAAGACTGTTCTTTCATGACTTATGGCTTCTCATGTGACTGATAAGTCCTATTTTTGCCCTGCAGACCCTTCCGCATAAATGACAAGAGTGCTCCGCTGGTTCAGTATCACTGGGCCTTTTCTTGCGCCGTTCTCTTTTTTTGATAGCCTGCTGGACTCTGTCAGCTTCCCATGCTTTGCTGCCTCTGGTAAGGGCCGCCCTCCAATTTGCACGATCAAGCGAGAGCTTTTCCCACTCACTCACATCAATGGCAAAGGCCTTCAGTGATTGCTTGAGAGTGTCTTTGTAACGTCTCTTTGGGGCCCCAACATTCCTCGTTCCATTGGAGAGCTCAGAGAAGAAGATTTGCTTAGGGAGTCTGGAGTCGGGCATTCTGACAACATGTCCTGCCCAACGTAGCTGAATTTTTTTCAGGTGGCAGAAGATGCTCAATTCCTTGGGCACGATTGAGGACCTCAGTGTCTGGAATTTTATCCTGCCATTTGATCCTTAGGATCTTTCTAAGGCAGGCCAGATGAAAGTGATTTAGCTTTCTGGCATGCGATTGGTACACTGTCCAGGTTTCAGCCCCATAGAGTAGGGTGGGAAGGACCACAGCATTGTACACTTTCAGCTTAGTGTCTGTGCGAATGCCGGCAACATCCCACACTCTCTTTCGAAGCCTGCCAAATGCAGAGCTGGCTTTGCTGATTCTTGAGAGAATTTCAGTATCAACACGAGCCGCGGAAGACAGTGTACTGCCAAGATAGGTGAAGTTCTCCGACACCTTCAGAAGACTGTCATGGACTTTGATATTTGGGGTCACAGGATACTTGTCGTCTGGAGTAGGCTGATGGAGCACTTCCGTCTTCTTTGTGCTTATTGTGAGGCCAAAGTTGTCACAGGCACTAGAGAACTTATCAACACAGTTTTGCATGCTATCCTCATCGTGTGCCAGAAGTGCACAATCATCAGCAAATAGTAGGTCACAGGCTTGAGTATTTTTGGTTTTGGTTTTTGCCTGAAGTCTCCTGAGGTTGAATAGACTGCCATCAGTTCGGTACTTGATGCTTACCCCTTGAGGAGGAGAGCTAAAGGCTTCTTGTAGCATTGCAGAGAACATGATGGATACTAGAATGGAATGGATACTAGAATAATAAATAACACCTTGCTTAGACTTTTCTTTCATAAATAATTTATGTATTTTATAGTCAAAGACTCCAACAAAAATTAGTATTATATTCATGCTTCAGATTGAAAATAATAATAATAATAACAATCACCTGGAGAAACACTGTATATGAACATAATGTTATACGTCGGCAGTGTCAACAGTGCCGATCTTGCCTCTAAATCTAACACCTGTCTTCGGCATTGGTGCCATTTCAGTCATATGAAAGGTTCGACACAGTGCCTTTGTCACTTTCGTTTCAGAACAATATCTTCACAGTATTTTGAAACTATTTGTTGCATCCAAACTAAAACTAACGAAACAATCTGAACTGGCCTACGCTTGAAAAGTATTTATTTATAAGCTTATAATAATGTGAGAGAAGGGGAGGCCGAGGATGAAATCCGCCGTAGTCGGATGAAATCCGCCGTAGTCAACAGTTCAGCATTCTTTTTTAAAATATTTAAAGTGGAGGTACAGAGAGACTGGTGGTTTGGGGGGGGGGGGGGGGAGATCAAGTACCGGTAATCAAATTTAAACATATGACAGGTTTACTCATTGGAAGCCACCATCTTCTACGATCATTATTAATTTTATTTATCTATTTATTTATTCATCTATTTTTTATTTACTTAATGATTTACTTATTTATTGTACGGTAGCATTATTACACGGTTTACACTGTATCACCATGGACAAACTGGCAGTCAAACAGTCAGTCAATGGAATATTTACCTCCTCACTTGTACAATAAATACAGTCGTAGATCCTCGTGGATTTCACCCTGTAACGAAAGGTTTCAAAGTACTTGTAGCTTATTTAACACTGTAGATAAAGTAATCCTTCATTGTTTGAAACACCCCATCACGTTTGCTTAGAGAATAATCCACGTGTGCAACACACTTGACTTCATGAAATCTGAAGTTGTGAAACATAGAAAGTGGACGGGCATTTTTCCCTTAAAACATCCAGAAAGACGTGCCTGAACTGTAGAGATTCTGTGCAACACATTAGACAGAGTGAGCTGATAAAACGTACTAGGCCTACCTGTGAGCATGTCTTTGGGCATGTAAGGGGGGCCGCGGGGGGGGGGGGGCTTTGTGGTGAGCGGTTCAGTTTTCTCATGACACACCTCTCTCTGTGGAGCTCGGCAAATAAACCCACTCTTCTCTCACTCTTCTGTCCCTCTCTCACCCTCTCTCTCTCGGGCATGTAAAAAAAGGGGAAGGGGGGGGGGGGGCTTAATGGTGAGCGATTCAGTTTTCTCGGGACTCACCTCACACTGTGGAGCTTCGCAAATAAACCTACTTCTCTCCATCTCTCTCTTTTCTCTCTCTTCCTCTCTCTGCCCCCTCCACTGGAAAATTGTTTGGTCGGCTGTTGGGCCCCAATTTTTTTTCATCTGATTTTTGTCAAATGGCCCCCCCCCCCCCTCCATACACACACACCCTCGACAGGTTTTTCTTTATAGGTGGCATAACCCTTCTGTGTCCCAGCTCAACTGTATCCTTTTAACTCATGACTGCGAATTATTTAGAAAAGGGAAAAAATTAATCAACATATTTTTTTTTCTGTTTTCGTTTCGTTGCTTTTCATGTTCTGCGTCAGCTGCATTAAGAGCCTCTTCACATCAGGCGATTTACCAGTTTTTTTTTTTTTTTTGTGGCGCATTAGAGAGAGAGAGAGAGACATAGAGATAGATAGATAGATAGATAGATAGATAGATAGATAGATAGATAGATAGATAGATAGATAGATAGATAGATAGATAGATAGATAGATAGATAGATAGATAGATAGATAGATAGATAGATAGACAGAGAGTGAGAGGCTTTTCATTTTGATTTAGCAATTGTGACCCAACACCTACGATTTGTATTTTGTATAATCTTATGGCACATATTTTATGCTGGCTGATCTGTGTCATGAGGAAACAGAAAAGTACTGAATGAAGACAAAACTTAGAAAGACAAATGTCTGACTCATGGTATTTGTATTTTGTATATTATATATTTCTTTAATCTTATTTGGGAAATTTGCCTTAGTGTCATTGCAGCCCAGCTACAACTGGGGCAATCACGTCGTCGCCACAGCACAGCGCCAGTCGGCGGTTGTTGCTTTTTTTTTCCGGGGGGGGGGGGGGGAGTGGTGGGTATAAATTTTATTGAATTTTGCCCTGGCAGAGGCCTGTTCTTTTCGAGTTCCACTTGCCAGGGTATCTTTAACGTGCACCACGTGCACATGACCCCCCCCCCCCGAGTTTTCCGTCCCTTGTCATGAGATGGTATGGTCTCAGTTCACACCAAAATAGTCACAAAGCTTGAAATTCTTTCTTATTCGCCTTTTATATTCTACAAGGAGGCGAGGAGGTATTCGTACTAAAAAGCAAGGTGTCTACTACCGAGGACACGATAACCGATAAGGATCGCGAAAAAAAAAAAAGACAATCTGGTGAATCATTACCGTACGAAACACCATGAGTTAGCTACTCCGAATCGAGTGAAGAGACTAATGATTCCAGAAAACAAGCCAGAATTGTGATCAAAGGAGCTCTTTCTAAATAAAATCACAAAACCAAAAAATCCATTCTGCGAATAAGGAACGATCAAACAAAAATACTTGTATAAATTTGACACAACCCCCGCAACAGAAGTATATAGGTATTTTAAAATATAGATTGGAATTGCAAATGAAGAAGAAGTGAGGCTGAAAGAAAACGGGAGAGGACGGGAAAGACAGAAAGGAAAAGAGAAAAGGAAGATAACATACAACAACCATGTTAGTAATATTGTTATATGGGCCTTCCTTCGTCGTTCTTATTTCTTTCTTAGTCTGGTTTAAATCTCTGAAATTATGGGTAATTAGGCTGTAGTGTAAAATATAATAATATGGTCTTATTTATTAGCTTCATAAATTTACACATTCCGTTTGCAGGACATGTATTTGGTAGGGGGAAACATTTGCTTCAATGTACGTGTATTTATTCTAAGTGGAACGTTTACTTCATAGTATCTGGTCGGGGGAGGGGGGCGGGGGAATAAAGTGCTATGAAGTATTCGTTCCCGTGGATCTTTTACTTTATAGTAAACTCCCCCCCCCCCCCCGGACGAAGTACAACGTCACACCCCAAAGAACGCTATTTTCAAAAAACTGTCAAAAATCGTTATTGATATAGAATTAGCATTCGAGGGTTTTTATGTTGACAGTTCGTCGAGTTTTCAATGTTTCATGTGAAAATTATTGAAAAAAGCATACTTTTGGCGAAATGCAAGGGGGAACATTTACTATGAAGTATTTGTTCCGGGTGACCTTTTACTATGAAATACTTGTTCTGGGCTAACGTCCACTACGGGGGACCAAATACTTCGTCACACAGTCACCCAACCCATCCGGTAAGTGCAGCTGCTTTATTTAACCCACGAGGCTATCTCGTTCATACAAAGATGAAATTCGCCCCCGAAACCAAGACATAGGTCCGAAACCATATTTATGTCAACCGCACTAACCCAGCCTTCAAACCCCCACGTCGATCCGACGTAGATTTGCATAGGATTGGAAGCATTACCGTAGGGGCGGGTGCCCTACATCCAACCGATGTCGGGGCTATGTCGTAGCCTAACCAGGGGATCCTCGTACAAATGATGCCTTTGACGTCAATCCTACACGTCGGATTACCGTAGGGTCAATGGGAGGCGATTAGAGCTTCAATTTCAAAGCACAGTGCTGAATGAAGTTCCTCTTCCATAGATTGCAGTGGGAAGCCAAGACAAAACAGAACTCTCTTCTTAGCCATTACACCCCCACATACCCCCCCCCCCTCCCGCAGCGGTGAACAACAAACGAATCTATGATTTGTTTTTATCCTCCCTTCCCATGCTTGCTCTCAGTGCAAATTCACGTTCATTCCTGAGCGTACTCGCTAACACGCCCCCCGTTAACCGAATGGCATTCACTAATCAATATAATGGTATGGCTGAGTTCATTCATGTTTCTGAAAAGCTGATATTATTATTGTTAATCAAACTGTCAGCCAACTTAATCAACCATTCAAATCAATACCGGTAATCAGGAAGTGTAATCAATGAGCAAGCTGTTTCATGGCGAACTAGTATGAACATTATTGTCCTTTTTCTAGGAGTATTCAGTTGTCATAGGGAAATTCACAAGTACAGTTCTCGCTGAGATTTTTGTTGTTGTTGTTTTCATCCAGAGTAATACTATTATTGTCAGTCCTCAAAGGGAAAGTTGACTAAGAGCCCAGATACAGTGGCTTCGGTTTAATTTCTCTTTTGGTTGTCTCCGCCACGTCCGTTTTGCGGAAAGCCGTGAGACCGGTGACGTACTACCATCAACGCCACTGCATCAGACCAAAAGGAAAGGTGAAAAGTAACGAAAGCAGGAGCACTAGGCGCTCTAAAATGCGCAGTGAAGTTTTATGACATCGTCTCTGCGAGTTGAGATTGATGTCATGAGGCAAAAATTACCGAAAGCGAGTCGAAAGCGAAACGTCACCGAATAATGGCAGTTGCATTCCTTTCCTCTGCCGCAGCAATGAGCAACTCTTTACAGTTTCCGCTATCTTTCATACAACCAAGCCGGCACTCAACAGTGCGTTTTGTGACGCACTTCATTTCGGCAGGCCAATAAACAAAAATAGAAAGACTTAAATAATTTAATTGCCACAGCAATATGAAATCCCCGAACAGAGTCAACATCAAAAATGCGATCCACTCTTTCTTGAACTTTGCAAAGAATCCTCACTTTAAAGATGGTTTAACTGTTTCGTTACTGTGCCCGGAGTTCTGTTCTGTCAACAACGAAAAACGTGGACATAAACCAAAACAAAAATGGGGCAAGAGGACTCCAATGCATATTACCCTCCTCAGCACACTAGGTGTGCCATGCGACTATGTGGCTACGAGAGCACTTTTCCTATGACATGGACGACCCCAAGCCATAGGGTCTGGGACAGCTTGCATCAAATATTTGATAACCTATAATGTAGTAACTATGCATGATGCAATGCACGCTGCATTAATTTGTAAGGTGAAAGCGTGCAGCTAATCTGATTTTTTTTTTTCACTTGAAATTTACTCTCCATAGGAGGTTATTATTGTGTGATATTCTCTGTGATTCCAGTTATTACATAACGTTATAACATGCACATATAGTTCCTCCAGTCTGCTAAATCTGTTTAAAGTTCTAATTATTCATTACAACAACTTGCTTTCAAATGAACTTAAGGGTAAAATTTCATCCACATTGTGACAAACATTCAGAATTCAGCTGCAGCTTAACCTTCTAACGCCCAGTGTACATTTGAAATAGGTCACCTGGAGCCAAAATGCTCTTATCTTTGATACCACTACTTTTCTTATTTTATTAACAAATGATTTGTCCAATTGCATATCTAATTATTTTCAATAATCTGACTATTTAAAATCGGTTCAGCATATTATGTTAGAGGTTTTTGGGGCTGGCAGTTTTCGTCTGGGCACTACAGGGTTAAGTATATGTAAGCTCAATGGAAACTCTGTGCTGTACATGTATTAACATTTCTACAAAATAATCCAGAAAGCTTGTGCTTTCACGGCAAATTCTGATTTGATGGTGTGGACAAAATATATAAAAAGCTGCTAAGAAATGCATGGTGTCTCAAGAACCACCGGTAAAAAAAAAAAAAGGGGAAGTCTGACTGCTTATGTTTTTCTGATATATATTCAGATATTGTGATAGTCATTAATTTGTACTCACATGAGATTAAATTTCCTGCTCATGTTTTATACATCTTTTAAATTTAAGATTTAAAGCTTATGACAATAGTGTCTCAAAACAACATTATGTACATTTTGACAAGAAGCCATCCATTCATACGTAATGTATGCTCAGACGAGGGGTTTGCTCCCAGCGTGCGAAAATGTTCAGTGGGGAGAGGGAGGATTCCTGAGAAGTCATCATGCTTTTCAATTAATTATGACAATGAATGCAGAGATTTCATTTTAACTACATAATACGTTTTTTCAAGATAACTGCGCCCCTTAGTAGTGTTTCCAAATTGGGCATGGCCTTCTAAACTAGTTTGTCTTTTAACTAGGTAATATTTTCTCATTTAATTTGCAAGAATGGACACGGTTTACATTGTACTACAATGGACAAACTGGCAGGCAAACAGTCAGTCAATGAAATATTTACCTCCTCACCTTGTACAATAAATACAGTCGCAGATGGACTTCACCTTGTTACGAAAGATACCAAAGTACTTGTAGCTTAATTAACAGTGCAGATAAGGTAATCTTTCATACTTTCATAGCTTGGAAGACCCCATCAGGTTTGATCAGAGTGTACTTCATGACATTGTGTGCTATACACCTGACGTCTCCCTTTGGTTCTGGAGTCTGGAGTTGTGAAACAAAAGTGGACGGGCATTTTTTCCCTTGAAACTTTTAGGAAGACGACTGTGGCCTGAAGAGATTCTGTGAAACGCATGAAAGAAAGTGAGCACAGCTGATAAAACGTACTTGTGAACTTATCTTTGGGTATGTAGAAAGAGGATAGGGCGGGGGAAGGGGGTTCAGTGAAAGGTCCAGTAATCTTGTGACTTGCCTTGCACGGAGGAGTTTCACAAATAAACCCTATCTTTCTGTTTGTCTGTCTGTCTGTCTGCCTGCCTGTCTGTCTGTCTGTCTGTCTCCCTCGCAGTTTTTGCTCTTTAGGTGACATAATCCTTCTGTGAACCTAGCAACTGCACCTTTTCAATTCATGACATTTAGAAAAGAGAAAAGCATAATATTGTCAAGACTTTATGTGACATAAATTTCTATTCAATGAATATTTTTATTCTTTTTTTTTTTTCATTTCGTTGTCTTTCATCTTCTGCGACAGGTGCATTAAGAGTCCCTGTAGACGAGGCGACTTCCCATTTTTTTTCTCTCTTTTTTTCTGGCGCATTCGTAGCCCGTCAGCATCGCCTAACTCTCGTGCGCCGATGGCACTACTACATTGTTAACGCGCGTCCGGACGTTAGCAGCATTGCTAAATTTCCAACGCTCGTCAGTTGCTCTACAGACGGACGTTAGTGGCGCTGCTTATGGGCATTCATCGTGCCACCAGTGTTTGTCTGTGGCCCAGGCTACCAGCATTGCCGGTCGCTGGGATTTTTCCCCAAGATATGGGGATTTTAGGGGTTGCCTTAGGATTTTTTTTTTTTAAAGATCTTGGGATTTTTTGGGCCTTTGTATGTTTGTTAATATCTATCTGTTAAAAAAAACAAACAATACACACACAGAGGAAAAGTCCCCAGGTCTCTTATCCCAAGCACAGACAAGACGCCCATAAAATGAGTTACAAAACTGCCCTTCCCGTCACAATTAGGCTCTTTCTGACCTGGAAGATAAATTAAAGGGCAGTTTGAGATGACCTCTGCATATGAGCAAATGGCATGGCAAATTAGGAATTAAATGCATTTTATTCTAATTTCAATAGTATATTTTTTTCTGTAATATAGTGCATGTACTTTGGAGGGGTGGGGGGGGGGTGAGGAGTAAGGGTTTAAGTATTGGACTGGTGGAAGGGACACAGGGAGTGCTAGCGGTCCATAGGTGAAGTGCCTTACCCCAGGCGCTGGGAACCCACGCTACCTGCTTTTCCTGCCTTCGATCTTCCCTGTGACTGCTAGATGTTCGAGGCCACCGAGGCGACAGATGTGTCCTAGAAATTTCAATTGCCTCTAGCTGTCTTATTGTTTTAATTGATGATATTTTCATATTAGAGTCTCTCAATACCGACTCATTTAATTTTTTCTCCATCCATGATATTCCCTATATACTTCTAATAAACTACATCTCTGCTGCTTCTAGTTTCTCTCTATTTCTTTGTTCATTTTCCAACATTTGCATCCGTATAAAAGCACTGACCACACATAGAAATTAATATACTCAACTGGAAATGTTGAGTAGCAGCATTCACAAGTAGGCCATTTCTAATGTAAGCGCCCCGACAGACAGTTCACGAACCCTCGTATACCCACAGCTTGAAGCTGCCTGTTCGTATAAAAAGAAACCCGCATAAATGACAAGAAACTTTAAATTGCCTGTCTGTCTGTGTGGATGTATGTTTGTTTGTCTTTCTTTTTCTCTCTCTCTCCCCTTCCTGCCATTATTGGAGGAAAACGCCTGATAGTCAGATAATTATAAAAATTTAATTCTTTATACAGAGTCAGCATCGTTTCATTTTTTCCACATTAATAAAATTTGAAACTATCTAAGCGATAATGGCTTTGCTCCTAGAATCAAACAAGGCCTTTCCTCTTAATATCTCTCCACACGCACTAAAAGCTGCAGATTTGAACGTTTTTTTTTTTTTTTTTAGAACTAAACGAAATGGTAAATTGGATAGTGAAACGCTTTAATGGTCTTGTCCACAGCATTCACTGCTCTCCGTTATTTACAGAAAATGACGCATGACAAAGTTAAGCATTCTTGCCTCTGTATACTTGTCCACAGCATCCGCCGCGCTCCTTTATTTTACAGAAAATGACCTATGACAAAGTTAAGCACTCTTGCCTCTGTATACTTGTCTACAGCATCCGCTGCGCTCCTTTATTTTACAGAAAATGACCTATGACAAAGTTAAGCATTCTTGCCTCTGTATACTTGTCCACAGCATCCGCTCCGCTCCGTTATTTTACAGAAAATGACGCATGACAATTAAGCATTCTTGCCTCTGTATACCTGTCCACAGTATCAGCTCCGCTCCGTTATTTTACAGAAAATGACCTATGACAAAGTTAAGCATTCTTCGCCTCTGTATACTTGTCTCCACAGCATCTCCTCCGCTCCGTTATTTTACAGAAAATGACGCATGACAAAGTTAAGCACTCTTGCCTCTGTATACTTGTCCACAGCATCCGCTCCGCTCCGTTATTTTACAGAAAATGACATATGACAAAGTTAAGCACTCTTGCCTCTGTATACTTGTCCACAGCATCTTCTCCGCTCCGTTATTTTACAGAAAATGACGCATGACAAAGTTAAGCACTCTTGCCTCTGTATACTTGTCCACAGCATCTTCTCCGCTCCGTTATTTTACAGAAAATGACGCATGACAAAGTTAAGCACTCTTGCCTCTGTATACTTGTCCACAGCATCTTCTCCGCTCCGTTATTTTACAGAAAATGACCTATGACAAAGTTAAGCACTCTTGCCTCTGTATACTTGTCCACAGCATCCGCCCCGCTCCGCTTCTAGCTGTTATAGAGGCAATGAGTGTTTTACTTTGTCATACGTCATTTTCCATAAAATAAATGAGCGGAGCGGATGCTGGGGACAAGACCACTTAAGAGGCCAATTATTTGTTATTTTTCTTTGATAATTAATCTTCACATTTTGCACGTCAAACTTGTTGCGTGTCGGGTTAAGGGCGAAATTATCGACTTTCGGGTGAAAAAGAAAACAGAAAACTCAAAACAGCACAAATCAATTCTGTGTTATTGCAGAATCTTGCTTGGATATCAAGTGAATTAATATAACATCGGTTGCCGCATTTCTGTTCCACGAGTTTGCTGAAATGGAAATGTTGCGAAAATCGAAGCCTCGGCCATGAGCAGTTATTAGTGGAACTGGAAGGAATTTACACATTCATTTCTGTATAGTGTTCTAGCCTGAAACTTCATTAATGAAAGGGGCGTTCACACTCAAACTTTGAAATTTTGTCGATCGTAAGAACGTTGGCAATTTTTAAACAGTACTCTAGCCTTGGCTCTGAAACTTGATCAGTGGAAGGAATTTACGTATATTTCTGTTTGATATTTCTGAGTAAGCTTTTTACAGCTGCAAAAATTCTAAACAATAATGATGTTAAAAATAAATGATTTAATATGAACTGGAGGTTCATAAATTAGAGAAATTATAATCTGAAGCTGTTTTATGAATTCATTTGTAATAGTTTACTGGACCAAAAACCTTAACTTTTGCCGATTCTGTTTCTATGTCTTTTCACTCTCGAAAATTGAGGAATATATTGTGCGCCTTTCTGCGGATTACAAACAGCTACATATTTCTCTCTCGGTCTCACAATCTTTCATATATAACATGTCAGATGAAGCTCAGACAGGAAGAGACAATTATATTTACTGCAGTGCCTTCTGTGCTGGAAATCTAATTTGTTGACAGACGTTGCCGGAAATGTAGTTGGCGGCTATGTTGTTGTGATACTGGAAGCACATTGCGTTCTCTTGGATGTTTGTGTCACTGGTGTTTGGAATACCAGAAAGTGTCTGGTGGTAGCTTTTATCTATTTATTTATTTATTTATTAACTATTCTTTTATGTATACTTTCACCTATCTATCTATCTATCTATCTATCTATCTATCTATCTATCTATCTATCTATCTATCTATCTATCTATCTATCTATCTATCTATCTATCTATCTATCTATCTATCTATCTATCTATCTATCTATCTATCTATCTATCTATCTATCTATCTATCTATCTATCTATCTATCTATCTATCTATCTATCTATCTATCTATCTATCTATCTGTCTATCTGTCTATTTGTCTGTCTGTCTGTCTGTCTATCTATCTATCTATCTATCTATCTATCTATCTATCTATCTATCTATCTATCTATCTATCTATCTATCTATCTATCTATCTATCTATCTATCTATCTATTTATCTATCTATCTATCTATCTATCTATCTATCTATCTATCTATCTATCTATCTATCTATCTATCTATCTATCTATCTATCTATCTATCTATCTATCTATCTATCTATCTATCTATCTATCTATCTATCTATCTATCTATCTGTCTGTAGCCTACCAATTTGTTTGTTTATTGATCTATTTAATTATTGTTTGTTTCTTTCTTTATTTATAGAAATGAATTTTTACTGCGTCGATTTTTTTTTTATTGCTAGGTTGATCGCTTGTCCAGATCGAAAGTCCTTCCAAGATCACCTTTGAAAGCCGACTTTGCTTTAGTGTTTTGGTGTTTAGTAAGAACACAATACACAAACAATGTCAATGTGCAGATTACTCTTCGCTGATAAATCCCAATCATGTAGCTATACCTATTGTGACATGACTGCACTCTGCAACATCATTGCTATTTCAAGAGCAACACTTGAATTCTGAAAGCCGATATTGCTTGACAGTTAATATGTGGTATTTGCCTGTTTCTCTAGTGTCAAAACTCATACTGTGCATAATATTGTTTTGCATCCCTTGCACCGAAGGCCTGATCATAGTGTCGGGACAGTACAGAAAAATCGGGCAGAGCAACAATGGCTTTGAATATCTTCAGTCTTTCTCCCATGATGTGCAGAGCAATATCGCTTGCGCGTCTCTGTGTCTGCAAACTGAAGACTGCACAGGCTTTGTGTTCGAGGAAAAAGCGACAAGTTGTCGTTTAGTAAATGAATTTTGTGGAGGGTCAGTGTTTCAGCCTGAGAAAGGAGATCTGTATTCCAAACTCAGTAAGTAAATATTTTGTTTGCCTGAAAAAGCGTAGATTACTGTTACTTGTACATATGCACTCCAAGTTTTTGCGCTAGGGCGAAGTATTTGAAAGCCTTTTGTGACTCTAGAGCTAGAGAGTTTCCCCCGAAATACTCCTAACAACAACCATAATTAATTATTCTTCCACATTTTCTTTTTGTTTTCCTCCTGTTTTTTGGTTGAAAGGGGAGCAGGCAGGGTTGGGGATTCAATAAGATTTAGGGTCGAAGAAAGGACGGGCTTAAGGATAGGTGTGTATGCGCACACGCCCCAAGTGCAAAACGCTACGTACAAGTAGCAACAGATGAAAGCGTAAGTCAAAGATTCCTAATATGGATTAATTCGGGGGCGGGGTGGGGGAGGGGATACATTTTCTAATTCTAGATTTTTGGATTATAATTCAAATAAGGTCAATTATGTGAGAAAATAAATATTTTTGTATCTCACTGAAGTGAGAGGTGACGCACCTCCTCACACGATGACGAACCAGCATATCTCGACGGACAGGCTGTTTCCTAGTTTGGCACTCGCATAAAATAAAGTGTCCGCATTTTCGTGAATTTTGTTTTCGTAATGTTTCAGTTTCTTTTTTACCCCAACAAAGTTTTTTTGACCGAAAGGTTGCGTCGTCATTACTTTTCCTTTGTGTTTTATTGTATCATTACATGTTATTTCTTCATCGGATTTGCAAATTTTGGCCAGATTTCTACTTTTTACTGCCTCCTGAATTCACAAAGTAAATTTGCAAGAAATGGGCAATAATCCAGCCTCTTGTGAGACGGGATTCACAGGGTTATTGTTCTTTATGCATTCTTTTGTATGTGAACGTTCTTTGCTCCAGCAAAATCGTTATCTTATGGCTGGCTGTGCACTCAGAGGTATTTCTGGCATAATGGAAGGACTGCCGTGAAATATAGATGTCAATTGTCTCGTCACTGCCACCGTTAATACGCTAACAATTGAAAAATTGACGTAGTTATGACAAAATATTATCAGTTTTATGAGGTGTCTTCAATCAGCTGCCTGCGGGCTGGACCAAACTAGGCCCGCGAGGAGATTTTGACCTGTGCGGGAGCAAAATAGTTTTTTCCTTATTTTAACCGTATGAATGTTTTACGTGACCTTACTGATTAATCGGTTGGAGGGCAAAAAGAAAATGATATCATAGCGTGTGTTTTTTTTAGAATGAGATGGACCAGAGCCGGTGTTCTTGAAAACTGTATGTAGCATCTAAAAGAAATTTTTGTTTGGGCTCATATTTCACATTTAACCCAATGGAACCGATTCTTTTCTTATTTGTTAGTCTACAGCCTATTTTCGACTTTATTTCTTTGCGCTTTGAAAAAAATAGTATGTTGACCCATTTTTACAGTACTGTACTGTCCGAAACACTGAAATGTGTGTTTATTTTGATTTAACTGAAGTACTTGACACATTATCACTTTTTATAGGCAAAAATCATTTTCTAGTAGGCATTGTTGATTGATTTAAGGCAAAACATGACTAGATGAATTTAAATGGATACTTCCCATGGTAAATTTTAAAAAAATATTTTTTACGACTTTTATTTGGCACCCCATCCACTCTTCAATACGTAATGATGCGGTCCGCAGAGGCAAAAAGGTTGCCGAGCCTCGGTTTAGAACCACGCCGCGTGGGTACCGTTAATGCCGTGCCACGAAACTTTATTCTGTATTATAAAACATGTACATGATGATACCTGAGACACAGGATACCGAGACGGATCAATTCGCCAGATGTCGTTCGTCGCGCTGAGGGCGTATTATCTATGTGAACAATGCAACAATGTTCACACATCCTTTCATAAAACAACGAGAAATAAGTAGTAAGAGCAATGTCTCAGCCAAATTCTGGACGTATACTGAGAGAAGGAATGGTTCGTCTCGGTAGTACTACTGTGAATTTTCACAAGAAGGCGGTACATTTAATGTTACCTTCAGTTTAATGTTATTCAAATTGGTGCGGATCAGATCTGGTTTCTTTGGGTTAGAGGAGATGCCGGTGTGACTCTGATTTAGGTTAAAGTGCTTGTGTCAAATCATGCAGAAGGGGAGAAACAATTGTTGCTTAAATTTTCCTTATAATCACACTGTCTTGTCAATATTATGTATTTTACAGGAATCTTGTCATTTCGAAAAGCATAAATCTTTGGTCAGCAATGACACAAGATAAGATAAGGTAGGATAAAACAAAATGGGATAAGAGTCACTTTATTATCTCATAAGGAAATTTCGAGATCTTAGTTCTTGTTTGTTCCAGCTCCACTTTTTGCACAACTGAGAAATTCAACTTTAAACGTGTGCAGTTTTAAAATCATTGGTACGGATCGAAACTGTGAAACAGCTTAATAAGTGGCACAGCGGGTTTTTTAACAAGTGTCAAAGTGTTTGTTTGTTATACCTCATCTGCATACAAAAAGATCTCCAGTTTTTCTGAAAATGCTAGATAGAACAAACAAGAACTAAAGTCCCGGTTGATTTTCACAAAGCGTAAAATTAAGAGCACATGCACACGGCTTACGTATCATTACACGAACATGTCACACGTCAATAATACGCTTGACATATGTAGCAACACGGCATAGAAATGAGGACAGTGTTTACAGTCTCATGCACAGAGGTCAGAGGGAGAAAATATTTTACATATGGTTTCATGAATCTTTCTTTCTGACTTCGTGTCTTTCTGTCTTTCTTTTCTTTCTTTCTTTCTTTCTTTCTTTCTTTCTTTCTTTCTTTCTTTCTTTCTTTCTTTCTTCCTTCGTTTCTTTCTTTCCTTTCTTTCTTTCTTTATTTCATTCTTTCTTTCTTTCTGTCTTAGCAATCCCCCCCCCCCCCACCACCACTTAAACCAAGAGTTGTATTGCAATATCACTTAATTATGATCGTTTCAGATGAATGTCCGACATCAAAAGGCTACAAATTCGTTGATATCGGTGGATATTGTGACTACTGTGTTAGGGTCAGCGGGGATTCGGACGAGCTTCTGAACTATGACAACGCCAGGCGACGGTGCCAAGCTGAGGGAGGGAATCTGCTTCATTTTGAGGGAGAAGACACCTATGACTTCACAAAGTTGGGCAACTACTTCCCTCTTTTCTTCTCGCGTAAGATAGTTTGATTTTTATACGTTTTGGTTGATGTTTGGCAATAAATTGTCTTAGGTCCAGAGATTCTTTAGAAAGAATATACGTGTCTTATCAGGCGCTGGTATAAAAAGCAGGAAAATGAAAATGAAGCTCTTTGCATGACAGTATGATACACAGCTCACATACAAACCATTGTTTTCAATAACAGATCATCAATGTAGTAACATACTCAATGACCCCCTGTTTTATAGATAGTAATGTCCTGTGTATATCCCCTCCCTTACTCCAACTAGTCATCCAATCATCCATCCATAGATTCATCCATCCATCCATCCATTCACCCACCCATTCTCCACTGAGCAAGAGTCATAAAAGTACCCATCCAATCGTTTCATGCACCCACCATTTGTCAGTCTATCCACATCGCCCACTACTTGTCATCTGACTCATCCCCACCAGCATTACCGTATACACATACAAATTCCTTAACAATATTATTTTTCCAGGCAAACAAGCAAACTACTGGGTTAGTATCAACACTCTAGACAGTACTCAACACGAGGCCATGCAGTGGGACAATTCGAGAAGAAACTTAACAGATGACGAATTCCTCAACATCCCTTGGGCACCCAATGAACCCACTATGAACAAGGACCAGATCTGTGTGTATCTTGACGAATATCTGACGAACTTTGCCGACAGTGAATGCTCTCAGATGAACAAGTACATTTGCATGGCAGACATTTGAAAAAATACTTGCCGTATAATACATAATAGTATTTTATAATAACCTTATCTATTTCTTTTGGACCTTATAATTCTTCAAAACTGAGTTGCTTGCATGTTAGATATTTGATATAAAGTACTTATGTATATAAAAAAAATTGTATACCTATTACTTTCGGACGTTATAGCTCTTCAAAATAGAGTGGCTCAGAAGAACACCCGAAGGGCGATATTTATTATCATACAAGGCCCGGAACGGTACAGTCAGCTACTGGCTCCCCATAATTTCCTATATTTTTTTAAAAAATAAATCCGGGAAGACCCTATCACACTAAACCCGGACAGACACACTCAGCTTCTGCCACTATTTCTTGGGTGTACATTTTGCTGGCAGCAACTGGTTGTTTCATACCGGGCTTAATATGGTATCCCCCTCAGTTGGATGCGACTGTTTGTGAATTGTGAACAAGTTCAAAAGACGTGTTATTCTCAGGCTAATAGTCTTTTGCACTAAGCCTGTTTTGCATCGACTTTGACTCAGCCTTCCTTTTAAACCAACAATGTATCTATAGAGAGACAAAATTGCTTCACACTCACGAATGCAGGAGGTCTCGTTTGTAACTCCACAGTCCACAAAACCGAGGTCAAACAGGCTTGACTCTATGCATTGTAGACCTTGCAAATCACCAACAATTTCGCCTGAAAGTAAACAATGAATAAATAAACAAATAGATAAATAAATAAATAAATAAATAAATAAATAAATAAATAAATAAATAAATTAATTAATAAATAAACAAAATTTGTTTTTATCCATGCAATAGACAGCATTTTAAAATCACATGAGACCTTTCGTTATATTCCTTAAATTAACTCGTTTAATATGTGTGTAAACAAGAAATAAGAATATGGCAGTTAGGCAAACTTTAAATTTGCTCCGATAAAAGTACACACATGACATGCAAATATATGCCGTAGTATTACAAAATTGGAGATAGTTTACCGTAATTTTGAAACATTGCCATAGCAAAATTTTCACGAAAATCGATATAATTATGGTCAGAGGCCTCTCTCTACCTAAACACTTATTCAATTTCAATTCTTTTCAACATCACTTTTGAAAAGAAAGAAGAAAGGAAAAGAAGTGAACAAAAAATTAAAATAATAAAAAAAAAAAAAAACTCACTAGCCGGAGTTTTCCCACAGCGATTGAGGTTATAATTCCACAATAAGCCTACGTATCCTTATGCGCGACGCGACGTTGAGTCGCTCGCGATTGTTGTTGCTCCAAAATCAATCGAGTAAGATTTGTGAGAAGCCATCTTCTTATACGCGACGCGACGTTCAGCCTCGAGCGACCATCGCGTGAGATCAAGTCATGTCGCGATCGGCTAGGTGGTCGCGTCAGACTGTCTGGAGGTGTGTCTGATTTAAAGCATAGCCATTGGTCGAAATATCTTGCGAGTGCTGATTCAGTGTGCGTACCATGTGTAGTACTTTTTCCTTGCACTACATACATCTTGAAAGTCTATCCCAAGACCCACTACGCCACTATACAATAGATTATCTATTCAAATAATTGATTTAATGATTAAAGCAAATAAATGAGTATAAACTGCAAACTTTGAATGCAGTTCTTACATACATAAGCCCAAAGTGAACTGTACATCTTCCAATCTTATGAAAAAGTGTAGGGATAACCAAGGTAGCCGAACAAGTCTAATGAAGTAGGAAAAGAGACCAGATGTGCGATTATTTAAATAATTAAAACAAATAAATGGGCATAAAATGCAAACTTTGAATGAAGTTCTCACATACATCAGACCAGAGAGGAAATTTACGTCTTCTAATTTTATGGAAAAGTGTAGCGATAACCAGGGTAGCAGAAAAAGGGTAATGAAATAGGAAAAGTGACCAGATAGGCGATTAAAAAAACAACAACACGAACTCACCAAATTCCATCCGTAATATTCTGATGATAATGAAATTTGAAAGTGTTTCTGCCCTTCAAGCTGGCAAGCTTAACGACTTGAAGAAATGTTTTACGCACCTTGGAAATCGAAACAGGATAGTCATACAGTGGATACCATCACATTGTGTACCATCACACTTTGGAGTGCCAGGCAATGAGAAAGCAGACCAACTGGCCAAGGAGAGTTCCGGCTTGGAGCAGCCACAGTGGCTCTTAAACTATTATAAGAAGAAAAACCTCATCAAAAACAACAGACGGCAGCAAAATAAACCAACAGGGTAAATATCATCTCCTGAACAGAGAGGATCAAGTGATATTGTTCAGACTAAGAACTGGTCACAATAGGCTACACCACAATATGTTCACAAAGTTTAAAATAGGAACATCTGCCATAAAAATGTGAGTGCAGCCAATCTCCTCAAAACACAGAGCTTATAATACAGAAATGAACACTCCTCGCAGCACTACGGGAAACATATTGGCCCAAACCCACCGACCTGAATGTCAGACTCTGTGGTGTTCTGCCACAACTGCAGAAAGCCATAGATTTTCTGAAAAGAACAAATGCCGTAGATTTTATGAAAAGAGCAAAACTGCAGATTTACATTTAGTGAACGAAAGAAGAAGAAGAAAGTTTTACTCATGTTGCAGCTTCTTCAGTTTTCCAAGTTTCTTTCTTGAAATTTTCTGTTTTGATGTATTATTTCTTAGGCTGATCTGGTGATGCAGTCGAATTGTCAGGAACAAGTTAACAACATCATCCGGTGTGCAACAGTTGCATTTGGAATACTTGTGCTTGAGTGTGCAAGGCAGATGTTTTAACTTGCTTTGAAAGTAGTGACCATGGGGGCCAATGTCTGTTTGGAAAAACAACTTCAGAAAAAAATCTACAGTCTCTATCAAGGTTGTGCTAGGTCTTGCCAGCCTTTAACCTCTGCAACCATCATATTCTTTTACAGCCACTAGTGCCAAATGTCTTGATTGATGATTGTCTATATCTGCAGTAATTACAAATAAGGTGCAGGATTTTCTCCCAGATCAACACGAACGACGAATCGCATGTAATGACAGCATGCCTGTGTTTATGATTGTGCGCACGGAACTATTTTTAGAAACTCCTGACTCGGCGGACGGAAGTGCTTGAATTGCACCGTCCTGACATAGTGGGCCTTGGGTCTATCCTCGCAAAGAAAAAAGTGAAACATGGCGACTTGACACGCGACAAGACGTCGCTCGCGCATAAGGAGACACTTTTGACTCGAGCAATCGAGCGACATCGCTTGACCCCGGATTTTCGCTAGCGAATCTTAGCGCATAAGGAGACACTTCGCGCGACTGATCTCGAGCGACGATCGCGAGCGACTCAATGTCGCGTCGCGCATAAGGATACATAGGCTAAGAGACGTCAATCAAGATCTATAGTGATGGCTGAACAGTGAACAAAATTCAATATTTTCCCTATATGGCTTTGTGAAATACGACACTTTTTATGACTTCCGGGCGTTTGCCGCTAGGAGGCGGTGCGAAATCTGTACACGCTAAAATTTCTATCTGCCTTATCTTATCAATTCTAGTATCTCTGGATATAATCCACTCAGAATTTTTGGAAACAAGGATAACACAGTATGTGGAAACTGAAGAAACTCAGGGCACGCTTGAAACTTGTTTGTCCAGAAAAAGATGCTTTTCTGCAACATGACAATTCTCGTCCACATACTAGATCTAGTTGAAAAACGCAGGATGCACTGCAATGCCTCAAATTTCGTGAGACCTTACCTATAGCACAGCCCCGATCTTGCGCTCTGTGAGTTTTTCCTTTTCTCCAAGTTCAATGAGCATCCTAAGGACACCGTTAAGATGATTATGCTCAAGTGCAAGCAATGTGCTCCGCTGCTGCCGAGATATGACACCTGATTTCTTCGCCGACGACGTACAACAGCTTGTCCGACCTTAATATTTTTTTGGGTGTATGGAAAGGGATGGTGATCATGTGGAAAAGTAATGACAGTACTTCAAAGAAAACATTCTACACTTTTACCAGATATGCGATTTATGTGGTGAGTGTCTTGCATACAAGTGAAATGATCACGCAGGAGGCAAAACTTTTCAGCAACGCCTCGTACATCTATAATGAGGGCAATGGGGATCTCTCACACAATGCATGTTTACTATAGTCCCCGCGGGAATAAATGAACCACGTTTTCTGTTTTCAAAGATAACTGCACCGCCGGGTAAATCCGAGTTCCCAAATTTGGCATGACCTTCTAAACCATTTTGTTCAACTAAAAAGTTAGAGAAAAAAGGGGAAACGTTTTTCTGGTCTGAAACTTGAACTGTGTGCTTCACTATTACATATTTTTACCGCAGTCGAAGAAAACCACAGAATAGGGAACTATCAGAAGTCTTAGAGAAAATGCCCACTTTTGGTGACTACAGGAAGTATGCGCACCGCCATTTTGGATGAAATGCAGCTTCACTTGACTTGATAGTCGGTAAACAATACCCGTTTGTAAATTTCCACTGGGGAGTAAGAGCTTACAAATGGCTCTAAATATTTTCAGTCAACCCCAAAATATGAACAAATCTCAATAAACAGATAATGCACTCAGTCTTTGGTGAAGACCGTCTCTTTCAATTCTTGTTACTGCCGTGACCTAGTTTCTCGATAATTTGGCGAAAGTGAGATACCTCTCTAAATACATCCTCTCTGATGTTGCAATAAACGCCGTTGTCTGCGGCCTTGTCATGAACAATTGATCTCATCCAAATGGTTCACGGTAGTCAAACGTGATGGCGTATTCCTGCCTTGTGTCGCTTCTGGTAGTATCTCTGTTCTGTGAAGAAAATTGAAGCAATGCATCTTTAGATGCCTAGAAAAGATGAAATAAATCGAAGGGGCATAGAGAAGCATGATTGTTGCCAAATGAAGTCACATCCTTCTTTCCTATCTCTCCAACATCCCTTCCCTGTCTCTCTACCGCCCTCTTCCCTGTCTCTCTGTCCCCCTCCTCTCCCCCCTCTTTACAGCTCCCCATCCTCATCTCTCTCCCACCCTGCTCTTCCATCTCTCTCTCCCGTTCTCCTGCCCCCCCCCCACCCCCGTTTCTATATATTCTATAGATCTAAAGCCGTGCCTGCCCATATTTTCGTCATTCCTCTGGACCTCATACATCTCGAGTGATGCACAGAAATGTATCACTCGGCTGTCGTTCCCACAAGAACTCAAGGCGAGAAATGTTATTTATAGTAACTTTTACTGTATACATTAAATCAACCAATTGTGCCCCCAAGAGAATTCTCACAAGATCAGAATTTTCCCACAGATAGAAATAGGGGCGTGGCCTAGAGAGGTAAACTTCACTGAAATACGTGGGCTCCTATCTGTCTCAATCTCTTTATCTTGTTTCATTCGCCCCCCAGCAATCCTTTTGATCTCACTTTCCATTATTGTAGCTCTCCAGGCTATTAATAACTACATGACGTTCCCACTTGGAATGTTTGTAAGTAAACTCATAATGATGGCATCTGGTCTACCTCTGTTTATCACGCAACTCGTTGTTGCTGCTGTTTCACTGCCGTTTTCATTTACATTAAGTACAAAAATCATGCACTCCCCCTCATCTCCGACCTCCCACTTTCGCATTGTCTTGCTTAGAGGCGTCTTTTATCAATAATAATACGGCCAAGGTCGGTCGTAGTCAAGGAGACCAAGAACAAAGATGGGCGAAAAACGGAATTTCTGATCACACTTTTCGATTCTATTGGACATAATGCTTCTAGATTCTCTTTTTTGCGGCTGAAACAAAGAAAAGAAAAACGTAAATAAAAAATATTAAAGGTTGAATTTTGTCATAAATGAACGTGTCCATGTAATTTATCGTCAAAAACTGGGGCTATACACAAAGTTTTATAATTTTTGGGTCATGTGGTCAAGTCGTTTTAGTTGCTTACATGTACTTGTTCAATCTGTAGCTCCATTACAGTATCACGATGGTGATGATGATGATGATGGTGATGACGCCCCTGATATAGGTCATAAAACTCGAAAGCTTGTGAGTCTTTTTAAATTAGTTGTACTTTCGGGTTCCAGAAATACCACCACTTTGCCTTTTGCCAAACGTCTGGCCAGAGGATGGTTGGTGGGCGTTTCTGGTAGGTCTCAGTCTGCCCTATCGTTCGGTTATATTATTTCTACTGTCTTGTTTTTTTCAGTAGTAGCCTACACTGTGACCGTTATCGTGTCGATGATGCATTTCTCCATCCAAATTCAGACTCAAAGTCTGTCTGGCCCTTCTGTGACTCACCGCGTATCTGTATTCATTTTATTTTGCTACTCAGTGAATGAATGTCGCCGTAGAAGTCCTTGCTTGGCGTGGCAAATGTGCAGGTCACTTTATCAAAGGGAGAGGATGGTCTGGTGCATATTCAGAAGATCACACAGACCTAGATGAATGGTGAAACAGATGGCGACAGCCAATAACCGAACTCGTTAGCATTAAAAACATCATTTAATTTCTGTAATGCCCATTTTAATATTAATATTCCCGCGACCACGGAGGGTCCTCAATCTGGAGAAAATGGGGATGTATGTGGACAGGGAGCTGAGTTTTGAGTCTGGGCAGAACATATCGACATGCTAATTGTCACATTGTGCTAGGAGAAAAAAAAGCGAGACGGAAGACAATATAATAGAACGATAGAACCGGAACAGACCCTACCAGAAGCACCCACCAACCATCCCCAGGGACAGGGAAATACAAAAGCCGTTCATCTGAGTTTGAGTTTTGGAGAAAGCACGTCGACATGCTACTCATCATATTGTGTTAGGAAAAAGCAAGACGAAGGACAGAGTATACTAGAACATTAGGAGGAAGGGGTAAAAATCCTATTTTCCATAATTGTTAATCAATTTTCATAAAGTTTGTGGTAGTGAATCAGAAAAAAAAAACGTGATTTGAAAAATGCATTCAAAATTTTTTTAAACTTTGCGGTTGTCATGGTAACGGCGGCCATATTGAATTTTCATTACATTTTTTAATTAAGAATTCTGTGAAAACTATCGGTTGAAATCCGCTCAAATTTTGCATACAGGTCAAGAATTGGTATGCAAAAAGCGTTACAACGCCATATTTCCAATAAATCTATCCATTTGGTCATATATGCCAACCTTAAAGTAGTATGTCATATTTTGTCCCGTGAAAAACTAAATATACAGTTTTCTGATTGCTCTGGCTGAAAAAATATCACATAAAACCAATATTGACCATTGTAACATCAAAGCATATTTATTTAATGACGCATGTGCAAAATCTGAGGGCAATCTGATCAGCAGTTATGGAGAAATTAAGAACTGAAGTTTTTAACATGCGCTGAAAACAAGAAACAGAGAAAAAGGCTCCTAAAGTTTTCAAACTGCTCTGTCCACCCATGGGGGTGGTGTCTGAAAAACTTCCCAAATACATCTTAGAGACATTTCCCGGACATTTCAATTATATTTTCTGAAAATAAAAATGGTTTAACTATAGGATAATGTTAAAAAGTCGATTTCGACTATTTGACCCCAATGTTCGATATTTTACACCTCTTCCTCCCCTTAAGAGACCCTACTAGAATCGCCCAATCTCCCACCGAGACAGGTAAATGCAGAAGCCGTTCAGTAAAGAAAGTACATTACCTTCGTATTGTGAAAGTAAAGTTTGGTTTGTATATTTCTTAATTCCAATTATGTTTGTTGATTCTATTGGCTTTCATCTCAATCGTTGCTTCATGTCACTGACCCCAGATTGCCCCATCGCTTTTGTTAAGCCTGTGGACTGGAGAGGGCCAGATGATTATCTCAAAAACCAGTAGAGAATGTCCTAACTATTTATTAGATATATTCATTTTTCTTACAAGCAAAACGTTGTTGTTGTTGTTGTTTTAAATGACTGTTAATTTCCCCACAGTAATTGTTGGGAAATTATAATTATTCTGTTAGATGCCCAAATAAACCAATGTGGTGCTTGCTGAGAAAAAGTGCTAAATTGAAAACGTGGTCCACCTGTACAAATCTGTGATAAATACATTGGGTTAGGTCGCATAGAGTCATGTTTAATATTCTTAAACATTTTATCCATGAAAAACATTTTGTTCACACACAGATGAGGGACAGAGGAATCGCAACCAACCAAAAATATCAGTTTTGACCGATGCCACCCTCTTGATAGATAAAAATGCCATTTTCCCCATTCGCCCCGTCCGGTTATCTCGCAGTCTGAGAAACAGAATTCCATCACGTTTTAAAAAAATAATAATTCCAGATGTTACTATGTGTTTATTGCTATGTCAGAATCATTAAATAACTTACTGTTCTAGTACAAACGAGTTCTGTCAACGTGCACTAAAAGAAAATATGTTAACCGTCTTGGCGCCAGACAGTGTCACCAGTGATACATTGAAATTTATCACTCGTCTGCAAGTTCCTACAAGAACTCTAGGCGATGAATTTTTTTTTTCAAATTCTACAATATACACACTAAATGAACCGAATGATGACAAATACGCATTGATTATGCCCCTAAGAATAAATTCTCACAAAATCAGAATTCGCCCATACGCAGAAATAGGGTCGGGGCCTAAAGGGTTAAGATTTTTTTTTTTATACCTATGCACTTATTATAAAAGCTTGACGTAAGTCAGATGAATTTGTAAGTGCATGGTCTCAGCATCCTTCAAGCCAACAGAAGACGTCAAGGATCGATATGTATGCAAAATATGCATCGCCTAATCCCTTTGATACGAGGAATATTCTGGCAAAACATGTTCAAATATGTCATACAAATGCACGAAAAAAGTCTACCAGGTTTGAGTTTTGAGTTTGAGTTTGGGTTTAACATACAATTAAATACATTCATATAATTTTAATACATTGGTAAAAAAAAATCTACAAAAGTTGTTTTGTACAGATCTCGAAAAAGTTTAGAAAACGAGTATAAAAGTTATTAAATCAATTTGTAGATCTTAGCCTCTCTCAGAAAAGACAGGGTCCAAGTCTGAAAATAGTTTTTTCACGGATCCGCAGGCACAGTGTCTTCTTTGGATATACCGTACATGAAGTCCACGAACATTATCTATACATTTTTTACAGTACTGTGCCATTGTTGTGTAGCAGCCTATAATTTTTTTACTTTGTACAATCGGGCAGGCCTAAAGGCAAAGTCACAAATTAAGATAAGAAAATCACGTCATTACCTCATGAGGGAAATTCTCTTTCACAGAGCGTTGAAGAGTACAATGCATGGTGCACACATCTTACGCATGATTACTTAAACATATCATACATCAATAAATTCAATAAGGGACATGACATGAAGTACATGATAAGGAAAATTAGTGAAATATGACACCAAGACTGACAAGGTTCTAACTAGCTTCCGTCAACTTCTGAGAAATTGATGATTGAAGTTCCATGTGCTGGTAGCTTTTGATGTTACGATTTTTATTTTTTTTTACTTACAAATTACACACCAAACCTGCTTGGTATTTTGACACACAATGGAGAAGGCCTATAGAAGTAGTGTGTAGTGTGTAGCTCAGTTCAGCCAAAAAGAGGACATAGCACATCGTAATTCTAAGGGGACGAGACATCCAGCTATTTTGTTAAGGTGAATTGCCGAGGCAAAAACGAACTTCCGTATCTTCCTGTGTTTGCTTTCATGTGTATTATTCTGTTGTTCTTGGATGATGTAGAAATTTGATAAAACAAGGGATGGTGACTGTCATTTAAGATGGATACAAATTTCTTTAAACAAGCTTGTGAGTACAGATGGTCAAAACTGAAAAACAAAAATGACTGTGTTGTTAACTTTGTTAATTTCATTCATTATTGGAAAGGGCCCCGTACATGAATATCTTTGTTCCCTCATTGTTTTAGACAATTATTTCACTCATTTGCAACAAACAACAACAACAACAACAACAACAACAAACAAAAAATTTAAAAAAATTGAGTGCACAGTATAACAGTAACTTAAAACAAGGATGAGAGTTGAGTTTTAGATGATTGTGTTAAATAAATAAATAAATAAATCAGTAAAGAAAGAAAGAAAGAAAGAAAAGAAGGAAGAAGTTTAAAGGTATTAGTCGGATACTTCAAAAGTAAGTTACTTAGCTGATGACGTCTTACTTTCATTCTCATGGGTTGGTAAAATATGTAGTGTACATGCAACTCACCTGCTACCGATTTCAATATGTAATAAGGTCATGAAGCAATCTACATACATATTTTTTTGCAATTTAAAGGGGGAAATGCTGTGTAGTTAACAAAACATGATCTAGAGGGCCATGCCAATAACACAGACTTTCCAAGAAGCCAAACTCCCTTGGAAAAACGTTGTTCATTGTTTCTACAGGGATAACAGTTGCCGGTTCCTACGAAGCTTGTATTTTCTGCGCATTTTTTTGTGTCGGGAGCAATGCCCAGACACGCCAGGAACTGAATGGGATTGTCAGAAGGCGCTGGCGGCCATCTTGGGGTGGGTCGCGACTCATTATTTGAGTCATCGTGTTTGTAAACGGAGCAGCGTGTAGGCCTTTGTCTATGAGAAAGTTTATCTGTCTGTCTGTCTGTCTGTGTACTATCTATCTAATCTATCTATCTATCTATCTATCTATCTATCTATCTATCTATCTATCTATCTATCTATCTATCTATCTATCTATCTATCTATCTATCTATCTATCTATCTATCTATCTATCTATCTATCTATCTATCTATCTATCTATCTATCTATCTATCTATCTATCTATCTATCTATCTATCTATCTATCTATCTATCTATCTATCTATCTATCTATCTATCTATCTATCTATCTATTCTCATCATCCTTTGTCTTCCCTCTAGGCTTACCCCACCCTCTCGCACCGCGTCATGCACATTAACACCATTGGCTTTACATTGCAGTTGTGGTGACTTGTGTCGGTTGAATCAGTCTGGTGTCTTTTGTTGTTTTTTCTCAATCGAGGAATTTTATTCAATTTTATGTCATAGTGTACGGAAATGGTATGTGAGTGACTATAAACAAATGAAAGTTACAAAATAAATCACAATCAAATTAAAGCTACAAAATCAATCACAATCACCGCTATTTTTCAACCCATTACCTAGGCTGGGTTAGGCCAGCATCGAGCGCTCAGCCCACACCGCGATGGTGAGATGGGGTTTCAATGCGGACCATTCCGGCTGGCGTCGGGAGGCAGGGAAAGAGGCGGCTGGCAAAGCGACGCGTGGAATCTAGTTCAGTAGTGTATATCTATGGTCGGGAGTGTTTTCTTGAAATGTGTTAGATCTAGATCTATATCTTACTATAAAAAAAAAAAAAGGGTGGCGGGAGTAATTCATTGTCGTGCAATTTTGGCCTTTTTTATTTTGGTCGACGCTACAGCCTAAATGATAGTTTCCAAAATGATAAGGTTAATTTTCCTAAGTGTCAACTAATCCAGCCCAATCGCTTTTGCATCGACCGATTGTATTGATTCAAGTTTCAGGTATTAATAAATAAAAACTTGTCAAAAATGTAATATACAATGATCTCTATTTTGGTCCCCTGTAGTAAGCCTACCGCATCGGAAACAATAAATTATTAATAAGCGTTCAATTCCGAACGCGCAGTTTTCTTATCAGAAATGGGTGCGTAGTGCTCTGGTGCGCATAAAATCTATAGTAAGACTGTAAAATACGGGAAGCTTTCTAGGCCAAGAGAGAGAGAGAGAGAGAGAGAGAGAGAGAGAGAGAGAGGGAGAGAGAGAGAGAGAGAGAGAGAGACAGACAGACAGACAGACAGACAGACAGACAGACAGACAGAGACAGACAGACAGACAGAGACAGACAGACAGACAGAACCGTGGGTTCACAGGTTTATCACCGATAATACCTGAAATAAATAAAAGAAGACTTGCATACATCGGCCACGCGGCCCGAAACAAAAGCACGGGCCTTATGATATCAATCCTTCAAGGAAAGACAGAAACAAAGAGAAAACAAGGAAGACCACCCATTACATATCACGATAACATCAAGAAAGTCAGCCAGCTGGAAATAAGTGAACTAACTAGGAAAGCTAAGGACAGGATTGGGTGGAGGAGATTTTGTCGTGACATCCACTGTAGCAGCTAACATCGATGACGATGAAGCCGACAGGTGACAGGTGAATACCTGGTACCTCATCTAGGATCTCAAAAATGCGATTCTCAGAAAACACGAGCGTGTTCACTGAGTGAGAAAAGCTCGCAGTATACAATACGCGACCTACGTTCTTGTTTGTTCCAACTCCAGTTTCTGCACAGATGAGAAATTCGACGTTAAACACTTGCGGTTTTAGTTTTATGAAAAGAAGTAAGAATAAATCCGAACTGTGAAACAGCTTGATAAGTGCCACAACGCACTTCAAACAGGTGTCAAAGTGTGCGTTGTTACACCTCTTCTACATTCTAAAAGATTTCCAGGCGTTAAGCAAACATGAACAATATGCAACCATAAACTGTTAGGACTGCATGCCGGTGGAATTCCTTCCATTGTTAGAAAACTGGTTCCAACACATTTCCTTATGAAATCTTGTGCATGCTTCTTTCCACGTGATTCCAGTATAATGGCATTGGCCGCTGGCCTATTATAAAGACGTTTATTATTTTCAAAGATTAACGAGTAGCCTATTCTTTTCTTTAAAATCAGTCTGTTTTTTTTTCTTTTCAGAAATCCAGAACCACGGCTAAAGTGAAATTTTGGACAATAATATATAAAGGTATATAACCGAACCATTCATTTTTTACCGTGTTCTTTTCTAGTACATCCATCTAGCAGAATGAAGCGGTCTACAAAACTGACATGTTCCAGATACAGCACATTTCTTGGCTGTGCTTTCATCCTCTTTGGTGGCACCATAAGTTGGTATTGGGGAAATCTAAAAGTCTACACTGACTCTTACTTCAGGGCTAGACTAGGACCAGAGAGTGGTTTCCAAACGCCCTGGACATTTTCCTTGGCAGTGATAGGCTTCACGATGGGGGTCTCACTTTCACGAATAGTGAGCGAGTATTTCGGTACCCACTGGACCCTTGCTATTGCTGTCTTTATTTACAACCTCGGTATGTTCCTCAGTTATTTCACTGTCCAGACGTCAGTGGCGTCTTTTGTGATCACAACAGGACCTATGATCGGTATTCCCTTTGGGACCCTGTACGGCTGTATACTGCATATTATAAGATGTTGGTGCCATTTCAAAAACATAGGATTATGTACTGGAATTATTATGTCCAGTATGGGATCAGGCTCGTTGGTATTAATACAGGTCATGACACATTACATCAATCCAGAAAACAAAACCGCTGATCTGAAACTGGCTGGCAATGCATACTTCACTCACGATGACATTCTAGACCGAGTGCCAAGTATGTTTTTCGTTATAGGTAGTCTAACGTTGTCATGCCATGTCATCGGGCTGTGTCTAATCCGAGATGTTAAATACGTGCAGCTGCTGGGCAAAGATGATGGAGAGACAATGGAATGCACGAGCACGGAACATTCAACAGAAGAAGGCAGAGAACTGCAAGAAACCAGAAGTCAACTCGATAAAAACATCACTTCTCTAGGTTATGGTGCTTCCAAGCCCTGTCAAGGCGACAGTCAGTGTGGGCAAAATTACCCATGCAAAAGTTATCCTTCCGACCAGAGGCCCGTTCTGTATATACAGTGATGTGTATGCAAATCCTTGTAATTATGAGTGTGGGACAGGCAAACTCAGTGAAAACAACGATGAGAAAGGGAGTGCCAGTGGACAAGAGAAGGACAAGAGGTGTTCAAAGACCAACCTTATAAAACGTGACAAATACCAGGAGAAGTCAAATGTTGGCAGTTTTGAAATGGATGGAAATAGTCCCCACTGTTCCGCTGAGATGCAACAATCCGACAGCGAAAATGATTCTGCTTGCAAGGAAACTGCATATACAGAAGATCTGTCCCCATTACAAGTTCTGAAGACCCCAACCTTTTATATCTTGTGGACATGTGTACTGACTTCCACCTTCAGTTTCGTTGTGACATCAAATTACTACAAAGCGTACGGCCAGCTCTGGATCAAGGATGACCATTTTCTAGCTAATGTGGGAACCATCAATTTGATTGGCTTTTCCTTTACAAGAGCCATATGGGGTCTGATGGTAGACTATTTGGGAATCAAGAAGACAATGATTTGCTTTCTTGCTGGTTTATCGTTGGGTTTGACCCTGTGGTATTTCACTATTATGGTAAATCGATGGTTGTATTTAGTTTGCACCTGTGGAATTGGTACATTAGTCGTGGGATTTTTACTTTATTTATGCCATGGCAGCGCTTAAAATGTTTGGACACACGCATCAGGCAAGCAACCTAGCACTTATCTTGTCTGGAGATATCCCTTTGAATTTAGCCGGAGAAACATGGAACTCCGCAGTTTGTTACCCAGTCTGTGTGTACTGAACAAAAAACAAAACCAAAAAACAACAACAACAACAACAACAACAACAATAAATGCTCTTAAATTTGAAGGTTTGAGTTTTGAGTCTGAGTTTGGGTTTTACTGCCCGTCAGCACGACACTGGCCATTTCGCGCCCTTCACTCCCCTTTGCGCACACTTCCTTTATCTATTATATATTTCAGTAACTTGCAACCTTTGGCATGACTAACTGACCAAACTATACACTCTTCAGGCGTCAAATTTGGCAGGAAGGTGGCAATTGAGATAAGGAAGATGATGGCTATAATTAAAAGTTGTTTACTTCAAGCATGTATTTTTAAAAAGATAACAATGTTTATTGCTATGTAACGTCTGTATTTTTGCATTTTTGTTTCGTAATATATAGTACCGTGCATGTCATAAAAAGTAACCGTATCAAGCGTTCAGTTTGGTGCGTAGTGTTGTGGTGCGCATGAATTCTGATGTAAGACTGTAGTTTATTACTTTTATTATACTAGGGGGGGGAGGGGGATCACATGATTGTTTATTCCGGGCAATGCCCGGTTGGACATCTAGTTAATTTATATTTCCTATCCAGAGCTGTCAAGTTTAACATAGAATTAAATACTTGAAGGTGTCTGAGGGACTAAACTGTTACTCTAATATGTGAGCTACATTTTTACAGAAGTCATGTTCCTTCCTCTTTTTTTTTTTTTCTTTCATTCACTGTAAATTACCTGTATTGTTGTGCACTGATTCGAGGAGGACATGGGAGAGAGATAGCATTGCGTATGTTCTAATTTTATTATTTTTGTACTAAGTGTTGACGCCTGCTTTTTACCATCTTAAATACGATACAAATGAGACGTTGTTTTGTTAGTTGTTTTTGTTTGTTTATTTGTTGGTTTTTTTTGCTTCATTATAACTTAATATCCAGCCCCATTGAGCACTATTTTACTGAATATCTCAAGTAAAACGAAAACTGTGCCACCCCACCCCCCTCCAAAAATAAAATAAAAACTTAAGGGATATTTGCCATATTGTTGAATACATTTTGCCAACTTTCAGGTTTGGTCACGAAAGTGGTTCCCCCACTCATAATTTCATTATGTGTAAGTGTCATTCCAATCGTACAAAAACTTTCCCAGACATGTGTTTGTGACGTGATGTAGTATGTGTTTTAGCCCTTTTCCCGACCAAACTTCCATCCTCATTTTCCCGAAAAGGCAAAAATGCACATAAAACAGTATGGCAATCGTTTCCCCTAGGAAATGGAAGAATACAGTCACGTTCAGTCATGTTTGTTTCCATCTCATTGTCCAATCAGAATGTGAATAAAACTAGCTGCGCGTGTAGTGTAGGAAATTCCTGGCAAAACAGGTACAGACAACCGATTACAATGAATTGAATCCATTTTTCATGTCAATGTCACCATGATATAAATGATGTTTTGAAACCTTGACCGATTTACACATGTAAAGTATTTGTCTTGTTTTTACTGTGCTGTATAATTATATTTCATTTTTACTTTTATCAAGTCGAAGGTTTGGAGATGATTACGATCATAGTTGTTGAATACAATAATGTTACATATTATGAAACGTTTCTGTGAATCAAAGAAAGACCTAAAGTGTCATATTAATGCTGTGTGTTTTATCAATATCAATTGATTACCTGGGAGCATTGCCCTGAATAGATAATGATTTCGTGTGCAACTCATGTATTCCCCCTGATATTGCACCGAATGGCATGACAGTGTTGTTAACGTTTGGCTAACTGAATTTGGAGAAACATATTTCTATTCTGAATGTGGCGGACATTTTAGGTTTGCTTATCTCTGAGAGCCATAACTCGGTATCTACTTTTAGGAACAAGATAAACATTGGCATGTATATTCGAAATTAAACGATTTACAAAATAAATAAACAGTGTCATGTTATCAGCTGTGTGAATGCAAAACGATAAAACTGATACGCCATCGCGGGGCGAGCTTTTGTTGAAAATATAGAACACTGGGAATTTGACTCACACACACACACACACACACGGACACAGACACCACCATAAACACACACACACACAACGACGCACACACACACACACACACTCGCACGCACGCACACATACATACGCACATACATTGATACACACATATCCATACACATACATACATACATACATACATACATATCAATATCTTTATTTCTCTATAATACATTACAAGTAATGTAACATCATAGAAAAATGATGATGAGAAATACATCAAAATGGATGGTAGCATGCTGGATGCAGGTAAACAGGAAACAAGACTCATGAAGAATATTGAAATAATGATATGAAAGGATAATGACACAGTACATAGATTATAGAGGATGGGATTTACAACGGCGTTTCCATATGTGATGGGATGAGAATATTGCACTATTGCGTAAGTATTGGCAGAGACCCCTGATTTCATATTTTCTAACATTTAGTTGGAACAATCCTTTAGAAAAATTTTTATGAATGTGGCCCAGACTGCCAACAATCAAAACAATTACACAGGTGTTAAAGCCCATTTTGTTTATCTCCATACTGAGGGGGAAATATTTATTAAATTTATTTTGGTAGCAGTTTTCAATATGGGCATCAAAACAGACTGCAACCTCTACAAGCCATACTCTTTTGTGTTCACGATCAATAATTGTAATATCAGGCCTGTTGGCAGTGGTGTCAAAATTTTCTTGGGTGTTATCAAAATGAGCTGGCCTTAAAGGTGTGTCTTTTTTCAATGAGACATGCGTGTTCCTTTTGTACACATCACTTACTTTCTCAAAGATCTTATTGACAACTTTGTTGTGTCTTTGCTGGTAAAGCGGCTTCAGTTTTTTACATCCATTCAAAACATGGGATACTGTCTCAGCATAGAAATTACAGAGTTTACATGTTTTTGAATAACTGTTTGGATAGTATGTGTGCAAAAGACTCTCACATTCAAGCACTTGCATCCTCCCTTTCACACAAAACGTTCGTACTTTATCACTTATTTTGTGGTTGGTTAAAAAGTTACAAGATACAGTGTAATCAATGTTGTTCCCATTTTCTCTAATTATTCTTCCTTGTGATTTCAAACTTTTCAGTTCTTCAACAACATTATTTAGTTTCACATTTTTATAACATTTTTGAAATTTCACATGATCATGAAGAGAAAAATGAACATCATCATCAACCTCGACATTGTATTTAAAGATATTGTTAGATTCCTGTAGTTCAATTTTTTCTCTGGCACACACCTCCTGGAGGTTGACCCAATTTGATTTTGACCAGTTGACCTTGCTTTTCTTATTAAGTTGACCATTTTCTTTTAGTTCATATCCTGCAAAATTTATATTTTCTCCATCACTCTCTACTTTTGACACTTTTCTTTTAGTCATATGCAAATCAAGTGATTGGGTCGCAGCATTTTTGACTAAAACATCATCATTATTCAACATTTCTAGGTGAAACGCAAGGTGTTTAGCGTGGTATAAAATGGCAGGATTAGGAACTCCGAGACCCCCTTGGGCTCGTGGACTGAAAAAGAAATTTCTAGATGTAGATTCATTTAGACCCAGCCAGGATCTGGACAGATGGGGTATTATTTGGACTGGTGGAGTATAGTCTGGCCTAGCCTAAAGTATACCCCGGGGTATAAAATGGCTTAGCCCAGAATATACCTGGAGACATAAAATAGGCCAGGCTCCTTTAACCCCTGGTGTAATCTGGCCCGGGTATAATCTGGGCTGCTATGATGGAGTTAAAGTGGCTTAGTCTATTTTGAACGCCGGGTATATTCTGCGGTAGGCCAGTTTATACCCTGGGGTATACTTTAGGCTAGACCAAACTATATCCCACCAGTCCAGATTATACTCCCACATTCAGGCAAAATATTCAAGGTTACAACAATAAGTTTTTAAAATTTATTTCACCCGCAAATGACATACACTTATTCACTATAACACATAACTGCAATCTTTCAAATGCCCTGCAAACTATTCCAGTGCCTTAAACCATGAGCTACAATAAATGTATACCGTTCTACAAATAAGCTATCACAGAATTTACTAACAAGAAATGTTAAGGCAACATGATCCATCGAATTTTTGCCGTCACATACAGTAATTACTTTATACAATGCACTGTTGTCTCAGTGGATTTAATCTGGCAGTTTAGACAAGTGTCAAGTCTACTTTACTAAGCTTTCTGTCCAGTTCTACTTGAATAATTGAAAAGATTTAGGAAATATTTTTTACATATAGTTGATACAGACGTTACTGCTTGTAAATTTCTAGAATGATGTGTAGGTCATTTTTACATTCCCTCTTATCTTTATACTATTTCACGATGACGACGATGATGATTCTGATATTGATATTTCTCTTATTTTCAAGTGTAAACAAGATGATTTGGTGTTCTTATTGTCATTATTGAATATTACTGGTTAGCATTCTGTAACGTTTCAAGTGGATCTGGACAGATGGAGTTAATTATGTGAAAAAATGTAGTGTGTATTTAGTTTTATGTGAAGTATTTAATTTCTGCTGGATGATGGAATTGCACTAATTGTCACCTGAGTTATAAAAAATGATGTTTTTTTTTTCTATTTGTGTTCTTTTTCGGCTTTTCCTCTCTACATTATTGTAACTTTGTATGTGGGTCTTCCCACATAAGTAAAAAAACAAAGAGTGTGTGAGCTGGATATGACCCAGACGGAGTCTACTAAGGACAATTCCATCTCTCCAACTTTGTTGAGAGGCATGAGTCCACTGTCCAAGCTGATCTTCGATAAACTGTAGTTTATTATTTCATGTTTATTCATCCCATCTCTCTCTCTCTCCTGCCATCTCGATTTAACTAAATTATTTACAGCGTTTGAGTTTGGAATTTACGGCCCGTCGGCACGATAACGGCCACTTTGCGCCTCTCACGATCCATTTCTGTACATATTCCTTATTTATATTTCGTATTCAGAGCTGTTATTAACATAGAATTAAATACATTAATATAATTTTAACGCATTGGTGAAATTCTGAAAAAGTTGTTTTGTACAGAACTGGAAAACGTTTTGTAAACCAATATAGGCCCACTGAGCATATCGGCCATCTTTGATGGAAGGACCGACGCATAACCATGGCGATAGTACCTTTGATTTTGATTCGTTAGCTGATTTGCACTGCGAGCACTTGAGGCGTGGCGAACCAACCGGCGGCGAGCTAAAAGTAGTTCGCTACAGTAAACAATGGCACGTGTGTACATGCATATGGGAGACGTTCGGTCAATTCTTTCACTTCCTTTCCCTTGTTTACACGGATGGTAGGGAATCTGACCAGCTTGGATCCATCCTTTCCACCCTTGTCATAACAGTCAACTGCAATGCAACCAGCAGACATTTTAACCGCTTAGACATATCTCGAAGTTACACTCATCAGCTGATCCACCGGCCATCTTTGGTGTCGGAAGAACAAAACAAAAACACCCTGTGACGTCCTCCGCAATGGGCCTATAAAATTATTAAATCAAGTTGTAGATCATAGTCTCTCTCAGAAAGGACAGGATGCCACCTCAGAAAATAATTCTTTCATGGATCCGCAGTAATAGTGCCTGCAATGGTGAGCATACACAGAAATCGGGTAATTTTCAAAACATCAACATGATACATGTAATTATATGAGGATATAAATGCTAATGATAGCGAAGTACAAGTAAGAATTAAAATATAAAGAGTCTCCGGCAACGGTGGACGTAATGTAAACTTGTGAATGGACATTATCAAGGAGCAGTATTACAATCATTCTATTATAATGAGCGGGGCACAACAAATCCAAAGCTGCCATTTCATAAAGTAGCGATCAAGAACGGCCAGGTAACAGCTGATAACACAGACACGGCATACCGGTCCAGGTCATCCTGCTCCAAACATTACTCACACGCTCCGTGGCTTTTGTACCGGGCTGGCTCCACTTTCTATCCGATACTGGAGCGTCATGCCCCTTTATAGCTGCAGGACAATGCCAATGCGTACATGAACTATCCTCCCCGATTCCGCCCCTCACACATTTAGGAAACTCATTCAACATAATTCATACTGTCAGTTCATGATTTGAGGTCTTTATTTTAGGAGGTTCGCTGCCCTTGGCATTTACACCTCACTTTACTTGTTTTATTATTTCTTGTTCTGGCGGGGGGGAGATGATATGGATAAATTTTAATCTATTAATTTCAATACTATAGTTCATGTGGAAATTCATTGAATTTATAAGTGGGAACCCATGTAAAACTCATTGAAACATAAAATTCATTGCCACATAATTGGACAAAAATTACAGTGCTGGGCCTCACCGCTTGTGACTGCACGAACACCTGCAGAGCACTAAGCATTAAATTATAACATAATACTCTCTTTTAAATAGCATTAGTAGTATTAGCCTTGAAACAAGTACCCATAGTATAATCATGTGTGTAGTGTCACTCGCTGTGATGAATCATATACGATATAATGTATGCGTCAAGAAATCATCATGGCCTGCAGCTAGGCATTAATACACACGCACACAAGCAAACCGTAATTATCTTGAGGCCAACGGACCATAGTTATCATCTAGCACTAAAGCAGGGCATCTACGGACCTTTGTGCATTAGTGAACCTAATGAATAAGACATTGTCCAAATGTCAACATAATACTGTATAATGCATTAATTATAATACACTGTACCATGCGTCTCCGTACAAGTCGAGCATGCTGAGGATAGCGGACCACCAGCAGCTAACACCAGTACCAGGGCATGTTACTTCGAATGATAATTGATAATTACTGTTGAGCCGGAACCACATTAGTCTCTATAAAATTCTATGTGTCATCATCGGGGAGCAAATCGGCGGCATCTGCACACTTAACCACTTGCATACTCTTGAAAATCAACCCACACGTCTGTCTTTCTGACAGTTAATAAGTAAGAAAACGTAAATTTTAGACATGATTCAGGAGCTGATACCCGCTGGTCAAAATTTCCAATTGACCAATCAAAACGTGCTTCCTTACAGCGGTGCAAAGAATGGCGATTGGCGCTACCGTGCACAAGGGGAGTAATTCAAGTAATGGCAACCACACAAGTGCCTAGAAACTTCTATGAGTAGCCGTACCTTTAGTCGCACAAACTAGCGCTACAATGTGGGTACATAAAAAAAAAAAAAACAACTTTTATCCTGTCACAAGAAGAAATAGATAACATGAGCCCAAAACAAAAAATCTCAGTGCAGCGCCGAAGAAATGATAGCTGTAAATGCATTATTTCGTCCGGTAAAATCGAAAAGTATGCTAGGAAGTTCGGCATGGCGCCTCTCTGTGCAAACTAAGAAGGCCAAATATTAACAAATTTTTATTGTCACAATATCTGCAAGTTAGCTCGCGCGCGACTGTCAGAAAATTACTTTTATAATTTTTGAAACTGTTATTCAGACTGCAGCGTTGAGAAGAAAAAAAAGGAAGGAAGTGGCAATTGAAATACTCAAAATATACAATGAAATACTCCACCACTTTTTTTTTTTTATGATAAGACCATAAGATTTCATGACTTCATTTTGGCTGCAAGGATAGGCCAGGATACACAATGGTGTAAACTTTCATCTGATCCGCTTCACACCATAACAGACATCATGAATAATTCATCAAGCGTGGGATTTTTGTTCCTGACAGAGCAATCAAAAGCCAGTATAACTCGTTGCATAGCATAAAATCGTGACCAAGAGTGAATCTCCATAAATAACATGTGTAAATTCAGTATCGTTAACAAAACACAATGCACTACAGTCTGAATGACAGTTTCAAAATTACAAAATTAAGTTTCTTAAGCGTTAACTAATCTAACTCAGTCGCTTATGTATCGACCTATTGTATTTTATTGAAGTTTCAGGCAAACTGTTAAACACATGCGGTGTCGGGGGGGGGGGGGGGAGAGGACCGGGACTGGGGGGGGGGGGTGGGGTCGGGAGGAGAGAGGACGGGGACCGGGGTGGGGTCGGGAGGAGGAGAGGACGGGGACCGGGGTGGGGTCGGGAGGAGGAGAGGACGGGGATCGGGGTGGGGTCGGGAGGAGGAGAGGACGGGGACCGGGGGGGGGGTCGGGAGGAGGAGAGGACGGGGACCGGGGGGGGGGGGTCGGGAGGAGGAGAGGACGGGGACTGGGGGGGTGGGGTCGGGAGGAGGAGAGGACGGGGACCGGGGGGGGGTCGGGAGGAGGAGAGGACGGGGACCGGGGGGGGGGGTCGGGAGGAGGAGAGGACGGGGACCGGGGGGGGGTCGGGAGGAGCAGAGGACGGGGACCGGGGGGGGTTCGGGAGGAGGAGAGGACGGGGACCGGGGGGGGGGTTCGGGAGGAGGAGAGGACGGGGACCGGGGGGGTCGGGAGGAGGAGAGGACGTTGACCGGGGGGGGGTCGGGAGGAGGAGAGGACGGGGACCGGGGGGGGTGAGGTCGGGAGGAGGAGAGGACGTTGACCGGGGGGGGGGTCGGGAGGAGGAGAGGACGTTGACCGGGGGGGGGTCGGGAGGAGGAGAGGATGGGGACCGGGGGGGTGGGGTCGGGAGGAGGAGAGGACGGGGACCGGGGGGGGTCGGGAGGAGGAGAGGACGGGGACCGGGGGGGTCGGGAGGAGGAGAGGACGGGGACCGGGGGGGGGTCGGGAGGAGGAGAGGACGGGGACTGGGGGGGGTCGGGAGGAGGAGAGGACGGGGACCGGGGGGGGGGGTTCGGGAGGAGGAGAGGACGGGGACTGGGGGGGGGGGTGAGGTCGGGAGGAGGAGAGGACGGGGCCTTCCTTTGACGTACAAGTATAGAGCACGGAAGACTGTAGTCTCTTTTCCATGCCTTCAGTTTGATGCAGTTCTTCGCCTAGAAACGAGTGCGTATAAAATATATAAATACAATCTTGTACTTCTATAATAATAGTGTAACAAAGTGTATAGGTTCATTGTGTTGGTTGTGCAAATCATTTATAAACTTGAGCACGCATAGAGACTGTGAGAATGATGATTAAACCATCAATGAGTGCTCAAAGTGGCAGTGTGTGAGGCACGAATTGAATGGACACAGAATGCCAGTGTGTCACGCGTTAAGACTTAGATGACAGATTTCAATGAGGGACAAGAAAAAAAACAACAATCCAAAATACCAAAGAAATTTTAAAAGCCTCGTCATGTATATATCTACATACAAAAAGAGAGTGAGAGAGAGAGAGTGAGAGATAGATAGATAGATAGATAGATAGATAGAGATAGAGAGAGAGAGAGAGAGAGAGCAGAGAGAGATAAAGAGAGACAGAGAGACACAAAGAGAGACACACACCGAGAGACAGTAAGAGAGACAATGAGAGACGGAGAGAGAGAGAGAGAGAGAGAGAGAGAGAGATAGACAGTAAGAGAGACAATGAGAGAGACAGGCCGGCAGAGAGACACAGGGACAGTGTCAGACAGAGACACACAGAGAGAGAGAGAGAGAGAGACAGACAGAGATAGAGACAGAGATGGGAGGGGTTGGGAGGGGGGGAGGGGGGAGCGCAGTTTAGAAACTTTTACCCTGGGCAATGACGGGTTTCTTATATGGAAAATGAAAGTAAAAACAAATTGCTGGTCAACATTTCTTAAAGGGAAATTTCACACAAATTGTGCACAAAATGGATAAAAAATGTAAATAAAGTCGTTTTGTTCCTGACATGCGTCACTGCTTGGTCGGGTCAGGGCGCAATCCCTTTCTACCTGATTTGAATAGCCGGAACCCGTTTCAAGACAGGCAAAACGGAGCATAACTAATGGCAATCATGCGCAGAAATGTAAAACCCAGAGAGACAGAAAGATTGAACACGTTTCATGCTATAAAATGATGTAATCTTTTTTTGTTATTGTTTTTATGAATCTGACCTACATTGGCAAATACGGCCTTTTCTCCGTAACGTGACAGAACTGTCTTCTACTACCTATTTTGCCTGTCCTAAAACCTGTTTCGCTATTCACGTCAAGTAATGGTAACCATGCAAAGAAATACAGATTCCATAACATCACAGATACAAAATACAATAAGATAGGACAGCTGTTGCGTTTTGCGTTCCCAGGTGTCGCAGCGCCATCCAGGAGCGAATGCATGGGTGATATAAAAGAGTGCTTATGTAACATGGCCGAAAAAGAAAATACTGAGTTGTTGTTGTTTTTTTCACTCTAGACCTCGATAGAAGTCGCTTTAGTTCGTAATTATAACTTATTTCGTAGTTTGAAACCTCTGAGCATGTTTATTTTCTTTTAACCCTTTGACTACTGACGCTGTGAAAGCTAGATTTTCTCAAATCCAGTTTATTTTGAGATCCACTTATTTCGGCTATTTTAAAGTATATAATTATGAATCTAAATCAGGCTACTCGTCTGTATTTAAAACTTAGTAATGCAGAACTAAAACTTGTAGCTGATGAAGCAGTACCGAGTTCACAGCAACACCGTTTCAGTGCTGAAATGGTTAACTGTGGTAGCAATGTGACAAAATTGTTTATTAACTTAATAATAATAATAATAATAAATGGCATTTATATAGCGCTTAACCCTGTTCCACAGGCTCTAAGCGCTTTACAGAACTTATTTACTACTTTACAAACGCATTCACTCCCACATTCTAATTGTACATAATATGCACACAATCTCATGTCAACCACAGAGCAGAATGGAGCTGCCTGCGAGGCGCTAAACACACTGCACTGCTTCTTTCCCTCTCGCTGTCTCACTCACTCTCTCTCTCTATCTCGGAGCAAATTGTAACGAAGCCTGTTAGGCGCAGATCACAACTCACAACAGTTCACAACTCACAGCAGTTCACAACTCACATCAGTTCACAACTCACAACTCAAATAATATTTGAAAATTTATTAATAACAATATAATTATATTTTAATAATGAATAATAATAAATTTTTGTTGTTGCTGGTGGGGGAGGGGGGGGGGTGATATGGATAAATCTTAATCTATTAATTTCAATTTCAATTTTGCCCGGGCAGCGGCCTTTCGGCCTGCTCTTTACGATTTCCAACTGCCAAGGTATCTTTAACGTGCGCAACGTGCACACGGGCCCTCCGAATTTTTTCGTCCTTATCCGAGAAGACTTAGGTACTCGATCCTACCCCCCAATAGGACCAGGGACTTGAAAATATGAGAAAAATCCAATTTCCAACATGCCTGCACTGCCCGGGTTTAGAACCCGGGACCCTTGGCATGAGAGGCGAGCACCTTGCCTCTAGACCACCTTGTCCCCTTACCGCAGGTTCGAGATAATTATGTCTAGTAAGTATATTTTTAGAGTAAGACAGGACACAGGAGAATGAAAAATCTCTCTCGCCTTCTTTTCCACCTCACGGACCCAATTTATGTGCTGTGTTTTATGGAGACGCTCCTTGTAAATTAGATTTTGCATATCATTTTAATAACTTGGCATTGAAATTGCCCCTGAAAACGGAACCGATCGGTGTTATGCTCAAAGCGCTGGCTCAGCCTGCCGAGAGTGGGGGGGGGGGGGGGCTTCTGACATGGGACAGTCAAAGCTTGCCAAGAAGGGAATGTCACAACTTATAGTATCTAGTATCTTTGACAAAATGAGGTTCTGCCCGGGACTGTTTTCACTATTCTGAATGTTTCTGTGAAGTAAAATACCCTGTGCCGAGTTTAAATGGATAGTTTGTCCCCGAGTGTGGTGGATCTCTCCTTCAGACCTTGTATCTTGGGTCTTGATCTTTACATAATATCAATGCGAAACAATGTAAAATTTAATGAACATTGAGAATTTGTTTTAATTAGGGCGACTGAGTGCTCATAATAAATTAAAGTGTGACATTAATAATCTATGAAATAATGGTTTGATGCTTTGTTTTTTTTTTCTTATGGCAGTCGATATTAACAGAAAATTGTAAACTATTCGTATCCTTGACTCCACTCCCAGAATGATCGTAAACATCTAGGCAGCTGCCCTTTTCGAGTGTGAAAAGAGCGGTATAATTATTTTTAAGAAAAATAATTTCTCAAAGGTGACCGTTCGAAATTCTATGCAGGTTCAGATCAAAGTAGCGTAACTTGTCCTTGATAAATTATACTGACTTTCCTTATAATAATTTGTCGAGGCCTTAGTTCTTATTTGTTGCAGCTCCACTTTTTGCATAACGGAGAAATTCCATATTAAACGTTAGCGACGTTAGTATTATGAAAAGGAGTCGAATAAATTGAAACTGTGAAACAGCTTGATAAGTGCCACAACGTATTTTAAACAAGTGTCAAAGTGTGTATTTGTTATGCCTCTTCTACATACTTAAGGATCGCCAGTTTTTCAGAAAATGGAAATACAAAGATTTAAGAAGAACTAAGGTCGCCCTATGTCGTTCTAAGATACAATGATCAGGTTTTGAAATGTTGCTCTCACAGAAGACTAGATTTCTCTTTCGACATTTCTCTGAGTATTACCAGTGGGTAAAAACCCGTCTTTGGAATAAGATCACTGTCGGCTGTTAAGTCCAACATATATTCGGACGACGGGAAAAGCCACGGTGGCAAGTTGAAGCATGAGTCTAAGTTTAAGAATATAAAAATGAACGCACTATCGAACACACCTAGTAGCAATTCAGACGCAAATGCTGCGCCTCATGACCAAGGGTCAGCGGTGAGACAGAAGACTTTTGATGATATACTGGACATCATAGGCAATGTTGGCCGACTCCAGAAAAGAATTCTGCTCACAGTCGCCTTCGTAGCAATTGCCACAGCCTATCAGAATTTTATAGCTGTCTTTTCTTTGAGACTCCCATCTCACAGGTGAGTTTCCTTTCCAAAGTAAGCTCGCTCATGTCTGAATGAAAAATGTATCGTTATGGTTTGTAAATACACACGGGTTTACGCACTTCTTTAACACGGCCGCATTTCCTCTTTTTTTTTTTTCAACAACGTTCCAGAAGAGCTTCCAAATGATTTCAATAGTACATTATTTGTTGTAATTTCAATTCAGTATACAGTTAGCTTCAAATTTCTTTTTCATGCCTTGAGATGCACTGTACCAAAAAATAAGCGTTTATCCGGTCTATTCCTGGGATGTGCTTGTCGGGAGTCAAATCAATAATGAAGATAATAACAACAACAAGAGGTTAAATAAATGTATAATAAATAAACAAATAAATAAATAAATAAGTGAAAATGAATATGCCTTTTGAATGATCTCCATTCTAGAAATTAATGTCTCGCAAATACACTTGATATGCATTTCGTTGAAGTTTGTGTTTGTCGATGGCACCTTTTCAGTGCAATGAAAACGAACTTTTTTTTTTTTTTATAGGTGTTCCATTCCGGATTATTCAAATGATAGCTTCAAAATTCAAAGTTCAGACCATGCTACGCTTGTAAACTTGACAATACCTGTTGATGACTCGGGAAAGATGGCTGAATGTTCCGTGTATGGATCTCGTGTAGACGGTAATCAGAGCGAGAGATCGACTCTTCCTTGCTCATCCTGGGTATACGATACTAGAGTGTTTGATCTCACATTAGCCATGGATGTGAGTATCTTTCATAGCAAGTGTTAAAAATATTCGTGAGCCATTTAAGCGCCACGATAAGATAAGATAAGATAAGAGTCACTTTTTTCTTTTGGGTCCCAGTAGGGAAATTCACTTTCATAGAGCGTCTAAACGCACATACATGGTACATAGGCCCAACACATCATTACATAGGCGTATCACAATTCAATAACAGGCTTATTACATGAAGGAACATGCCATAGTACCTTTACAAAATATGACAAACGTCTAGCGATAATGTCTTGTTGAGGCGAACTGAGGAGGGCAAAAAGGATCTTCTGTATATTCAGGTTTTACCCAACACCTTGAGTTTAATTGAGATACTAATGATAAGAACATTTACCTTACCAGTTTGTTTCAGACCATGTTTGTTCTTTACTCGCCTAATACTGACGCATTATATGCCACTGGCAATCAGCTTCAATCCAAATCACAGACATAGGTGAAAGGGAGTGAAAGAAAAAAGACAAGTGATCAAGATGGGATCGAACGCGAGATCTCTGTTCCGACACCAACCTCTTCGCTTTTGTTAGCACTAACTGGGCCCTTACACTTTAATCGCCTCACATTTTCTTTAAATCGCCACTGCTAAGGTTGCCTTAACTGTCACTGATATGTTTTCACCTTACATTTCAGCTCAATCTGGTGTGTGATGCCAAAATATTGAGGTCTCACTCAAACATGATGATGTTTGCAGGGAAATTCCTCGGTGCCATACTTCAAGGCTTTGCCAGTGACATGTAATTTTTTTTTTATCTGTCCATCCATCATTTCCGTGTAATCTTTCTATCTATTCACTTCATTAACTCACATAATTATCAATTATTTAATCCTTTCTCTCATAGGATCTGTGGTCTGTTTATCAACCTTGATTATAATAATTATCATTCAACCAACAAATATGGATCTGTCCTTGTTATATTGCTTCTTCAGGCTGTTCGATCTGGCAGTCTGTCTGTCTCCCGAATCTACATTGTGTTACTTCTTTCATCCATCAGTCTATTCCTTCCCCCCTCCCCTTGGCATTTTCTTAATTAAAACTGATCAATTATTATCTCTATCCGAAGAACTATTCATCTATTACTTTCTTTTTCTCCCCATCAGTTTCGGACGCCGTCGAGTCTTGATCGTGACGTCACTTGGAATTCTGTGTGGTACGATTGGCAATGCTTTTGTCTCCAGCGTGGCCACCTTGCTAGCTCTTCGATTCTTCACTGGTTTCATGACTACAGCAGGATACCTCGTAATCTTCGTCATTTGTAACTATTTCTTGCCGTTCTATAATGTATTAAATATGCTCTAAGCCTGAATCGACCAAAGGCTTAAATTATTTTTCTTCGCTTGCTTCGTGTCTTCCTATTAGAGTGGAGTAAAATTTGGCGCAATGCTTGAAAGTCGTCCGTCACTTGACTGTACTTGACTTTTTGATGCAATTATAAAACCCACTGGACTTTTTGTCTTCCATTAATAAGATTCTGAATCAAGTGCTTCGAACTCTTCTATTTTCTAGTTATCAGACATTGAATCAAATACATATTAAGAATACTGGATTCCTTTTCAGTCATTAATCAAGTGTCATTCGATTAGTTAGACTTTGCTAGATCTGTCACTTGTAACTAGGCTTGATTTGATTTGATTCCGAGTTGGGTTTTACGGCGCCTCGGCAAGGTAATGGCCACTTTGCGCATTTCACACTCTATTATGGTACTTCATTTATATTTGGTATTCAGAGCTTCATCAATTTAAATTCCAGGCGTGGAATTAAACAATTCCGCAAAAATCATAACTAGGCATTGAATGATACGGTTTGGACTTCTTTATCTTTTGTTAACCAGGTAGTAAATCACAGTATGCATTAGAACTTCACTATCTTAATCAGGCATTGAGTTCACCGATCCTGGACACCGAGCAGCCAGCAGCACCATCGCACGACTTGCTTTTGCTTTGGGTCAGATGTCGCTGACCCTCCTGGCATATTTCATTCGAGATTGGCGCTATTTACAAATGGCAACGGCATGGCCTGCTGTTCTGCTGTGCCTTGTAGTATGGTAAGTAATACTTTTTGATACTAAAGTCCTATCGTTATTGTCTTATTTTATTGGGGAACATTTTCATTCAATGTTTGAAGCCAAAATGAATCGTCAGCTTTCGAAGTTTTCCAATGAATATCCCACTGTTCTCACACAAATGGAACGTTTAATTCCATCCTGCAAAAAGAAAACAGTGCTCGTTACTTGAAATTGTACCGTCTCTTATTTTGTCCAAGATAACGAATATATTTTTAAAAATTTCATGCATTTTAAAAAAGAACACCCGTGAAGTGAGTCATAAGAAATCAGCGGCAATCACTAACAAGGGGTCATATCTCCTGGAAGCAGAGAGTATGTAATCTCCAGAAAGAAGTCACTATTGGCCGATTTGTACTCCAAGACACGGGAGGCTCTGCGAAAGTATTATTAGCATGGAGCGGGAAGTAGGTCGCGGCGGTAAACAATGTCGGTTTGTACATTTCCATGGGCAGTAAGAGCTTATGAAGAGCTTCAAAAAATTTCAATCAATATAAAAATATGAACAAACCACAGTAACTACATCTCCACACTCTCTTTGGTGCAGACGGCCCCTGCCAATTCTTGTCACCGCCGTGACCTAGTTTGGCCATTTGGCAGAAGTGATTTGTCTCTATAAATACATACTTTTTGCTAGAACTCAGGGTGCAGAGACATCCATTTCTCATCATCACGTACTCATTTCGACTTGTACTGCAAAATGGATTTAAATTACAGGACAATTCCAGAGTCTCCCAGATGGCTGCTTTCCAAAAACAGGCTACACGAAGCAGAGAAAATCATCCAGGTATGTGTGCACCTTTTGGCCACTACAATTTAAGAAAAGATAAGATAAAGCTGCGTTTTCATGTATGCAGAAACGGAAACGGCAACGGAAATGTCAAAAATCATTCAAGTAGTGAAATAGAGGGAATGTTTTCATGTGTACTAAAATGACAGGAATCACTATTTCTTTTTAGAACCTGATGGGATTTTTGACTTTACTGTCACCGTTTCCATTTCTGTATACATCAAAACACAGCTTGAGAATCACTTTATCTTGAGAGCTATAAAACTAAAGCTGTGTTGCAACAGTTTATCTCATCTAAATTGCCAGACTGTTACAAAATGAACTGAATATTGTTGCCATAATGTGAATTAAAAAAAAACTAAAACGATCAATTTCGAGATGATGGCTCTTGCATACTTCCAACAAAATAGTCTGAAAGCAATTTTTTTCCGGGGGCCTCCTTGCTGTATCTTCAAATAGTCACTGAAGTTTGCACTGAAAAATATACTTTCGTTTGTTGTTTTTTCTTTTAAAGTAGTCTTCTGATCCTAAAAAAAATGCGTGATGTAACTGGCTAAATGATAGCATTTCGTATATAAACGCGATTATGTCCCCCAATATTATTTAGATAAAATGACTCAATCTTAACGGGGAAGGGGGGAGGGGAGAGGTGGAATGGCGGGGGGGGGGGGTGAGGTTAAAAAAATATCCATTACTTTTTAAAAATTTCTACCACCAAAAGTTTTGATACTCTCCACCTTTACCCTCAAATAGATAGCTTAGGAACGAAAGCTCCATATATATGTACATTATTTTTCATTTTTCTTAAATTTTGGGTCCCAAACTCTGTAAACATTAAAAAATCTGAAAACCAGGAACAAACTATTTAGACTGAATGTTTCTTGTGTCTGCTAAGTACTAACTCAGCATTTTTTTTTCTTAGCCACGGATATAATTATTTGGAAGATACTAGAAATATTTTTTAACTTGAACATTAATTTCCAGAGAATGTACATCTAGAAATTCTAATTACCCTGTAATTTTTTCAAAATAAGAATCATAGCACTCATTTTCCTGCCTCGCCACCCTGTCATCCTCAGAATACCCAGTAGCCTACCACTGAAAAAAATTCTCTTATTTTATTAATCTATCAGCAGTTTTATGCTTTTAAGTAAAACCGTAGATTTTCTTAAAAAAACAAATCTGCAGATTCAGATTAGTGAACGGAAGAGGAAGAAGAAGGTCTTCTCTGTGCTGTCGTTACCCCTTAACTACAAATTATTTATTCAAATTTATGCAATCTTGTTCGAGTCGGCTTCTGTGTCGGGGTATCCCAGCATCTCTTTAGGAAAAAGATTTAACACCTTCCAATTTCAAAGTTATGACCCGTGGATGTTCTATTTATAAGTTTCGCCGAGCACATGGATATAATCAAAGAATCTAGATAGATCACTTGGGTGTCTGTGTACTGACGCTCCTAATTATGCAAAGTCGAATCTGTTTTCCTCGAGTTTCTCTCTCTCTCTCTCTCTCGCTCTGTGTCCTTCTGCATGTATGAGTGTGTGTGAGTGTGTGTAGGTATGACTGTGTGATGTACTGAGGGAAACTCGAATCTGTTTTTCTTGAATTCCCCCCCCCCCCCTCCCCTTCTGAATGTGTATGTACTGAGAATCTTATGCAAACTCGAACCTGTTTTCCTTGAATTTCACTCTCGCTCTCTCTTTTCATCGATCATTAACTCCTGGATCGTCAGAGAGCTGGCAAAATCAACAAAAAGACAATGCCCCCGAATGTAGCATCATTTATGCGACTGAACGCTGAGCATCAAAGGGTGAAAGCTTACCAGCTGTTCGGTGATATCAAACTGGTTATTCGCTGGTGTGTTATCTATGTCAACTGGTAAGTAAATCATGACTCCCCAGCAAGAACGGATTAAGACTTAGAGACCCTAAGCACTTACAAGATTTTGGTGCCCCCATATACTGTACCTGTAATTCAAAATATAAACACAAAATAAACATAAAATGCATCGATACAGGTAAAAATAAAGAAGCGAGTCTCAAACGTCAGCAAATACTTCAATTTTTTTTCACTTATTGTATGTGTGTGTGTGGGGGGGGGGGGCTTTTTGTGGACCCTGGTTCAAGTTTTGTGGTTCAAGTGCACCATTTGGCCCATGGTAAATCCGTCAATGAAATCTGTGGTGGGTCCCTTAACTTAATGCCATGCCATAAGCACATGCTTATTTTGCTTACTTGTTCATCCAGTCCGGCCTCCAACCTTCCTAAAGTAAGCTTAGTCCTTTCATATTCTTGTGTCACGGCTTTACCTTATGGTTTCCACAACAACTCAGATTCCATTCCATACTGGGCCGAATTTATAAAGGAGCAAAGGGGTAAGTGCAAGCCCCCATATTTAATATGTATTTTACTTCACACATATATATATAATGATAGATTCAATTAACATTTTTCTTTTATTTGTAGCCTGTCAGTTCCAATTACATAGAATAAAATGAACCTTTATGTGTCAGTTGCTGAACTGCCGTACACAGTGTACTTTAATTTCTGTTTATGAAGGGCCATTTGTGCCTGAAATACCCCATCTTCCCCAGCCTTGATTCCACAGACTTAACAACAATATTGAGGCAACCACGACAGCAGGTGCAGAAAGACTGTCAACCAACATGACTTTTACCTTCCTCTATCTGGATGGTACTTTCATCTGTCTGTCTATCTGCCATTTTAAGAAGACTGTACCAATACTTTGAGCAGGTGCAGAAAGACTGTCAACTGACACGACTTTTCTCTTCCAATGTCTGGGCGGTACTTTCATCCGTCTGTCTATCTGCCATTTTAAGGAGACTATAGCGATACTTACATTAGATGCAAAAAGACCGTCAACTGACCCGATTTTTATCTCCCTTCACGGCAAATAGCATATTTACATTGATTCAGTAACTTTTACTTATTCTAAAATGATATTGATTCATTAACTTTTACTTATTCGAAACTTAATTTCTGTTCATTTTCAATTTAGTCCCCGTTTATCATTTTACATTTTTCCTCATGTAAAAATAGTACACATGTATAATTATACAAAATGTACTGTGCCAATGTTCTTTCTCTTTAACGGTTCATAACAGATTTCTAATTTGATGTGTATTCAATGATTGTATGTGAATTTTTACCCTCACTGGCTTTTGTTGAATACAGTTTCAATTGTGCACTATGCCATTTTATGTACATGGTCTTCAGAGACAATGTTGAGATTTTGCTCAACTCCACTCTCTCACTTCCATTGTCTCTCATAAAAGGCTTGTCATTACTATGGTTTACTATGGGATAACACTGAACGTGTCTAATCTGAGTGGCAACATTTTCCTGAACTACTTCTTAATTGTCTTGGTTGACGTCATCGCTACTTCCGCCACTAGCCTGATTGTCAATAGGACAGGCCGGAAGTACCTCCACATTTCCGCCATGTTGCTGGCCGGTGGAGCATGCACAGCAGCTTTCATCCCCGTACTTTTGGGAAGCGACAGTAAGAAATCTAGCATTAGTGTTATGGTTGTTGCACTTATATTATTGCCTTGTATGTTTTTGAACGGTATTTCTTGGGAAGAGTGGTAAACTTTCGTCAGGGTCTCTCAAAGTTTGTCATGGTATTAGGTTAACACTCAGTTTTCTTGTACCATGCAAATTTTGTTTTTAAAAAATGATATAAGTTAAAAATATTTTACTGTCTGTCAGTATTACACGTACACATCGGCACTTTCATTTGCGTTCTGTTTCTTTTTTTTTAATGTTTCTTTATAGCTTGTTTGCATGATTCTTCAATATATTTTGAATTGGATGTCAAGGCCAACAATAAACTTGAACCTAAACAACTATGTCATTTGCTCTTGCAATAGTTATTAAATTCATTTTGCACGCTATCTGAACAAGACAGCCTATAGTTAGCATATCTACCAAAAAAAAAACGAAAATCAGGATACTCACGTATACTCACTAGATACACTAACAATGCATATAAATCAGGAAAAAGGTGGGCTGGAGAACAAAATTTTATCCATAAAATTATAGAAAGGTAAGGACAAACACATTATCAATACAATTATACCAGATTTGACAATGTAGCCCATGTAACAAATTGCAAAGTGGAACAATTGATTTAGGTCGTTTTGAAGGCTCCACGTACAAAATTTCTCGCGTTACGTTCTTTTTCATACAGAGCTTGTAGTCACCGTCCTGTCCTTGGCTGGGAAGTTTGGCGTGTCCGCTGCCTTTTTCCTGATCTACATGTACACGGCAGAACTGTTTCCGACGGCTTACAGAGCTTTTGGCATGGGCTCATCATCTATGATTGCAAGAATAGGAGGCATGGCATCCCCATATGTGGCTGATTTGGTAATGACGCGTTTTTTTTTTCTGAGGTGGTTTTGTTGTTCATGTAGTTTTCCCGTACTCTTTCACTCCCGCAGGACTTTGCGAATACCTTTAAAAAAAAAGACTTTAAAGCCCGACATTAATTTTAAAATAACATTTCTCCCAGCTGTAGATTAAACGACTGGTTTCATACAACATGATACTTGTTTTGAACTACAGAAAACACTTTCGCCTTTCGCCTTTCACCTAGGCATTGTCCATCTACTGCAGGATGTAGTCCTCTGACAATATCTTCCATTCCTTTCTGTCTGATGTCTTCCTCATTGTTCCCCCTCTCTTTTTAATGTCACCCTGCCATCTTCTTCATCTGTTGCCATTCAGTGCAGAGCTTTGTCCATCTATTGTCACTCATCCTTCTCACATATCCAGTCCAATTCTACTTTTCTTATAGCATTAATTTACTATGTCCGTTGGTTTTGTTTGGTTGAGTACTTCGGCGTGGGGAATTTTATCATGCAGACTGACGTTAAGCATTCTTCTTTCCACTGCCCTGTGTGTAGATCTTAATTTGTTCGCAAGTTGTTTTGTAATCGACCATGTTTTGCAACCATAGGTGATCGTTCGAAGAATAGAAAACACAGCTTTCTGTAATCCTGATTCGATCAGTCAGCTTTGCGATAATTATGTCACTTCACTTCTAATGCCAAGTCCAGTGGACGACATGGCATTACAAAATGTACATAGTATATGTCAGGCAACGCCACTAAAATTCCCAGTTAGCATTACTATACCAATCTGACGCAGATTTCCCTAAGATTGATAGGATTACCGTGGAGACAGATTCCTGTATCAAACCAACGTCTGCGTGAGGTCGTAACCAGCGGGGAACAATGTCATTCCCATGTGCAAACGACGTCAGTCCTACGAGTCGGATTTCCTTAAGGTTACTGGGTTGGTTGGTAGCATGACGCAGCTGCTCAAGTGGAGAAAATCTGGACAAATGATAGTTGGAATAAAAACTTACTTTTCTCTTTATTGAAAAAAATATAGTATGGCAGACATAATGGTCTAAATTTGCAAAAATTGAAAACGCTGTACTGTGAGCACCAACCATCCACTTTGCTAGATTTTCTCAGCTTGGGCAATTGTGACATAATTATTGCCGATTCTATACTGTCATGTCACTTTAAAAAAAAAAAGATAATAATAAATGATATCTCTCAGTAAGCCACGTAGCAAAAACACAGCCGCGTGATTAACCTGATCTATGATTTAAGCTGTGTTTTTATGTGTACCAAAACGGAAACGGCAATAGAAACGCCAAAAAAGATCTGTCAGGAATATTTTCATTCCGTTCACATGGAAACACTCTTCTTTTTTTTCTTTTTGGCGGATTTTTGTCGTTTCCGTTGCCTTTTTCCGCTTCCGTACACCTGAGAACACAACTTTGTTTATATGTTTCAGAACACTTACTTCGAGAGCGATTTTGGAGCAGTACTGCCTCAACTTGTGTTCGGAGGAGCGGGGATCTTAGGCGGTCTCTTGGTGTTCTTGCTTCCGGAAACAAAGAATCAGCAGTTACCGGAGACGATACAAGATGCAAAGCAATTTGATGTTAAAAAAGATGCTGTCCTCTCACATGAAATTAAAGTAAATTCCACGTCGATATGAATATAGTAATAATCAATTTCTGAGGGAGTAGTTTGACAACTTGTCGTCAGAAATACGTCATAATATGATGATTATTATAAAGGAAGTATTCCATCACGAAATTCTTTGTAAGCGCTGATCCCTAAATTCTACAAAATATCAGATTACGTATAGAAAGAGGTAAAGGTGTGCGTGCATATATTTCGAAAGGTCTCTTTTAATACTTTCGTTGATATTGAGTCACAACGGAGTTGTACAGAAGAAAGTGTTCCGACATTTTGGACCGGAAAAAAGACCCATTTTCTTCGAGTAGAATTAAAAAGTATGACAGAAAATTTCGTTCTGCGCCCCAATTTACACATTGTGGGACCTTAGTTCTTGTATTGTACCGGTAAAGACCGCAGATGGAAAATAACAACGCGTATTGTCACAATAACGTGAAACAAAGAAAATTGATTTATAAAGTATGAAATCCGCCATTTTCTTCTTGTAACTGAAGTGGTGATTTATATTATTTGTCATTGTAGCTCATATCAAACTTAATCTGGGGGGGGGGGGGGAGAGACAAAGGGGGTGAAATCTTTCCCCTCGCCCTATGGACATCATTATCGTAAACAAGTATTCAGTTGTCATAGAGAAATCCATAATACAAATCCTCTCTCAAGTTGTATTGTTGTTGTTACTTTATCCATTGTAGTATTCTTGTTTCATCATTGCTGTTTAAATCGTATCTCCCCAGGCGTGCATTATATACTGGCAGTGATTGTAAAGTAATGTACCGTAATAACAATTTATCGTGATAGATTAATGTGTCGGATATTATTAAGTTTATCTAGGTCTACATTCATAAATACTCATCTGGGAATGTTCTTGTTTTTCTCTGGGAATAATATATAACACACTCCCATCTTACTTTCCAGTATCAGCAGAATGGGTTTGGATTACCTATGTGACTTTATCAATAATGAATAGTTTTGATTATGCTGCATTACATCCAACCATTAGTAACTTGTTTGAAATGCCGTATAGTGTTAACCGCACTATAGTCAGGAGACTAAAAAATATCGAAGTTGAAATTCAGTTGTATTGAAGACTTACATCTACTCTGTGAAAGAATTACATAGCATAATGAAATTATCATTTCTTGTTTAGTGAAATATTGAAAATATCATGTAATATTATTCTCTGTACTTTATACATGTAGACGAATTAGTAAATTATGTTTTTCAGCTCTCATTGTGAAATGTTTTTTTAGAATGGCTTTCATTCCAGTGGTCTTTATCTGTAAAGGTAGTAAAATATTATGTCCTAACATTTACAATTTTTTACATCCATAATGATTTGGGACTCAATAAGTCAAAGACACACAATTATATCCTTATTTCAACTTCGAGGAGTCTTGTATTGGCGGTTATGAATATAAGTGAACTTGATACATCAAATTATTATCTTGACCCATAAACTGCCAAATTTTTGGGTGCAGTTTTTCCCCTGTGCTTCCAATTAATTTGCACCAATTTCACAAACAGGGTAGCTCACAAAAAAAAAAAAAATCATGTAATTCATGTTTGAAAAGATAGATGACAATAGCGACACTTCCTGTTTATATCGACCCTGTCTCACTGTGACTAGAGGCGTGATCTGCAGTTTGTTTGTAGGCAAGAATCATCATGACGAGAGGTGTGACAGGCAATTTAAGGGTTAACTGGCTGTTTTCGTACAATAATTTACACATTGATTGTTGGATAGACAGAAAATGTTGATTATTATGAACATCTAATAGCTATGACATGACACACAAATTAAAGGTAGGTAATACATGTATTGATAACATTGCCAAAACCAAAAGTGTATAATTTCAGTGTTCACTGCCAGCATGCAGTAATTTTAACAGCTGTTTTTCCATGCCCAGGATAGTTGTCTTATTTTGTATGGCACAGCCTGATCCTTAATTCTGTCTAAATACACATCAGAGCCTCATCACATCCTACTGATAGCTGAAACAAATATTTGCTTCTGGCAGCCCTAATGCACAGCTTCTCATAAATAATGTTTATTTCTTCTCTCTGGCCACTGAGGGAAATTCTAACAGAAACCATTTCAGCAGCATGCAGAATGAATAATTATATCACATCTCAGTTGCAAGTTTGAAGGTGCGCATCAAAACTACCTCCCACAAGATTATCAATATATAAAATGCATATACTTGTACACACTGTACATTTTTTAACTTTTTTTGTGTGAAGATGTGGCAGGGAGAAAAATTCTGAAAGGAAGCTGGAGAGACTTCATTAACATTCAACTATGAATTTATATTTATAAAGATAAAAGAAAAATTTTGAAGTGTTTCTAAAGAGCAATCATAGAAATAGAAAGGGAGGTTCAGAAGTGTTTCATTTCGTAATCCACAGTGAAAAATCTTGCAAATAGAGAGAAAGACACTGAACGGTTTCTAAAATATTCGTCAAGGAGCAATCAACAAAAGATTCCTGAATGCTTATGACCATTCAAGAACAATACTCACGAAAAGAGAAAGAAATACATTGAAGTATTTCTACATTCTGCAGAAAATACATAATCGTTAAGACAGAAAGATTCTGGTGAATTTTCATGCAAAAATAATCATGGCCATATATAAAGACCCTGCTGAGAGGGGTCAAGTGGCACTGACACAGACAGCATTTATGTACATGTCATGTATAAATTATGACATGCAGAGCTTATACCCTCTACGTGTCACACAATATAGAGGCAAAATGATACAAAAATAATGCTCAGTTTCTAACTTCATTTTTCTCCCTTCAGAGGCTGAAAATCAAGCATCTAGACTATCTCTTTGTCCACACCCCATGAAAGTCCAGTATTTGAAACAGACTGTAAACATATAGTGGCCACTGATGTATAATAAAATATATACAGTAGTCTCCGTCTAAGAACTCGCCGCCGTAGAACCCGATCCGCCTTAGAACCCGCTGTTGCTGTGAAACTGAATTTTTTCACTGTAATTTACATGCGTAAGAACCCGCTCTGAAACAAAAAATCTGCCTAAGAACCCGACATTTGACCGAGAGACAAGCACACTTTTACGTAAAATGTCCATAAAGTAAATGCAAAATTCTCTTTCAAGCAGATGGGATAGAACAAATTAAGCCACACAGTGCAGTGAAAGAGAACAGGTGGGGAAAGGTAGGGGAGGCGAACCGTACAAAGGATGGAGCCCAGTTACGTCTTTCATGTGCAAGCAGGCCACTCCTAGACTAAATTAGTATAGTCATGACCTAACATCTATTGTTGTCTGAATTTTATACGTAATTGACCACCTGCCAAGTCAGAGCAATCAAGGAGGATAAGCCATGGACACGGGTGGTCAAAAATGGGTTGCATCCCTTGGCATCCGCCCACGAACCTGATTTTTCTGTCTCCCGTTGACTGGGTTCTTAGACGAAGACTTCTGTATATGTATGTATACGAATAAGGAAGTTCCTGATTGACATAAGTCTTTCCTGGATACAAGCTAAGAAAGACAGTGGATTTAGATCTGAAACATGCACAAGAACATCATCCAAGGTGGCGAGGTATAGCATTTAACTGAAACCGTTTAGGATGCAAAACTAGGCCCATCTCATAGCTTCGTGGATCAACATTTGGAATATCATGTCTTGCCACATCTTCAGGGGAGGGTATAAATTGGAAATGTTGCACAAGCGCGGCTGCGAAGAGAAACAATCTGTTCTTGGCTAAAGCTTCCCCCAAACACACTCGTCGACCAGCTCCAAACACCATTAATCTGGGAAAAGTGAAAAAGCATGTATTGTTGAACATTACATCATCATTAATTTCTCAAAAGGCTCCACAATGTTGTAGTATTTGGCATCTTTATTATTCTTTATTTTATTAATCCCTTTTGGCAACTCATGCAAATTATACTATCATCTGGCAACCAAAGAGAGGAAATAAACATTCTGGTATCAATATGGCTGCCTTCACTGTCTCCTAATTGAATGTTCCGTCCAAAACATTATATTGGCGACGAGGGAGGTTGAAAAGCCCCACACAGCCCAGACAGAAAGCAGACCAGGATCACAGGCAAGCCAAACAAACACACATAAAAACCACTCAATGATCACTGCTAAAAATGCTGATAAATCTGTAACAAGAAACAGCAGCTTTTTCAAACATGCCCCATATTTTCCAACCTCAGAAGGAGAAGCGGAAGATTTTAGAGAAACAGATGACACAAATGCTGAAACAATGCCTGAAGAAAGCATGAATTCAGAATGCCAAGCAGGCACCAGTACAACAAACACTGATACAATCAGAACTCCTCCAACTGCAACATTCTCTCCAAGGAGATCAAACAGAACAAACAGAACATTACCAAAGAAATACACTGATTTTGTTATGAATTAGATTTATTATCCTTTTTGTGGATTTAATGGCTCTGTGTATTAGATTCATTGTTTGAAATCATTTTACTCAGTTACTGTTCAATTTTCAAATAATATTCATAGCTCACTTAAGATCAAACCATTGTTATAGCATCATGAGGGTCATACACCATTTATTGTCATTCAAGTTTTGTTGTTATTCACGATAAGAGTTAATTGTTTAGAGTTTAGCAAACTCTTCCACGCTTCCTTTAACAGGCTTCTAAGAGAAAGTACTCTTGCCTGAGCAATTAATTTTCCTATTATTATGCATATTTTGCTTATCAAGGTATCTAAGAGGAAAAGACAGTACTCTAGCGTTACATGCCAATCTTAAGGGTTTCCTCAAAATTTTTTTTTACCCAGAAGGAAAATGGGAAGCAACCCAGTTAAATTTGTTTGTTCTTTATATTTCACTGTTATGTCCCCTTGACCATTCTGTCATTAGTGTGGATATTCAATTCCAATTCAAGGAAGGGAGAAATGTAGTATTTGGCATCTTTATTATTCTTTATTTTATTAATCCCTTTTGGCAACTCATGCAAATTATAATATCATCTGGCAACCAAAGAGAGGAAATAAACATTCTGGTATCAATATGGCTGCCTTCACTGTCTCCTAATTGAATGTTCCGTCCAAAACATTATAAATGTAACAAGAAAAAGGATAAAACACTATGTGAGGCTTGGCACTGTCCAATATAATGGAGTTTTGCACAATAGTGCAGCCAAACGCATGCACTGTCTTCACAGGTTCAAACACCGACAAAATCAACAAATCATTATAACCTAATTTACCCTTGAATACTGCCCATCGATTTATTTAATCATAAGATGTTTATGATGGTAACAGTGTAGAAGTGTAACTGGGACTGGTGATACTTTGTGCAACAAAAGAAAACAACAAAAAAAAAAAACCCACTCCTTAAGAACTGTCCTTTAAAGTCCTAGCTAACATTGTATGCGTACATTTTGTGTCCAAACAATATGCATCACCTGTCCCATCTTTGGCATGCAGCGGCAAATGTGTGTCTTATCTTCAATGCATTAGTACTACGCCTGTATTATTCCCACTGGTCTATCACTGTGAAATCTTAAAACTTATTACAATTTCATCCCTAAGCAATCAAACTCATAAAAAAAATTAAGGGCAATCCACAGTATATTTACTTCATTATTTTGCCTGCCGATTCTATGCTGATAATGTTCAAATTTCAGATACCACTAACGTATTGAATGCTATGGTTATCCTAAAATACTGATCTTTTAGCCTATCTGCGTATATCTCCCGGTGTATCGGCAATTTATCACATTTTCACATCGCATGGCTCGCGCATTTCACCTTCGCTCTGAGTGCTTTTTTCTCTCAGTAATTATTCCCTGTAAACACAATCTTTGGGCAAATTTGAAAATTCACAAAAAGTCCCTTGTTAACTATACCACTGAATAGGTTTTTAATAGAAGAAGAATGAATACACTAATGGTTTGTACACAAACGTAATTACATGTAATATTGTACACTATGTAATGTGATCCTTCACAAACTCAGACGTCGAGTGTTACAGCATGAGGCTGAGTGAAGAGTCACTTAACTGCAGTGCACAGTGACATGGTCGACATAAAGTGGGTTGCTCAGTCATGGCACATGGTGATATGAATAGGTTAATTACACTATACTTACTTCCTCCTGATTGGGTGACTTATCGACAGTAACTGCCCGTTGTCTAGAAATCTTTCTGGTTTGAACATCCAAGGATCTTGCCATTCTTGAGGGTCATGATGTGATGCCCACAGATTTATGTACACCTGAACAAACAAGGAAACACAAATCTTATTACAAAAAAAACTGACGAGTGGGCATTTCATTGAAGTGATATTTGGCTCCCTTTTTTTTTTGTTGTTCAACACTACCACCTGAATAACAGTTTCAAACACTAGAAAATTAACGTTCTCAAGTGTCAGCTAATCTAAGCCAGTCCCTTTTGTGTCAACCTAGTGTATATATTCAAGTTCCAGGCAATGTAAAAATGTAAAATACAGTGATCATTTTTTGTACTCCCTTTGATAAGCCCTCTGCACACATACATATATATGATAATTATGTAACATGGCCATTGTAGTAAATGAAAGTATCATGTAAACATGTACTTTTCTCCTAAGGATCTGTCCCTTCGCAGTGGCAGATTCCACTGGCCATGCATCTCTTCACCTGCACTTAACTAATTATCACTAGTATAAATTTCAGAGTAATGATCAGTCAATTGAAGTATTATGATTATCAGCCTCATACCTAGAGAAGAAAAAGAGGGGAAAGAACCAGAAGATGAGACAAAAGAAAAGAATAAACATGATGTCCAAATCTATAGTGGCAATAAAACAAAGAAACCAACTGGAGTTGGTATGATGTACATGTACTTACTGTCATGTTTGCTGGAACGGGTATTCCCAGTACACTAGTATCGCACGTTGTATAATGTGGCACCGCCAGTGGCACGTGAGAAATGTACCGCAAGAGCTCCAATAAGACGGCTTGGAAATATGGCATGTGGGCGCGGTCTGACAAGGTAGCCAATCGGCTGTCCCCAACTTGCTGTTGAAGCTCCGCCCACATTTTCTCTTGCACCTCAGGGTGATGTAAGAGTATGAGTAAAAGACAGGTCAAGGATGTTGCTGTGGTGTCTGTTCCTGTTGAAAGAAAATTGAAGATGGAATGGTGTTACATTAGAGATGGCATATTATGTCCCATCTGAAGGCTGGTTCAGCAAGGCTATGTCAATCTGACTTGCAGGATTTACCTGAAGTCTGCTCATAAGAATGACATCATTTCCATGTAGATCCTCTTGGTACGACATCACGCCGGCGGTGTTTGATGTAGCGAATAGAAGTAGGAAATCCGCCACTATGATAATCCTCCTATTAACCCTCTGCAAATCCTATACAAATCTACATTGGACTGATGTAAGCTTGCTGGATGGACTGCTTTAAAGAAGCATTACTATAAAAGTTATATAATTTAGAAAAATGACAAGAAAAAAACATACAAACTTGTGTACAAATCAAGGAACAGAGAATTTTACCAAGAGCCCTCTTTAAAAAAGAATAAAAAATAACAGCAGCAATTTGCAACAGATTTTGATTGTTTTATCTCCATTTTCTGAAAACCTGGAGGTCTTTTAGCATGTAGAAGAGATATAACAAATGCACACTTTGACACTTGTTTAAAATGTGTTGTGGCACTTGACAAGCTTTTTCATATTTTCAATTTATTTCAACTCATTACTATAATGAAAACATTGCAAACGTCTAACATTGAACTGCTCAGTTGTGCCAAAAGTGGAGTTAAAACAAACAAGAATTGAGGCTGCTATATATATATTAAAAACATACAAAAACATACAAACTTGTGTACAGATCAAGGAATACAAAAATTTACCACGAGTTCTTTAACAAAACACAAAAAAAATAATAGCAGAGACACTGAGATGTTTGAAGAGAAATACGAACCTGCCAAAATGAGATTGGTAAAAACTTCCTTCACTGTGAGTTCATTTATTTCATGTAGGTGATCGCCGGGCTCTGATGCCAGTGTCAATAGTGTCTGAACTATGCAGTCTGTCTTTCCACGTGCCTGAAAAAAAACAAAAACAACACCAAACAAATAAACAAACAAAGTCATCTGTTGTGGTATTTTACAATGATTTTTTCTGTGATGAACTTACAATGCAAATCAACGATCAGGCCCTTGCAAAGCTGGTAAATAGGCCCAGGCCAAATGGGCATTGCAGACCTTTTTCCAAAAGTGCTCATTAAGTATTTTTGTTCAAATGTTATAATGAGGTACATAACATAATAAATTTGCATCATACGATGGTTTCAGTTACCCTTTCTGCAGTTATTTGTGATTAGTATTTATCTGAACTATCTATTATTTTATCTGTATTAATCTTTTATGAATCTTCCTTTAAAAATAATACTTCATGCTGAAAGATGCCCATTGACTCTCGATCTTTACAATATCAATAAATATTCTTTTATCAGAGGGCCCATCTCTACCACGATGAGTACACCTCCTCAAAATCTTTTCAGACCCATGCCCATGCTATTTTATGACCGGCCCATCGAGCCCCCGCCCAGGCTTCCTCCGTCTCTGGCTGTCGGCGAAGTCTGTCTTAACTCTCAAACCACGGACACGACGGACGCAAGACAGAGAAGAGTGGAGATCATCGGCGGAAGCTAAATCCTGCAGTGGACGGCTGGAGCCTAACCAGAACAGAACAAGGACAAGCAAGAAAAAAGTGTAGTCGTTAGTAGTAGCAGAGAGTTTAGATGTAGCCTATAGAGAGATCTCACTTCCGCCAGATCGCGAAACTAGGCCGCTGCGGTAAACAAGAAATTGAGGAGTTGATAGAGACCGTCTTCACCAAAGATAGTATGCATATCTGTTTTCTGTGGTTCGTTCATATTTTTGGGCTGATTGAAACTATTTACAACCACTTGTAAGCTCTTACGCCCCGTGGAAATGTACAAACGGGTATTGTTTACCGCAGCGACCTACTTTCCACTCCATGCCAACAGTGGTTTCGCAGAGTCTCCCGTGTCTCGCCGTGGAAATCGACCAATAGTGAAACCTCTCTACACATACGTAATCTCTGGTAGTAGCCTTCATCCCAAGGACTTGGATATTACCTTCAGGACTTGCAGCTCCTTGTCCCAGAACTCATCCCGAAGCTTCAAGGCTTTTTGAAGACGAGTTGAATATTTGTAACATCGGAGCCTGCTTAGCCAGGGCAGAAAGTCCATATCTCGAGCACTGCCATTCCCAAAGGTGTCATTGAACAGATGATTGATATCTTTGATCATTTGGAAGCTTGCACTAGAATGGTCGAACGTTGTATTCAGTGTCTGGGCGATGCAAAAGGATAAAAAACAAAAGTTACAACTGAGTCCATCTAAAGGAATGTTTCTCAACTTTTTGGTCCCACGCCCAACTTCAATTTTCCAAAAATGTGCACCGCACCATGATCAGACAAAGTTTGTGTATAGTATTGCACAATAATATAACCGGCTCGGTTGCACATAACCATTACAGTCATGCATCTGTTAACTTCCATGTTTCAATCCCAGCTAAACACAACACGGCATGAGCAAACAACAGTTTTTTATCTATACAGTATAAGTTACAATACACTATGAAATTAAGATTTCTATGAAATATCCCTACGCCCCATTCTGAACTCCCCCACTCCACTCAGTCAGTGGGACATGCGCCTGACCTTGAGAAACACTGGCCTAAAGAGAACTAATTGCTTAAATTGAAAACTTGGCTTAAATGAACACACTGCTTTGGTTCCAATTTGTTCCCTCTTTACCATGACTGATAAAGACCGGATTATATGAAAACAAATTCCGCTGTATAGTTCACAACGTCAGTCTTGTGTGGATTTAATGAAAATAAACACACAAAAAACAAGCATGTAGCAAATCATAATTGAACGCACACACACACACACGCACAGGGGGGGAGGAGAGAGAGAGAAGTGGGTGGGGGAGAGAGAGAGAGAGAGCTCATCAGTGCCAGTGGATGGAAGAATTCAATTGTGACACGATATAAATAGGGGAGATAATTTAGTGACATATACATTTCCACCATGATGACTATAACGTGTTTCCCCTGAAAATGCTGAAAACTAGTGAACCTCTCGTAAAGTGAGCAGATATCTCTAATCTCTTGAAGTAAAATTTAAGCGGATTCCGCTGTATCTGATATCCATCTCATTTTCAGTAATGTTCCAAAGAAGACAGGAGGCGCAGTCTATTTGAAACAAAGGAGAAATGACAATAAAAGAATGCACGTGCCACAGACCACGACAGCGTATACTGCCCTGGCCCGATATGTTATGCAAATCCAGTCACAGAGGTAGAGCTTACTGTGAACCGGCTGATTTTTAAAATTAGAAACGGGAGAAAAAACAAATCGCACAGAGAGTGACAGAGAGACACAGAGAGAGACACACAGAGAGACGCAGAGAGAGAGAGAGAGAGAGAGAGACAGAGACGCAGAGAGAGACATACAGAGAGACGCAGAGAGAGAGTGAGAGAGAGACAGAGAGACGCAGAGAGAGAGTGAGAGAGAGACAGAGACGCAGAGAGAGAGAGAGAGACGCAGAGAGAGAGAGAGAGACGCAGAGAGAGACACACAGAGAGACGCAGAGAGAGAGAGAGAGACAGAGAGACGCAGAGAGAGAGAGAAAGAGAGAGAGAGACGCACACAGAGAGACACAGGGAGAGAGAGAGAGAGAGAGAGAGATGGCTGTGAATATAATTATGATGAAACTTGCAAAGAAACTGAATGGGGTCAACAAGAACAACAACTTACCAAACCCAACATGACATTTGACACAGCATCATAGATGTGGTCCCACGGATCGAAGCTCTTGTCTATGTGACGTTTGAAGTTCTCCACCATGGCACTGATCTCTGGTCCGCATTTCTGTTCAAGATTGTCCATTCCATCTCCATACATTTTCAGAGACTTCAAAACCTCTTTCCTGAGAAACAGAAGTTTATCTGTGTATGTCTGCCAAACGATGGAATGCTTATCTCGCTCGGAATGAGATGTCCGATACATATGCGGTCGTCCGGCAAAAGCGCTGCCCTTTGACACCAGCGCATCGTGGATGCTCTCAAAGTTGTTGAGCACCAGGATCTCTTCGTTAAAGACTTTGATTCTGAACATAGGCCCGAAGGTTTCGGCCCATTCAGCCAGAACTATGTGACAACGGGCCATGTCTAAATTCCCAGCGTTTCCTTTGAACAGAAATCTGGGCGTCACCTTGGGAATTTTGGCATATTTCTGTTCGTACTGTCGCCACGTAAGACCGTAGGCGATTAGTAGGGCAAGGGTCACGCCCACCAGTGTTATCTCTAGAATCATGGTATCGTAGTCTGATGTGAGGAAAAAAAAAAAAAAAAGGAAGCATTACTTTTACATTCATAACTGAGGGCTTCATAATAATAATACGATAGAAAAATGTGGTCAGTGAACATTATCACGAAGAATTTAACACATACTGTTACGTGTTTCAATGTTATCCACTTTTATGTGTCGCACAGTAGGGTATGCAACAGGTCGTGACCTTATATCTTGTTTCTACTATCTCCATTTTCTGAAAAAAACTGGAGATCTTTTAGTATGTAGAAGAGGTATAACAAAAACATACTTTGACACTTGTTTAAAATGCGTTGTGGCACTTAGCAAGCTATTCCACGGTTCCGATTTATTCTAACCCCTTATCATAATCTGAAGCCGCAAACGTTTACCGTTGGATTTCTTAGTTGTGCAAATAGTGGAGTTGGAACGACCCCACAGTTTTTCTCTGTGTGTTTTTAAAAAATAATATTTCGTGAATATAAAGAAGTGTAACTCAGTTCGGGGATTTACCAGATACTAAACGTAAACGTCTTGAAAAATGTTCCATTGTCAATGTCAAAACATAGTCTGACACTTGGCATAATGTATGTGACTGTGAAATGAATGTATCTGAAATATTTCTGCTCTTTCACAGGCATGTTCCTACGTGGAATTTCTCTCCATCATTTAAAACATATGAACAGAAACTATTGGGTGATATTGTAGTCTAGAAGAAGAGAGGGAAAAATAAGGATTATGATAGCAAATAAAGATCGGTCAAACAACCGCATGTGTATCCAACGTTCCTGCTGCACAGTAAAACACCTTCTCTTCCGCTATGTGAAGAGAAAATTAATGCTACTCAAAACGTAAGTTGTTCGTTAGTCAAACATAATGTATTCCTTGTCATTAGAACACAGCAATGAAATTTGGTGCCGAAAAATTCTTGTAACACTTTCACGTTAAAAATGATTCTGAGTCATACTTACCGATAAAAGTGAAAGATTCCGAGATTCGTTTCTTTCAGTTCACAAAATACTATTTCATGCGTAAAGTTGCACATTTTCAAGCTACCACAGCCGCTGTTGTATTAACATGAACGTGTTTCGCGTAAAATATTATTTAAAGTCACGAAAGAGTTATGAAAAACTCTCAACTCTAGTTCTTGTTTCTTCCAACTCCACTTTTTGCAAATCTGAGAAATTTGGCGTTAACCCTTTGCGGCTTTAGTATTATGATAAGGAGTTAGAATAAATCAGAACTGTAAAAACGGATTAATAAGTGCCACAACGCAACAATTGTCAAAGTGTTATTTGTTATACCTCTTCAACGCACTAAAAGATCTCCAGCTTTTCAGAAAATGGCTATAAAACAAACAAGAATTAAGGTCACTAGCTAACGCCGGCTAGATTGTCTGGTAAAGCCTCCGCACGTACTTACCAATCAGCTGAGCTATCCCGTGCTATACTTATTCCATCCTACCTCTTCTCTTCTTGCTCAGCGTTTTATAAAGACAACAAACAAACATTGAACTTGCACAGCGGGTGAGAGTAATGTTATGCGCTCACAACACTTTACAACGCAGTGCTGTTGAGAGAACTCACGCACGCTTTCGCCAGACACCGTGTCACTTAGTGCTGTATATTAATGCTAAACAGAACATCCTGTTCTTTACTGGTCATCCATCAAGTAGATACAGGCTCGGTGGAGGGTCGAGAGGGAGAAAGGTTCGCTCCCATCGTACCGAAAGCTTACTATGGGGCGGGATACTGGCAAAAGTACATTTTAAAATTATGGTAATGAATTAGAAAGTTTGGTTTTTATGTTTGGTTTTTTTTTTTGCAGGAAAGTAAGTTGTCGGAACGTATAAAAATCAAAATCAGTATTGGCTTTCATTCTAATAAAGCAGCGAAAAGTCCAAGCAAAAATGCTCCCTAATATTAAAGCTTTGGACATTCACCATTCTAATGGCCGTATGCTTGCACAGGGGTTGGGTGGGGGGGGGGGGGGGAGGGGCTGGGGGAGGGGGGACTAGGAGGGGGCGGGAGACTGAAGCCAAGTGCGGGAAAAAGCGTACATGGAGCGAAAAGGGAACGCATTAGTGGGGGGAGGGGGGGGGGTGGGGAGGAAAAAAAATTGTCTAAAGTGAAGGTAGACATTTTTTTTAGGTCTTTATTTTAGGAGGTTTCACTGCCATTGGCATTTACACCTCACTTTTCTTGTTTGTATTTTTCTTGTTCTGATAGGGATTAGTTTTATAGAAGTTTGCCCAGGCAGCGGCCTATTCGGCCTGCTCTTTTCGATTTTGAACTGCCGAGATATCTTTAACGTGCTCAAAGTGTACACACACCATCCGAGTTTTTCATCCTTATCCGAGAAGACTCGGTGCTCGATCGTACCTACCACAGGATCAGGGTCAGGAAAATATGAGAAAAATCTCAAAATTCCAACACGCCTGAACCGACGGGGATTCGAACCCGGTACCTTCGGCATGAGAGGCGAGCACCTTGCCCCAAGACCACCGCGTCCCCGTAGAAATGTGCGGATGCACCGGACAAAATGCAAAGAAATATATGAATGCCCGCTCATGACATTAAAATGAAACCCTAACGGATTTCTAACGTTTCAATGCATTTTCTGTGACAGCGCAGTCTGACACTGTTTGTTAATAAGAAGTACGAGACATTTATTACATTACACAAAATTTGAAGATAATAATATTCTAATGTACCCTATTAGCTGACAAGTAGGGAAATGCATGATTTTTCAATGTCCAAAACGATCACTATGTTATGATTTTCAAATTTTGAATTTATTACACAATCCCAGTTCCGGCACCTGTAGAGCACATTGAAACACGTCAAAATCAAACTATATCTATTTGCTCCAATTTGAAATTTGAACAAAAACAACAAAATTGAATACGATGAATTTAAACATAGACCTATCTGTTCTTTAATGAAAACATGTCCCACCGCAATGATTCACAGAATCTTGAAATTCGAGCGAAGATCACTTTTATAGTTCAACTGTAATTATGTAACACTACAGGACCAAAAGCCGGCCGGCTTATGAGTTCGCAAGAGAACAAGGTCTCTGGCCTAACTGTAGGATTACTTCGTAGGAACATCCGTAAAAATATGCAAGAACGTATAGGTTACGCAGCCCACTTTTCGTGCCACCGGAAGGCGATCCATATACGGTACTGTACCAGGATGCAGGGCCGAAGATTCCTCTGAATGGCTTTCAACAAAGCGTAACCTTAATTTTTGTCTTTGTTGTTGTTGTTCGAGTATTCAAGCCGAACTTCATCAAATAGACGACTATTGTAATGTAAAACCAGTTATGATTGTATGCTAGGAATCGCTCCTGGGAAATGAAGAGTTGAATTAAGGTCGGATGAACAGGTGCCTGTACATTCAGCTAGTTCTCTGTCTGTGTGACTCACAAACAGAAAGAGAGAGAGGAGAGAGAGAGAGAGAGAGAGAGAGAGAGAGAGAGAGAGAGAGAGAGAAAGAGGGAGAAAAAGAGAGAGAGAGAAGGAAAGCAAGATAAGAAAGAGAAAGAAAGAGAGAAAGAGAAAGAGAGAAAGAGAGAGAGAGGATGAGAAGGAGAGAAAAAGCATGAGAAAGACAGAGAAAGAACGAGAGAGAGAGAGAGAGAGAGAGAGGTGGCAGAAAGAGGGGAGAGAAAGAAAGAGAGAAAATGAGAGAGTGAGAAAATGAGAGAGAGGGAGAGAAAGAGAGAGAACCTGTGGGGTCGCACAAAGTTGAAATGTGGCACAAAGAAAAAAAAAGTTGTATGACACAAATTCTCACGCCAGGAACGAAACCCGAGTAAACTATACAATAAATTCCCAAACAATTAAAAATGAAAGAAACTACACAAGCTTTCGGGCCTGAAATCCTCCATGAGGTCAAAACCAAAGAGACAAATAATGAAAAATGAAACTATATAAATTTGAGTTGTCTTCGTGTTTGCCTGCATTTAATCCGAGACAGAATACCGAGACGGACCATTCCTTCTTTCACTGTGATGTATATTATATCCATAACTTACGCGCGAATAAGCACGATGAGTACTACTAACAGAACTCTGTAATACTCGTCTTTTTCGTTCAATTGTGAAGGGGTATGGTGCGAATTGTTGCACTGTTGACATGGATGATACGCGCGAAAGTCGACGGAAGGAATTTGGCGAATTGAACCGTCTCAGCACCCTGTGCCTCGGATTTAACCCAGAAGCTACAAGAGTTGGTGCACAAGAACATCATTATACATTAATCTAATTCAGTCTCACCTAGGGAAGGTTTCGATATCACTTTGTTTGGAGCGATGAAAATTGAAAAGTTCTTTAATTTTATTATTTTTTTCAAATTGCATGAGAGACACTGAGGAAAATACTGTAAAACCGCCATGATATTAGCCTGTGACGCACAGCTGTTCACCACAAGTCCTAAGTTAATGTATGACAGTAAATTGTCAGAACAGATATATGAGATGTGTGATTGAGCGAGAGAATGAATGGGTGAGTGAGTGAGTGAGTGAGTGAGTGAGTGAGTGAGTGAGTGAGTGAGTGAATGAGTGAGTGTGAATGAGTGAGTGAGTGAGGCGAGGGTGGGTGGGAGGGAGGAAGGGAAGGAGGGGAAGTGAAAGAAAAAAGAGCGAAAGAAAGTGAAATAGTTTGTAATGTGTGCCAACTATCTGAAGGTCTCTCGGACGTGACCGACGGACATAATTACGTTTGGACCAAACTATATACGGGATTTTTGTAACCTAGAGAGAGAGAGAGAGAGAGAGAGAGAGAGAGAGAGAGAGAGAGAGAGAGAGAGAGAGAGAGAGAGAGAGAGAGAGAGAGAGAAAGAAAGAAAGAAAGAAAGAGACAGAGAGAGAGGGGGAGGAAGAAGGAGAGAGAGGGGGCGAGAGGGAGAGACAGAGAGAGAATAGGAGACAGACACACACACATACACAGACAGGGACATAGACAGAGACACACACATAAAGAGAGAGAGAGAGAGAGAGAGAGAGAAAGACAGAAAGAGAGAGAGAGAGAGAGAGAGAGAGAGAGGCAGGAGTACACTGTGTAGGATTTCTGTAACCGAGATAGAGAGATGGAGAGAGAGAGAGAGAGACATAGAAAGAGGGTGAGACAGAGGGGAAGAGACAACAAGAGAGAGAATAGAAAGAAAATGAGAGGGGGTGAGAGGTAGAGAGAGGAAGGGGAGAGAGAAAAAGGTGAGAGAAGGAGAGATCGAGAGAGACAATGAGAAAGAGAGAAAGAGAGAGAGAGAGAGAGAGCTAGAGAGAGAAAGAGAAGACGAAGGACAGGAGTAAGTATCTGAAAATAAATAAAACAACATGAGAAGACAGAATGGCTACCTAGCTTGTGGTTGCCGCCGCTTCCTCGTCCTCCAGGGTCAGTATGGGTAATGCACACAGACTTAACACAGAATATTACATAATCTTATCACTGATACAGTAAGCAGCCTGGTGGAAGAAGTGGACACAACGTGGTCCACTGATTAGCTGAACAGAGTGTACGAGGAAATATAATATGCAAGAAAATAAATCTTAACATTATCAGGGCAAAGCTGTAAATTTAATGTCATTATTCTCAATAGTACACTTGTTCTTTGATAAATCGAGTGGCTATGAAGAAAAATAAGCTCTATTGTTAGGCCAACGAGATGGAAAGGGGGGAGAAGGTGAGTTGTAAGACACAGGACGGCAGCATGAAAGGGAGAAGGAAAGTGTTATGGATATCAAGGCCAAAGGTCTCTCGTGGAAGGCGCCTGATTACAAGGAGCTCTTTACCCATATGACGTAATTAAGACAGCAACATAAACAGCGCCGTTTGAGGAGATAGAGCGGCTGCATTGCGCATTACAGTTTAGGCTACGCATATGACGTAATTAAGATAGCGGTATAAACAGAGCCTTTTCTTTCTTTCAGGCGAAGGGTGGGGTGGGGGGGGGGACCTTTTAATCGAGCTGCTACTTAATGTAAATACCGGTGTCAAACAGGTAAGTAATAACATTTCCTTTGGCAGAGTTGGAAAACGGAAGGTGCGATTATAAAACAAACCTGTGAGATGCAAATTACTCCTTTCCAAGACGTTAGCTTCTTTATTTACAGATTCTTTCTTTTATATCGACAGAATCTGGAAAAAGCCAAGACTTGATTTTCCTGCCTCTCGTGAATATTATCCTCCATTTTTGAGTGTTATGGGCCCATTACCATCGACCACATCCATCTAGCAGTAAACAGTTACAAACACTACAGCACGCTTTCTAAAAACATTCCCCTGCACCTAATTTAACCCGGTCAAGGTGGAAATAATTATATTATGTCGAACCCGGAGACGTTGCACTTTTCTCAAAAAATGCCCATGCATTTCATTTAACCCGGTCAAGCTGAAAATATGCTGAACCCGGAATAGTTGCAAGCGAAAACATTTATAAATGAGTAGGGTTTCATTTTCCTGCCACTTTTGTAAAATGACTCAGTTTTTGAATGTTATGGTGTGTCGGGGACATTTTCCTGGGTAAACCCAAAGATACTACAATCGATAAGATGAGACAGCTAGTGCTGTAAGCGTGCACAGATTTCGCACCGCCACCCAGCGGCAAACGTGCAGAAGTCATGAAAAAACCCGTATTTTACAAAGCCAAATAGGGAAAATATTGAATTTTGTTCACTGTTCAGCTATCGCTGTAGGCCTTGATGACGTCACTAACTTGTTGTGGAATTAGCCTATCACCTCAATCGCTGTGGGAAAACTCTAGCTATTTTTTTCTTTTTTTTTTAGTCGCAGTAGCGCTGTCACAATTTTGCATCATAAATTGACCATTATATCAAGCATTCATTTCATACTATGCGCCATAGGCCCCGCCCCCGATCAGTGCGCAAATTGTGTGCACTGTTTATTTAGAGGTGCGAAGAAGACAGTGTCTCATCTTATCGTTTCTAGTATCTTCAGTAAAACGGACAAAGGACGATAGATAGCTGTTGACCTCTTTTGGCCTTGAAAATCACATAACATATCAGGGAAATGCTACTCTGTTGGCCTGTTTATAGCCTATTTCCGGTGTTTGAAGACAACGAACAAACGTTCCGGACACTTCACACTTCCTACAGATACAAAATAATCTCAACACTTCAGATTCCCCCGAAACCGAAACAGTTTATCCGAAAAGCATTGTGCGAATTTACGAATTTCATAGCTTGACACTCTAGCTTGTACGGTAAAACATCCAACTTTGGATGATCTGTTCAACATTTCGTCCCCTTAGAGTGACAAGGTTTTAACTCCCTTCACTCAACTTTTGAGAAATTGATGATTGAAGTTTTAGGACCTCATAACTTTTGATGACACTTTTTACATTTTAGTAGTACTTAAAAATTACACACCGAATCCGCTGGATACTTTGACATACTATGGAGAGGGTCTTTAGACGTAGTGTATAACCTGTAACTCAGTTCAATTAAAAAACTGGAAATAGGATGGTGTCATTCTAAGGAGACGATTTTCTCTCTTACTGTTCTTTTGATGAATAGAAAATTATTGGTCAATCCAGAGACCTATCATTAACTGCCACAAATTATAAATCGTCCACTCCAGTGTGGAATAAGACCCAGTGGAACGTGGCAAATCTCAAACACATTCTCCACACATAATGCAAACGGTGCACAATAGATACTTCCCGAACACGATCCTTTCAGACAATTTTAAGTTTCCATGTGTTTTTGTGAAAGTACTATTTTGAAATATGGTTCCGAAGGGACAACTATTCCCATAGGTTTTCTCACACCTATACTAATCATACATACACAAAAACCACTGGATTTTCTCCTATGTTACAAAGACAATAACATTTCCCTTACTTCATACCTAAACGTAAATATTTTTTGCTGATCTCACTAATTCATGACCCGACTATCTCCCTGGCCATTATTGCAAGGAAGAAAGTTTGTTACCCGCCTGTTGATGTTATATGAAAACCGGTTATTCAGAACTGAATATCGATAAGGAATTACACACAAAATGTGCAACTGCTGAAAGTAGGCCTAATTAGCGTCACTAATTCCGTTCACCATATTCACAGGAGGTCCAAGGCCACTGAGCTGTGATGACTAATTTACTTTGAGCTCTGATGATCAATGTCCTTTGAGCTCTATAATTAGGTGTCAGTAGTTATAAATAGAATTCTGTGTTGATGTATGCACAGAGTACATGCAGGGCATGGTGTCCGCCAGTAACGGGCACAAAGAAAGTGTTTAATTATATTATAGGAAAAAAAAAGTCTGGGGAAGGTAAATCTTGCACCTTGGACAAACATTGGTGACACTTTGGATTGCGGCATGAAAAAAAAATACATATTTTGTTAACCAGCTGAAATTATTTGTTACGGCTGTAAAACAACCAACTCCTGATGAAACGAGTCCGTTTTCTTTACCAGGTTGCAGAGAGCAGGCACTATACAGGACAACTCTCCCATGTAGTTAGCCGCTTTCCGTGGTTTCATTTGACTGGTGAAAGAATTGTGCATCCATTTCGATGGTACCATGGTACACAACAGGCAATGATTAAAAATTTTTTAAAATAAATTTACACGTCATATCGGTATTAGACTTTTATTTTGTTTAGTATTGATGTCAAAACTTTACTGCCAGGTTCTTTTCTTAATCTAATTCAGAATTTCTTTAGTTGTTTCTGAAATCTGCTTTTTTTTTTTTTTTTTTAATGTTAAATAATCGCTCTTAACGGCTCCACTTTCCTTAGCATCACTGAATTCTTGCTCAAACCATGTGATATTTTCATAATCATGGTCACCATCATTAGTATTATGTATTATCATTACTATGAATAAAATGAATTAAAATTATCAGTATTATAAACAGAAATTTCGGTCACCAACAAAATATATAATAGCCTTACATTACACCTCTCCACTCAACTCTCTCTCTCTCTCTCTCTCTCTCTGTCTGTCTGTCTGTCTCTCTCCCTCCCTCTCCCGCTTCCCATCTCTCTAGAGCACTTTTAATCGCGTTCAATAGGTAATCTTTACATCGTAAATTTAACAACAAAATTATGTAATAAAACCACCTTAAAGAAAAAAAACACAAAAATAAAAACCGCACCTTTGAACAACAACAACAACAATAACAACAACAACAAAGCATTCACGGCTGCTTAAGGTATAATTTTCTAGAAACACAAAGAAGCATCCTTTTTCAATGGCATTGAAACACGTTGACACAACAAACAGAGTAAGCTGACACACTTGAAATAAGCTTATAAAAAAAATAAAAAGTGGGTTATAATTATTACCTATTCAGAGCGGTTGATCCTGTAGTTTTCTCTCGAAATACAAGTACAGCACTTCCAAAAATGGAGCAGTTGTTTCTCAGGAAACAATTCGACAATGATCCTGTTTAGTTTTTTTTATTGCTTCCACTTCACTGTCTGGACAACTGAGTAATTCGACGCTAAACGTTTGCGGATTTGGTGTTATGATAAGCAGTTAGAATACATCGGAACTCTGAAACAGCTTCATAAATGCCACAACCACATTTTAAACAGATGTCAAAGTATGCATTTGTTATGCCTCTTCTACATACTAAAAGATCTCCAGTTTTTTTTCAGAAAATGGAGATAGAAGATCCGAGAACCGAGGTTGATACTGTACTGGTTTACATTATTCGTTCAGCGCTTTCTACTGCAAAAAACTATCATCACTACTTTCTGCTTTATACAAAAAACACACGAATCTAGATTTCACACACACACACACACACACACACACACACACACACACACACACACACACACACACACACACACACACACACACACACACACACACAAATGTGCAGTTTAAGGGCCGCTTTCCAAAAAAAAAAAAAAAAAAGTGTATTTTTTACTTGCGTATTTTCGTGCAAGCAGGCATCTTGGATAAGTCGTGCGTATTTTTCATTTCCAAGGTGCGTTTTTCTACATGTCCCATGAAAATGCACACAACGAAGCAATAAGATACATCTTTTAAAACTATGCACGTCCTCTTCACCTGCCTCGGACTGTAATAGGCCTACTACCAAAAACGCATCAAGACTACGGACGATGGAAAGGGACTTTAAGTTTAAATTCAGACATAAGTAAGTTGTACGATCGCTTAGCGTGCAGTAATACATCGAGTATTCAACACAGACGCGTACTAAACATCCTCAGTTTTGGTCCGTAATACCAAAGATACTGGAAACAATTAGATGAGACAGGTAGCGCTTTTAGCGTGCATAGACTTCGCACTGCCACCGAACGGCGAATAAGCGGAAGTAATGAACAATACAGTATTTTACAAAGCCAGATAGGGAAAATATTGACTTCTGTTCACTGTTCAGCTATCACTGTAGGCCTTGATTGACGTCACTTATTTAGCAGTGTTAACCTCAATCACTGTGGGCAAACTGCCTATTTTTAATTTTTAGTCGCAGTGGCAATGTAACAAATTAACATCATAATATCAAGCATTCTTTTCATGCTGGGCGCCAAGGACCCACCCCCCCCCCAATCATCTCGCAAACTGTGTGCACAATAATTGTTATAGATGTACGAAGTGGTAAGTGTCTCACCTTATTGTTTCTAGTATCTTTGGCAATAGGCCTACATGTCTACGTAAAGCGCACCAAAAAACAACGGACAACGGAAAGCGACTTTATACGTACGAAGGCCAAACGAGCAGAAAAACGCAGGCGCACAATAAACGGATGTAATGTGGGTAGATATACCACGACATGAACCAGGATGTTACCTATAACCTATCGGTTTATTATGTAACAACATCCATGACGGAACTTCGAAACATGAACCCGCCTGCCAGACCCTGGGGCTAAATGATACACATTTTTTGTCTCGACCGTGAACTCGGGCAGAGTTGCTTTCGTGGCGAACAGATTCTGATAAACAGAGAGACAGTTTGGTAAGTTTGGGAAATGAAAGAGATATAGACAGACAGATAGGCAGAAATGCAGAAAAAGGATGGACACGCAGGCAGGCATTCGGGAGAGCATACAGGTAGGCGGATAGATAGATAGATAGATAGATAGATAGATAGATAGATAGATAGATAGATAGATAGATAGATAGATAGATAGATAGGCAGGTGGGCAGGAAGACAGACAGACAGACAGACAGACGACAGACAGACAGACGACAGACAGACAGACAGACAGACAGACAGATAGATAAATAGATAGACAGATAGATAGATAGATAGATAGATAAGCTTAGATAGATAGATAGATAGATAGACAAATAGATAGATAGATGATAGATAGATAGATTTTAGGTTTAACTATGATTTTTACAGAGTGACGAAATAAGTGAGGAAGTTAGCGAGAGAGCAGAACGCGTGCGAGTTGGCCAACTTTAACGTGTTACTGGCCACATCAATTTTTAAAATCATGGGAGGGCATGTGGGCGCTAACTTCCTCACTGGCCCCAGGATCACTTTCAACAGCACAGCTGTTAACCGGCCATGGGATTCATCCTTATTAACTAATTTATTGTATGTTTATTTCTTAATCTTATGTGCAGTTTCTGTTTCTGTGTGTGATTCTAGGGCTGCGCTCACCGATTTCACATTAAGTAATTCGCATTGTGAAATTTGTCCAGGATTCTGGTGCTGGATATTTGTCACAACCATCTTTAATCATCTTTTCTTAGGTTGTGTTCATAAAACCGTCACCGTTTTGAATATATTTCTCAACCTACTTTTCTGTTTTGTCCAAGCTTATGAGAGATTCTCATCACTCTCTTATCCTAAGAATTGTCTGAATCACTAGCATTGCACCCGAGGAATGAAAATATCATGCTCTCCCCGAACTCCTTTCAATTCATGGGCCATTTCTCACCCTTTCTTTTCCTACTTTCTGACCTTTCTCACCCTTCTGTCCAAAGATGATCTGCTTCCTCATCTAATAAAGCCTCTTCTCTCCGAGGAGAAGAAACGAACAATATTTTTGCCTCTCAATTCATATCGCCGTCAATTTTGTAACAGCAGTGATTTCGACAGCAATGCAAGATCCTCTCGAAGAGGTCCATTATTTTCAGGTGCCGAATTTGAAATCAAAATTCATTTCGATAAAAATTCAAATCCTCTCGAAAAGGTCCAATATTGATAGGTACCGAACTAACATCAAATTTGATTTTGTCGGAAATTCAAAATCCTCTTGAAGAGGTTCTTAATAGGTACCTAAAGTGAAATCAAAACTGATTGCAACAGAGTTTCAAAATCCTCTCGAGGAGGTTCAGTATGTGTAGGTGTCGATATTGAAATCAAAATTGATTTCAACAGAAATTCAAAATCCTCTTGAAGAGGTCCGATATTTATAGGTGCCGAATTTTAAATCAAACGTGATTTCAACAGAAATTCCAAATCCTCTTGAAGAGGTTCAATATTATTTAGGCCATAGAGGCTGAACATGAAATCAAAATTAATTTCTACAGAATTTCAGGATGCCCTTGATGAAGTTTAATATTTATAGGTGCCGAACTTGAAATAAAAAATGATTTCCAGGGCAATTCAAGATCCTTTTGAAGAGGCTCAATATTTATAAGGTGCCTAATAGGAAGAGATCTCATGTCACTTTCAGTTTCACTGCCCTCATACACAAACATCGCACACCATGGATGTTATTCCAGTTAACGGGCCTTCGGTCGGAGAGAGCGAACAATTAGACAAAGGACACCAGGAAGGTGTGCCCTATGTTCCAGAAAAAAAAGCTTGAAATAAATATTACACTTATCACGCAAGAAAAAGGCGCGCTCACGCGTGGACTTTGCATACTTCGATGCGCTGATTTCGAAAATGCTATCGTTTTTCCGGTGTACCGTACTGATTTGTAGGACTATCTGAAAATTGTGTTTTCTCTCCCAAGATCGACGGAACTGTTCGTTTTTCTCACTCATAATTTTCCTTGACTTTGCATGGGCTGCAGCATTTGTATGCAATTAATACAGAACTGGTGGCGTTTCTTCTAACCCGCACAGTGAAAGCGAATGACAAACAAAACTTCGATAACAAACGAATGAACCGTGAATCTCAGTGACATTATATCTCAATTTCATACAAGCACACATTCCATCTCCACAATAGGCCCCGCTCGCACAAAAAAAGTTTGTGTAATAATTTAGGTCACAGCAGTGGTGAGGCACAGTGAAACAAGGTGTTCTTGATCGAAAAGATACAGGAGAGTGGTCGAGGCCTAGCGACAATAGTCGCAGGCAAAGGCGGTCCATCAAGACGATATAGAACCATGTCAACTGAGCAAATTATTTGCTGTCAGATTCCACATAATAATATGTTCTATAACATCCTCTAGTATCAAATCCGTTGCAAATATTCGGAATTAAAATAGCACACGTGAAATTTCCTTCACTGAATAAAAACCATGCATGTCGACCAAAAACGACGCAATCCTGCATGACTAACTCGCGCCCATTCTGCTCTCTCGCTAATTTCCGTAGCTTACGGAAAGTTACGAAGTAAAACACATAGATAGATAGATAGATAGATAGATAGATAGATAGATAGATAGATAGATAGATAGATAGATAGATAGATAGATAGATAGATAGATAGATAGATAGGCAGGTGGGCAGGAAGACAGACAGACAGACATAGATAGATAGATAGATAGATAGATAGATAGATAGATAGATAGATCGATAGATAGATAGATAGATAGATAGATAGATAGATAGATAGATAGATAGATAGATAGACCGGCAGGTGGGCAAGAAGACAGACAGACAGACAGACAGACAGACAGACATAGATAGATAGATAGATAGATAGATAGATAGATAGATAGATAGATAGATAGATAGATAGATAGATAGATAGATAGATAGATAGATAGATAGATCCGGCAGGTGGGCAGGAAGACAGACAGACATGCAGACGTAGATGGATAGATAGAGAGAGAGAGAGAGGAAGAGAGAGAGAGAGAGAGAGAGAGAGAGAGAGAGAGATGCGAACATCAAGCAATGCAAGAAAATCCAGTTTGACTGTAATCAATAATTATTCTCTGTTCTTACTGACACAAGAGCTTAATAACGGTGTTCCATTATGGCTGACTATTATAATCTGCAATGAAACATCAAAAACTCACGATAAGCAATAATAAAAAGAAAACAATAACAATTGTAGGAAAAAAATTATTATAAAACTCATTAGTTCATTTATTTAGCAAATCCACCTACCGTGTTCCGGCTCTTTACTCACTTGACAATCTTATGATGAACACAATAATAAAGAGGACATCTGCACATTTTCAGTCCCTCACCTAATAATAGTGCGATATCCTAATCCTGTCGATGACCCTCTCCGCCACACGTTTGCCCGTTGGTTACTTCTACAATTGCGATCTGGTTAGGCCTATCGGGTTCAAAACAACACAAAACGTGCCCAAAGCTACGTACAGCAGTTGTGATCGTATCCATAGCCAAACTTGATAAAAACGCACGATAACGCGTGAAACTTCAGTTTGAAACGTGTATGCTGCTAAACTAGTAACTCTATCACATTCCCTACAATACACCCGCATGTTTTGCTCTTTTGAAAGTTTGTAAAATATTTATTCAATTATTCATCAGAAATAACTCAAAATCGTTCAAAAGTTCACGTATTTTGGGGCATCAGGCAAAATAGTTATTTTTACCGTGCTAACCTTGACACTCAGGTCGAGTTCACTGGCTCACTTTGCCAAGGTCAAAGTCGCTGGACAGGATGGGTGAATGGATGCTGCCCAGCACGTAGTGAGTGCAAAAGTGCAAAAAAAAAAAAAATGTACCAAAACCCCAGACAGTGATGTTTAGCCTTGTTTAGAAACAAACGAAGGAACATGAAAAAGAAAAAGAGACAAAATGAGAGAAAGAGAGAGAGAGGGGGGGGGGTGAAAGAGATAGAAAGACAGCACGCACGCGAAAGAGAGAGAGAGAGAGGGAGAGAGAGAGAGAGAGAGAGAGAGAGAGAATTTTATTTGAAAAAAACTCACGTGATTAACAAACAACAACAAAAGTAATGCTATGCTAATAGCCTTGTTTTAGTTCAAAGTAATTTGCGTTGCTGGACAAGTGATAGAAAAAGGAAAAACTTTTCAGAGCGAAATAGTAGCCTTGTAGGTGGAAATACGGCATTCGAAACAGGAACAGTACCAGTAAATGATTTTGATTTGACCTTCTACGTAATGCAATTACTGATATACCATTACAAGAGAAAGAGAGAGAGAGAGAGAGAGAGGAAGAGAGAGAGGGAGAGAAAGAGAGACACACACACACACACACAGACAGGCATACAGAGAGAAAAAGACAGACAAACAGGCAGACAAGACAGACATGCAGACAGGCACGCCGGCAGGCAGACAGACAAGCAGACAGACAGACAGACAGACAGATTCAAGGACTAGAATTACAGAAAACAGAATCAAGTTTGCATTATATCCTAAGTGCACCAACACAGGATCATCCATTATAGCTTACATTTTTTACATGATAATTATTTTGACACGCCTTGCACTTGGTGAAACCTATAGAGACTCACTTCTGTGTAGATTCATATTAGCTGAGAACTTCAAAATTGAAAAGTTTTAGACATAATTAAATTTTATTCATTGACAGGGCGACGACACTTTTATTTGAGAAAGAGCTCGCCAGCTACTGCATAAAACTGTACACGATAAATTGCCTACTTCATAATAATAAAAACGGCCATAGTCTTATAATGTTGTATTTACAGCTCTCTGGCAATGCGCACAGCCCCATAAAAAAAAAAAGAGTTTCTTAAATTTTAAGACAAATGAAATTACCGTTTTAGAGTCCACATGAACTGTTTCCAAAGTTCCTTCAGTTCGCCATCCAGCCGGAGATGCATTTCAGATAAATTATTATATAGGAACTGATACTATTTACGGCCAAATATAATCTCATTATCAGTATTTTGCACGAAAATCGTAAAACCCTCACACAGTTTGTTTAAGAAAGGTTAGGCCTACAAAGGTAGGTCACTTTTTTCCCCGTGTGCAGAATTTGGGGCTACGTGTGACGTGTACGTATTAGAAATGAAGAAGCCGAAACCACTTACCCTTTTCTCCCTTTTCCATTGAACATTACAGAAATACTGATCTTGTCATTTTCGCGATGCTATTCCTCCGCCCCAGATTTGGGGTTAAAGTTACGCTTGTTACCTCTCAGACGGTAATCTTATAACTTAGACTAAAATCTGATGAGGAAACTATAATAAGCAGCCCATGTGCGCAGCGCGGCGCTGCATATAATCTGCTAGGCCTGATATTATTTTGCTATTAACATCTAATAGAGAGATTGACAACGTCTTTTGCTCCCAACATCTTTCAGTGCTCACAGTTGCAGTATTAGATTTACCAGTAGGCCTACTTATGATAAAAATGAAACTAAAAATAAAGAATGATCAGAAATTGATTCTTATAAGTTCTTTTTTCTCTTTAAAATGCCGATAACGCTACATTTTTTGTTTTGTTTTGTCCAATTCAAATATGTGTATATTTTTATATTTCTTAAAAGATGTAAAATCACTCTCGTGGATGCTTGTGAAACGAACTCGCTGGCGAGGGTGTCTGTAGAAACACGCAGAAACTGATTGGAAGCTCCCGGGGCGACGTCATTTCACGATATTCATTTGTGATCGACGGTATATTTGCATGAGTTGGCTTCTTTTCGTTAGTAGGGAAGATATCAAACCTGAAGCTCATCATTGCCCAGAAATGCGTGTTTTTGGCTTTTTTACTTTTAAATAACTGCAGTTTGGTCTTTTGACCATGAGTAATGGACTGTATTTAGCATGCTATATAATTTAAATGAACGGTTTGTAAAGGTGATTCACTTTTGTATTTTTAATGACTCAGCCAGCTTCCCTATAAATTATAATGTCTTTACGACTTAGATTTATATAGGATTTCTATAGGATTGGCGGAGCAGACTTCCCACATCAAACTGACAAGTTATAACCAGCAGATCTACATCGGAATGATTTGGGTGTCATTCTTATGAGTATATTTGAAGGCGAGTTGCTGTCTCGGGCAGGTGGAGTAGGTATTTATAAGCTTAGGTAAGATTTATGCAGTTCATCAAACCAGCTGTCATTCTTATAAGTTCTCTGGATCAAAGCAGTACAAGGTAGAAACAACTGCACTAAGCATTTGGATATGGAAGATTTGAAAGTTGTAAATGGTGGGAAGGGTGGGGAGAGATATTTGAACTCGATAAAACAAAACAAAAAATGAAGAGTTGTAGGCATTTTAAACAGAAAAAAAAGACACACACACACAAAAACACAACAACAACAACTATATAGTAACACACATTTTTATTTTTTTTTAAAGCATTAATTTTGGACTTGAAATTTTCACATTAGGCCTACTTGTGCATCAACATGAAACATAGATTTCAGAGGTAGACATATTATCACTTTTGTTGGTTTTTAAGCTGCAAAATACAAGGTGATGCTTTCAGTACTCTGGTACATGTAAAAATTCAAAGTTGATGAGGATTTCAGGGGGAAAATATATATGAATATGATTGCAAAAGTAGTTAATAAGTCCATTGATGATGACAGCATTTCACAACATACTGTTCCAGCATAGATGAAAGAGCAAAGCACTGACCTCACAAAATTAGCTTGAAGAGTATCACACACAATATGAAAAGGTAACGTGGCTGCTAGTAAATCAATATCAGGAATTTCCCACAAAAATTTAGTTTCTTGAAAACATTCGAATAAACATTTCTTTATACTTGGAACTTATAGTATTGTAAACAATTATATTGAATGATGCATTGCATGTAGCCAGGGCAAATACCACAGCCCATAAAGTGCTCAGGAAGTTTCTGTAATACTCATTGCGGTTGGCATTGTCTAGCTGTGGGTCAATACTCCCAGCTAGTAAAAGGAGCATTAAAGGAACATAAGTGATAAGAAAAATTATGGAGATTAAGGTTACCAGTTTTACTAGCCTTGCTTCCTTGTCTGGCACATCTTTTTTCTGGTTTCCACTTGGCAAGTGAGTCTGGGTGTTTGAAGATTTCAGTTTGAACTTTCTTGAGTTTTTCAATCCAATATTCATAACACATGTACATGCGACAATCATGATGGTAGAAATAAATGTGAAAGTTATGAATTTTGTAAAATTCACTCGGTCATGAATTGTAAGAGGCCCTTCTTTTCTGTGTAGGGCAAAAATTGTTTTATTGAGTTTGTAGTCATAATTCCATTCAAGTGTATTTAGTTCAAATAATGGCGCAGTGAATGCAGTGGTCTCTATGATGATGAAGGTGAGGGTGATCACTATATATTTTCTTTTGACAATTTCCCTAAAAGTCAGTGGTCTGCTGACGCAAAGACATCTCTCAAATGACAAAACCACTGTTATACACATGGATAATTCTGCAAAGTAAGTTCTGGGCAGAGAACTCAAAACAAATAGAACATCATTCAGATTAACTCTTAGTGTAGAGGCAGTTTTCTGAATTATCAGGCCAATGCTGTACATCAGAGTGGTAATGCAGATTCCCAGATCAGAGATAGAGAGAACCAGCAGTGAAATAGTGACATTTTCCTGTAAATGCAAGAGTATGAAGAAGTATTTTACTTTATTAAGAGAATAAATATCAATGCATTTTCAGGTTCATCTCCCTATGTTCAATAGTTAAGATATTTTTATGAATGAGCAAAGGATGAAGATTTTTCTGATACAGTTGATAATGGAATGAAAAGGTTTTCTGGAAGAATTATTTTTTGACAGATACATCTCAATCTGTGTACATGTTTTACAGCTGCCACTAATCTTTTATTTTGCAGCAAAAAGTTAATATTGAATATACCAGTACCATAAAATCTCAAGCTCACAAAATATTATAAAAAAACAGGAAATCTGTGGGGTCACAGCAGGGCTTGGAGCAAACTGAATGTCTTTTCTTTTCCTTTACGTCTTACTGTACTGTTTCTGAAATGGCTTAGGCAAGGCTTTGCAATATAAAACTTTTTCCTTTTACTATGTTCTGACCTAAATGTTATCAGATATACCTAATGTATACAATACTGACTCATCTGATTTGCAAACAATATGTTTGGAAAAGTTAGCTAAGCATACCATCATCTCTTAGGAGTTATATTACCTGTAAGCCCTGTTTGAAGAAAATAACTGTATTGATGAGGTTGGTTACTATTCCAAAGGTAGAGATGCTCCCGGATATGATAATGTAGAGTGCAAGATCAATATAGATTTGAATAGAGTCGGAAATCAGTGATTGCAACACTGGAGATGCCAAAACTTTATAACTAGGTGTGACATCTGTCACATTCAGAGTGATTTTGTCAATGTCAGTTTTAGTCATCATCAGTGAAATTTGAGCAGACTTGACAGCTATATATAGAACACGCTCATAAATGGATGCAAGCTGAATAGTAGTGTTTGCACTTTGTGCCTGAACGGAAGTCTTTTAGTACTTTTTTTCACATAAACATGATGTAACTCATGGTCAGAGAAGATGTTAAAATGCTCATAAAAGCAGTTCATGCAGGTTAGTCAGAAATCCAGACTGTAAAGGCTTCAAGCCTGGTCTGAGAATTTTCCTCATAACTGCTGTTCTTTCTCTGAACACTAATGTGTAATGTCAGCCATAACTATGTAATAAGTAAATTGCTCAAGAAATGTCTTATTTATCTCAGACAAGTGGCCACACAATGATCAGGCCAAACACTCATAACATGTCTGGCCCATATGTTTACTGTCACATTCTTTAACGTAATATAAAATAAATATTCTTTCACAGAGTGTATTAGATACACCATTCATTGAGGCTGATATTTCTAATTCTGAATAAATGATGGTAATAAGGGTTCTTTACACAATGACAATTAGTTAGCTTGAAAATATCAACTGTTTCACTTTATTCTCAAGACTGATTTCTGTCTTCTTTTTTACTGTGAACCTGTACAAGATCCAAGTAATTGATTGTTCTTCAGAAAAACAGTTATGAAAAAAAATTGCACACTACATATCTAATAATGGTGGTGAAAAATTCAGGGTTGACTAATTTGGTGTTAAGTTTCACTTAATGCATTGATAAAAGTCAATGCTGTATTTAATTTCATGACAAAGGGCATACCAGCACATGCATTAAAAGTAAAATTGCACAGCGTGGACACTTTCATTTGCAAAGATTAATAGTTTTGCAAAAGCCTGAAAAGCGCTTCATATCAAGACCACAAAGTTACAGGTTTAGCCACAGTAAATTGTGCACATTGCAATTTCAGTGAGTTTCATAACTGCTATTAGAATCACTACAGAGTTTTAGTTTCAAATGAAGTTAAGTCAGCAAATTACCATTTGCTACCCTTAATGATACCACACGGTTATGAGAAAACTAAAAACACCAGTTGTTAAATTTTTGTGAACTAGTATTACTAGTTCAGACCTATTCATTTTCTGTGGCAATAATACAAGGAGTTGGACGTGATCTGAGTTCATGAATATTTTAAATAATACATGTCATACTGCATCAGTTTTTACCATAACAGTGAGGGCTTGCCATATTCTGTGAAAACTGACATTATCCTATGTTCCAGTTAAAGATATGCCATGAGAACTGACAATATTCTATTTTCAAGTTACACCGCATTGTCAGATCCTGCTTAGCTTCACATTCAATAAGAAAATGTTTTGAAACAAATTTGTTTTAATAATAAAACTACCTTTTAATTTTCTTCTTACATGGTATCCACATAGGCAGATCAGATATTCAAATTATTTTCTTTCACCTTGTGGTTGCGTTATCCAAGACCTGCTGCAATCAGTTTGTTTTCTGTTTAGTTTTTCCAACTTCATGTTGGGTTTGTTATTAATTTTTTTTTTCTACAAATCATGAACTAAGTTCTTGTGTTCCAACTGACAAACTGCACAACTGAGAAATTCAACGTTAAACATTGGCAGCTTAATTAGTATTATGATAAGGAGTTAGAATAAATCGGAACTGTGAAACAGTTTGATAAGTGCCAGAACACATTTTAAACAAGTGTCAGTATGTGCATTTGTGGTATAAGTACCTCTTCTACATACTGAAATGTCTTAGTTTCTAAAGATATGGAGATAGAACAAACAAGAACTAAGGTGTCCACTGGCTATGAGATCACACCGATGTTAGTTTGATGTAGGAAATTTACCCCTTCAGTAACCCTAACAGCCCTACAGATATCCTGCACAAATTTACATCAGATTGATGAAGGGATGCTGGCTGGGTTAAAGTCTGATTTTATCTTTGTATTTTGATAATGATATCAATTTAGCCTTTTTCTATGTCCTGGGCACAAATGTAGACAGAGGAGTATCAAACATTTGGCCAATATTAGCACCCTTATATTTTCTACATTCATCAAGTTGCATGCCAGTAATCTCTGTGTCATTAAAATTTTGATCCGGGAAATTTTCTTTTGTTTATTTATGTTTACTTTTTAATACTCCTATCCATGCGAACTGGGCAGTTTTGTAGACATACCTCTCATGATTGTGGAAGGGTTTTTACTCTTTATTCATGTCCATATACATTGGCACAAATGTGGACAGTCAATGAATCTCAGCAATCTGTAATCAAACACATTTACAAAAGTTAGAAATTTCTATGTACCATGCAGTGTGGTGGATGTGGTATTGAAGTCATGAGGTGGGATAAATTAGAATAAGTAAATTCCTAGGTCTTCTTGTTCATCCATGGTGGTTCAAAGATTTGGCTGTACTTTTTATGGAGTCTGTTGAGGTGGCTTTTGTGATTGAATGGTGACAGTACCTTCTGGATAAGAATTTGGTAGTTTCCTGGTCTCAAGAGGACATTAGACAGGACAATGCAAATGACGTCACTGAATAGGCAGAAAAGAGGTTTGAGGAAGAAATGACATTTGACGTGGATGAACAAAGTGATTATCAGAGCTGACAGCTGAGGATCTTGTGTTGGCTTTGCTGTGATGGGGAGCCATTGATTGCCAGTAGGGGTGGTGCCCTGGACTGGGCAGCAAGTCCCATGTGTATGAGATGGGTCAGCTGAGTGAATCTGTTGAAAAATATTAGCACAATGTTTGCTTCTGACTGCGATTGTCTTTAAATTAGCTGGTGTGGGCGCCAAACTGGTGACTCCCCACCTGATTATCATGCATCACACTAAAAGACTACCCACTGAACATATACCACTGCAGGTGTGGGCAGTGTCTAGTGTATTAGTGTGAGGCATAATAATCAGGCGGTGAGCCATCAGACTGGCGCCTACACCAGTCTTGGTCTGTTTTAACCCTAAGGATTTTCTTCTCTGTCTTTACTGAGCAGCACCAAAGCACGTCCGTCCGCCAAAAGCAGCTAAGTAAACTGGTTCACTTCGTTCCTGTTGAAGTCTTTTATTGTTCGTTTTTTTCACTTGACAAAGGCGAAAGCCGAAAATTTGTGTATTTTCTGTCTTCTCTTTAGTTTGCTTTGTATTGTTTGGGTTTTATTTCTCACGCGGGGCATTGCAACATACAACCTTTTCTTTTTGCCCAATTTTGACTGTATTTTGACACGTAATCTGTTTAAAAAAAACATTGGATGTTGTTAGGGGAGAGTAGTTTAATTACATAGCCAACCAAGAGAACATACTGAGTTCGTTGCTCAGCTATAGCTTTATATATATTTAAAATACTATGCCCTTGAAAAAAATTAGTGCGGTTACGGGTAATTCAGACCAAGACTGGCTTAGGCCCCAGATTGGTGGCTCGCCACCTATAATTGCTATCACACTGAAACACTTCTCACTGCCCACACCAAGGTAGCAATAAGGGCAGTGAAAAGTGTTTTAGTGTGATGCATAATAAGTAGGCGACGAGCCACCAGTTTGGCGCCAAGGCTACACCAGTCCTGGTCTGGCTTACCCCATAGGACGGATGGAAAAGGAGAGACTGGCGGGTAGAAATTATCCAGTTTTTGCCCTTGGTCCGCGAAGTTGCGGTTTCTCAATTAGTTTAAGTTAGAAAATATCAAGATCTCTCTCATGCTCAACTCGCACGGTCCTCACCTCTTGTTTTACATCATGGGGTTGGGGGGGGGGGATTACGATTGTAGAGGCCCTCGAGGGTATTAATTTAAGAGCATGACTGTCTTGGCCATATTGTCAATTTGCATTCGTTTTGTGCATTTTCGGGGGTGGGGGTGGGGGTAGAATTACGTTTGGCTAGTTGACCACAATGACAAGTTCATTGGAGAAATGACCAGAGTAACATTTTCGGATTTTCGGAAATTGGGCCACAAGTTGATCACACCCTGCGGTTAATGTTGTGGCTGGTCACATGACTCAAGTAGCAATTATAGTATTATACATTTAATTTTAACAAGTTGCCATTACTGAACACGACCCAGCAATCTTGAGATTCCACTGTCTCCAAGTTCATCGATGTGGTTGCATTATTGTTTTGTATCCTGTTACCCAGTGTGACTACCCCACCCCTCCCCCTTTCCTCCCCCCGCGGAGGATTGGAGCGCTTCCAGTAGGGTCACTTTTCTGTCTTATCATTCTTAATTGTTATTGCCTGTCGTCTTGCTATTTCCAGCACAATTTGACCGCTACTGAAGCTACATGTGCCTTCTTCAAGCTCAAACTAAAATTCTCTCTCTCTCTCTCAGGCTCCCTCACCCACACATGCACACACACACATATGCACACGTTTTTCCAGAAATCTCCATAATTTTATTTACTTTAGAGCTTACAAAGTACATGACAGAAACCTCTCTTCCAAGCGTTATTTAACTTTCATATAAATTCAATCCTCTCAATGAAAAAGTCCCCATATTTTGATAGCCTGTCCTTGATTGTTCCCCCTATGCCCCATGGCGTCATATCATCCTATTATACTCTCGCTCTTGCAACTACTCGCAGAAGAACACGGATGGGAGTCAGCTTATCGTCAACACCTAATACATGTATGTGCTTCCCTCTCTCCTAACTTCGACCTCAGGTTTCCTGCAGATTTTAGGATGTCGATGTGGGGTACCTTTACAGTACCCTCTAATTCCCGCGAAACACATGGGGCACGCGGATGTAAATAATTGTCAAAATAGATGCAAAAGAAGGTGTTACAATCACGTGACATGCTTCAACATTCAACATAAAAAAACAACAAAACATACACATATAATATGGGCGCAGTTGGGCACGCCCCAACAATCTGTATCAGTAGTACATCCGTGTACATGACATGCCCAGGAATAATATTAGAATTCTGATAAATGGAAATCCAATTCACTTCCCAAAGACTTAGAAAATTACTATTATTAAGCGGACTCCACTGTTAGATTTTATAGGCTACCAGACTACAGGAGGTGTGCTTCTACTCTACGAAGAGATCGATCTAAAAAAAAAAAACAACTGGCTCTTTAATAATAATAATAATAATAATAATAATGTATAGCATTTATGTAGCGCATATCCATTTAAAATGCTCTATGCGCTTTACAGAAACAACATGTCAACCACAGAGCAGAATGGAGCTGCCTGCGAAGCGCTCAACACACTGCACTGCTTCTTTCTCTCTCCCTGTCTCGCTTACTCTCTCTCTCTATCTCAGAGCAAATTGTAACGCAGCCTGTTAGGCGCAGTTCACAACTCACAACAGTTCACAACTCACATCAGTTCACAACACACAACTCAAATAATATTTGAATATTTATTAATAACAATATGTATTTAATAATGAATAATAAATTTTGTTGTTGCTGGTGGGGGGGGGGGTGATATGGATAAATTTTAATCTATTAATTTCAATTTACACACATATGTGGGCCGATAAATAATATGTTTATCATATATCTTAATGTTCAGTGTTGTTAGGAAGAAGGCGCAGTAAATTCTCATTTGAACAAGTCTCACTCTTCAAGTAGGCCTACCGGTCGCTATATTACTTTTGGATGGGCGGAGCCAGTTAGCGTTTATTAGAAAGTAAGTCAAATTATCCCCCCACACTGGAATCAGCATAGGATAATATTATCATTATAATTGTTATTAATATTAGTATTCAGTTCAGACAAAGAGTTCCGATTAATGTTTGTTTTTTTACAAGTTATTGAAGACTTTAAGTGTATGTTTTTACTCTTCCTGAAGGGTACGTTAAAAACTCACATCGAATTTTCCAAAGCAGCGTCTCTAGAGACAAGTTAAAATTTGAATGGATGTTAACATGGCGGTGTCAATTCACGATATTCATTCGTGCTCCAAGGTAAATTTGTTTGAGTTGATTTTCATTCTGTCAGTGTAGTTTATAGATAAACCCAAAAAAAAAAAAAAAAGGAGTGCAACCAAAGTAATCGAAACAGGTAATACTGACAGGAAAAAAATCTTAAGAAGGCGAAGGTCTCACTCTCATGTCATACCATCTCAATCTGTAGTATGGGCCGTTCGAAATGCAGAAGTGTAGTCTAGATCTAGATCTTTCTCCTAGAATTGTGATGAAACAGATCTGTTGCCCCTAGTCAGCGATAAATTAAGTGGGTACAGTTGGCCAGGATGCACTTAGTAAAAGTCTATTTAGCACTAAAATAAAGTTCCCCAACCTTTATTTGAAAATTGGATTTGGTTGTTGGTTCTTCATGAATCATGTGGCCATGGAATAGATCTTAGGTCATGATAGCGATGATGATATAATGATGAACTACGACATTATTGTGGCTGCTGTTTTAATTAAAATTTGCTGCTGTTGTTGAACTATATAAAAGTAATTGTAAGCCCATGAAGTAAACTGCATGATAATTCCTAAGCCTGAAACCTACAATAACATAAGGCTGCCATTATTCGCCAACATTATCAGCAGATACTACCCAGGTTTATCCGCCAACAATATCGGCCTGGGTTTATCTACCAGTATTGGCGTTGACTAAATAGGCCTACAAAAAAAAAAAAAGACCGGATTTATTCCTTTTTAAAATATTGTTGTTGGATAAACTCTTTTGGGACGTATCCTCGATTTATCAGTGCCAGTAAAAAACGTGTTTGGACTATCGCGGATTTATACTGTATTCTACATTCAAATGTCTTTTATTTGATGCACAACATTTTAATTACTATCAATACTTTTAAAAAATCTTATAGGTAGATCTAGGCCTAAGTGCTTTTCTGAACCATGCTGTTTTTTCCCAAAGTGGGAAAAAATTAATTATGTCCAGACTTGACAGAAGCATCTAACACTGATGTCCTGAAAGAGTTAAAAAAACAAAATCCAAAAAAAAAGTAAACAGATTGATTCCTAATGAAAAAGACCTTTATTAAAAAAAAAAAAAGTACCTGCCTGAGAATCGAATCCCGGTCGCCGGATTGGCAGGCGAAGATGCTAACCACTATTCTGTTGCAGATTCTGTAAAGCTGTGTAGAAATTTTTCCAAAATAAACGTCACTAAACCAATTGCAATTGTTTTGCTGATGGATAGACACTTCGATATTAACATAATCTTGTTCTCAGTTATTTACATTTAAAGTCATGCCACAACTTTGATGTCTGGGAAACAACTAACTACCATATATGCACTGGAAGTGCAGCACTTTTCTGAAGCATTTCATTCCCTGTATACTTTGCAGGGAAGAAGTATTTCTTGCACATGCAATTTTGAGATATTTTTTGAAAAATCACAACTTCTGATAGACTTGTAAGATCAATGAAAGCTTGCCTAGCAATAGAATGACTGGTTTGGAGATGGATTTCAACTTTCATTGATCTTACTTTTCAACAGAACTCTCCAAAAGAGTTTAAAGCTAATTAACTTTCTGTCTCACTAACACTAGCACCAAGGCGGGATAAACTTTCAGCTACATCACTTACTCACGAACTATAAGAATTATAGGGGTCACTTCTGGTGTATTAATACTTTAATAGGTAAAGCACAGATGTGGCAGCGTATGATCATCGAGGCACTTTGTAAGTTGTAGGGCGAACAACAGTTGATTGCCCCGTTGCGTGAAAAGCTTGCCTAGCAATGGAATGACCGGTTTGGAGATGGATTTCAAATTTCATTGATTTTGCTAATTATTTATAGACAAAAGATTCTCATGTTTGAAGAATGAAATTTTGCGGAAAGCTATCCAATCACTCAAAGTCAAAGTCTAATTGGAAGCTGAAGAATGCATGGCAGAACTTTCAAGATGATGTATGTATTCCCTATGCACGCTTAATGTTTATCGTGCCCTTGAAATGTATATCATATTTATGTGCATTATATTTCAATAAATGCTTTTAAACACAAATTAATGCAATTTAGTCATTTCCTGTTCATAAATGGACTATGTTGGGATGAAATATGGGATTTCTTTTAGGCCATTTGACTTTGCTAAACATGTGGCAGTGGCATAGGTTATTTAAGAACTGCACAAAATTCATCAAACCATTCATCATTTTAAAAAATCCTAAGGTTCAAGGAATTGCAGTTGTAAGCTGTATTGCAATATTTCTGAATTTAGGTCAGGCGTCCGCTGTACTAAATGGAGGATTCAAATTTGTAAGAGATGAAAACAAAGCTGGTGGAGAAAAAATATATGAATTAGACAAAACTAAAATAAAATGTTTGTAAGTATTAACAAACAAACGAGAAATTTTATTATTATATTTAATAATAATATACAACAGTTGCATGCTTTAATTTAAAAAGAAAGACATTTTTTTACTTTGGACTTAGGAAAGTTTCTCATTAGTAACGCATTACCTTGATGCTGAAGATAGGCATTTGATCATGCTCACTGTTTCCAAGCCACCAAAATACAGATGACACACTGGATATTCAGGTACATACAAAGATTCAAAACTGACAATTTTAGGGTGAAAACATGAATGACAAATGACCTTGTGCAAAAAAATTGCATATAGTAAAGTGGGTAACAATTGCAGCGTTTTACACCATAGTGTTCCAGTAAAGTCATTTGACTTTGAAGTGACTTAGGCAAAACACCAACTTCACCAAGATTAGGTTGAAGGTGTTGATCACTGTCAAGCATTTCCAGCAATAATTCAGTTACCTGAAAGTGAAAACATCTGAATAAACATTGCCCTGTACTTTGAACTTATAGTATTGTAAACAAGTATATTGAATGATGCATTGATTGTACCCAGGACAGATACCACAGCCCATAAAGTGCTGTTGAGGTTTCTATACTGACCAACTCTGTCCAGTCGTGATTCAACACTCAGAGCTAGTAAAGCAAGCATTACGGGAACATAAGTGAGGAGAAAAATGATGGAAACTAGCGTTACCAGTTTCACTAGCCTTGTTTCTTTATCTGTGACAGCTTTTTTATTGTCCCCATATGGCAGTTGGGTCTGGGTGTTTGAAGATTCCAACTTGAATTTTCGTGAGTTTTTCAGTCCAATATTCATAACACATGTGCATGCAACAATCATGATAATGGAGATGAATGTGAGACCTACAAATATGAGAAAGTTCACCAGGTCATGAGTCACAAGAGGCCCATCTTTTCTATGTATGCCAAAAACTGTTTTGTTGAGTTTGTAGTCGTAAATCCACTCGAGTGCATTTAGTTCAAATAAAGGCGCAGTGAATGCAGTGGTCTCTACGAAGATGGAGGTAAGAATGATCACTATATATTTTCTTTTGATAATTTCCCTAAAAGATAGTGGTCTGCTGACGCAAAGACATCTCTCAAATGACAAAACCACTGTTATACACATGGATAATTCTGCAAAGTAAGTTCTGGGCAGAGAACTCAAAACAAATAAAACATCATTCAGCTTGACTTTTGGTATGGAAGTAGATAAGTGGATTGTCAGGCCAATGCTGTACATCAGAGTGGTAATGCAGATTCCCAGATCAGAGATGGAGAGAAGCAGGAGCGAAATGGTGACATTTTCCTGAAAAGACAAATTTTAAGCATGCAGAAATATATGCTATATGGAGAACTATATGTCATTTTCCAGCTCATCTTTCCATGTTCAACAGCTCAGAATGTTTTTAAATGATTATGAATTGGACGAAGGTTTATCTGGTATGGTTAAATAAATTATGTATGTCATGAAGAAAATAAGTTAAAGAAAGAAATACTTCATATCGTGCAACATAATTAATACTGTACTGCTACTAACGTAAACTATTAAAAAATTTCTTTTGTTTTGAATCACTTTACAGAACATGTCAGTATGTAATATTTACATTTTACTCTCCTTTTTGCATATAAGTATAAATGTTTGGCAAAGGTGGACAGCCGCCACTTCTTGTATACTAAACAATATAGGAGTTTTATTACCTGCAAGCCCTGTTTAAAGAAAATGATCGCATTGATCAGGTTGGTTACTGTTCCAAAGATAGCGATACATCCAGATAGGATAATATAGAGTACAACTTCAATGTAGATCTGTGTGGAATCAGAAATCAGTTTGTGCCTCACTGGAGATGTCGAAATTTGAAAATTTGGCATGACATCTGTCACATTTAGGGGGATTATGTCAATATCAGTATTATCCATGTCAATGATATTAGAGCAAAATTGACAGCTTTGAACATAGAATGCTCTCAGATAGATGCCAGCTGAGCAGTAGCATTTATCTGGATTAACAACAACCATGCACTTCTTGCATGGAGAGAGTTTTTTGTACTTTTCTTTGATGTTACTTATTTCTACTGAAAAAGTAAAAGTGCTGGATATTTGAAGCCAGTTGCAATAATGCAGGCTTGTCAGGAGTCCAGAGTGCCTCTTTTCAGAATACTAATATGTAGTAGCAGCTGCTGTTACTATGTTGTATCAACAAATGCATAAGAGATGTTTTATATTCCCATAAGAGAATTTATCAAAATAATAGCCATAGCGATTATCTGTGTATTTGTGATCTGTTCTTCTGATATGATTACTGTCACATACTTTAATAAAAAGTGCACGGTACACTGTTATACAATTATTGCTTCAAATACTTCATTAATTATACAAATGCTGAATAAATGAGAATAATGGGCACTTTTTATGCTCTGGAGATTAGCGGATTAAATAATTTGAAAGTTTCAGGTGCTTCTCCTCATTCTTAAGAATAGTATCTTTCTTTTCAACAGTGAGTCAGTGTGGGTGGTCGATTAAAAAAAAATAATTACTGTGTACTACCTTTAATGATGGGGAAAATCAGATTTGTTTTATCTGTTGTTAAGTAGCATTTAGTGTATTGATAAAATCAGTGTTTACCTGCATGACAAATGGCATGCCAGTACATGTTTGAGAGGGCAATATTACACTGGATGCAGGCATCCATTTGTGGAGATAATTAATAGTTGAAAATAACTAAAAACTGCTTTACATTATGACATAAAGCTAACAGATTAAGGCACATAACTAGAAGGAGAGCAGTTTCAGTGCAAATAATAAGTCTTGTTATTTCAGTAGAAATTGTCAGCATATTACCGTTGTGAATCACAGTTTAATTAAACTGTTATCACAAGACAAAAGACACTTGCTAAAGGGGTAGCAGTTGCTGTTTAGATTCTGCTGCCTTGAGTTAACCTATTCAGACCTATTAATTTTCTTTGGTGATAGCACAAGATCAGGTAAGATATATATATACTGTAAATATTGATAGTGTTGCCTCAGTTTTACTAGAACAATGGATGTGTGACATCCACGTTTTTTTTATGTCCCATGAAAACTGACAGTATGTAGTAAATTCTTTAAAGCCACAGTGCTTTATGAGATTCTGATTGGCATAATATACTGATATTCATTAAGTTTGTACACTTCGTTTAAAAACTGTTTTAAAAACAAATGTAATTTAATGATTAATACTGCTTTTTTTCTTCGTGGTCTTGAAAGCTTGAGTCCTTTTCCGAGTTTGTCCTGGTCTTCATTTATTTTTATGTTGATTTTTCTGGCACTGGGGGCCCTCAGATATAAATACAATGTACATGTAGAAACATTTTTGATTGGTCCCATGATCACAGTGTCATCCTAAAACTGATGCTACTGCAATCACCTGCCTATGTCTGTCCTTTCAGTTTCACTTTTAGGCATGTTGTTTTTTTTAGTTTTTTTGAAATGATCAAACACAATGAGAAATATTATTTTTTAGGATTTATGCCCATTAAATATGGAATATTTAAGAATACAACTGTGAGAGGATGAACGACTTTCTATTTTTAATGTGCTTTCATGGTAACTCTGGTGCGTGAGTGAGGGACGGCCACTCATAGTAGTTTATGGACACTTGGCCGAGTACCATTAATTGGATTATTTCCCCTGTAATACTAGCGCGGGACCCGTTATTCACATCACGGTGAAAAGCGCGCATTTTGATTGGTCAGTTGGAAATGTTGACCACCGGGCTTCCAACTCTTATATCATGGCTTTAAGTTTCTTACAACTCGCTCCTTCGTTGTTATCCACCGACAGAAAGACGGGAACCCGAATTCACTTTTGAGAGTAGACAATAATTATCCTATCGGTACAAAATAGTTACTCATGATAACGTTTGTTATCAATGGAGATACGTCGTATTAATGGACGAAAGTATCCCGCACAAAATTGTCGAATGTTGTTAGTCCTGACACTTTGAAAATTTATATTAAAACTATTACCGGGTTCTGGTATAAGTAGTCAGTTAGAATTTTAGCAGCAAGTTTCTACTTTATATTGGTACCAATTTTGTTGTACTTTGATGCACCTATCCTATTGAAATAATTAATAAGAGGGTCTCGGATTTAAAGTAAACTATGAGTTAGACGCATGTTATCCCCGATAATTCCAACCTGGGTCAAATTTATTCAATTATAGCTGGAGGGGACGTTAGAGTAATTTCTGCAGTTTACTGGGATACCTAATTGACCTTTGTGTGCACCCTTTTTACCGTACTGTAAATTCGATTGTGTTAGGACCCTAACCAGTTTTATTGTCGGGCTGGACTCCACGTCCGAACCTTTCGCTCGTCCAAATACTGGCTACGTAATAGCTCTCTGGGACGTCCGCGCGGGCTCATAAATAAGATGCGAGTTCGAGTGGTCAACACACTCCATCAAAGACGCAGAGACAAGAGCCGACAGCACAGTGAACCTGGACCGGCGGCGGCCTGCCGTGGCGCGCCTCGCCCAAAACATGGCCTAGTCCAGTTGCGCCAGTAGCAGAGAGACTTTGGCTTATGGCTGGTTGGGCTTTTTTTCTGGGTTTCTCTTCTTTTCTGGGTTTCTCTTCTTTTCTGGGTTTCTCTTCTTTGTTTGGGCTTCTCTTCCCTTTCTTGATAGGGTTTTCCCTATGCCTTTTGGTAGCGATACCTTTGTTAGGCTTTTGAATAAATAAGATTGCCAGCAGAACCCTGTGTTTGTTAATCCTGTGTATCCTTAAGGGAGTTACTATTGAACCCACGCAGTAACTACATTAGCCACTCGTAGTTCATCCAACACAACCACATTCATTTGAATGAACTGTCAGAAATCTCATCATCATGCTGGTGTGTTGCAAAATTTCACAGAAATTTCTTCTTCCTTGATTTTCTTCCATCCTAATCATAATAATTATACACGTATACACATGTTATGATTTTCCTTGCATTTGCAAGAAAAGTCGTAGTTATAGTTATACATAGGTTTCATTGTCTTAAACGGACAGAGTAATACAGAGACATCTTGGACAGGCAAATTACTAAACATTTTTATTCACATCACGATTCAATGCATATTTTTTGTTTTGTTTTGAGAATAGATTTGTGCAGAAAATGTGGAACTGAAGCAAAAGCTAATATATATCAAGAGGAAAAAGGAAGAAATACAGCATCAATTAGATGAACTTCTGAAGGAGAGACAAAATCAGAAAAGTATAAAGCCAGTTAAAAAAAGGTAAGTCAGAGGTTTAGAGATAATAAATTCGTATTTGTTATAGTTTTGCATTATGATATGCACAGTAACATCCCAGCCAGCAACCTGATGTGAAGGGCTGACGTCTACTCATGGGAGTGACAAAATATTATAAAAAATCACAGAAAATCTGTGGGGTCGCAGCAAGGCTTGATGCAAAGTCAAAATATGGATAAAAGATAGGAGTGGCATTAGACTTATGTAGATCTGCTGGACACAACAGCATGCCAGCATAGTTTTGGTGTAGGAAATCCGCCTCTACAGTAATCCTACTAACCTAGGGAAATCTTATATAAATTTACTTCAGGCTGATCTAGGGATACTGGCTGGCACATAATAATATATATTCAAACACGTAACCAAAATGTGAGAACTGTAAGGCTTGAATCGTGCTTGGGATAGTGTCCAATATAATTGCACAAATCCCTACTATATTTTTAAGCACTTATTCATCAGTGTTTGGGCCATTCTCCGTTTAAATGTCATTATTTTGCTTTGTTGTATAATAAGGGCCAGCATTCAAAGACCCTGTCATACCTTCAGTTGTGAAGTGCCGATGTCAGTTGATTAAGTCTTAAAGGTCCGCACATGTTTGTAAACACATTTTTCCCATATTATTTTTTTGGAAGTGATTACATAGGATGCCTGTATATCAGCCTCATTAATTTAAACCCTCATGGATGATTATATAGGTTGTCCCAGCACCAGCCTCTATATAATCTATTTGTGGTAAACCCCCAATCTTTTCAACATAGAGACTGGCATCACTATATATATGCATGTATTGCTTTCCTAGCTTTTTTTACTTCCAGGAAAAGTTTATTTCCCTCATAAAATACACTAAACTCCTGTAAAACTAGGTATTTTGTCAGAGAATTGAACAGAGATCAAAAAGAAAACTAGTGATGTAAAGTTAATGAATAAAAATAAATGGTCTTCTTGATTGATGCACAGTGCATTGCCTAGACATTTGGAATCCATGCAATCAAGTCACTGTGTTTTTGTAAACATTCTTCAGATTGTCAGAATTTGCAGCTATGTTTTAAAATTTTTTTTCTCACTCCTGAACAGTGTTGCTGTCCAGACAGACCTCAAGCCCTGGATGTTCCGATACCACACCCAATCAGCCAGACCACCAGGCAAAGAGAAAGTGACAGAGACAGACATTGTCAAAGTGAACAAGTGAGACACAAGAAAGATAATCCTAATCATAAACTTCAATATTATGCCTTTTATTTCTGTGAATTTTTATGTAAACATGTAAGCTGTGTGCTCTTTTGTTGTAGTTGCACAGATAAATTGGATGGTCTTGATAAAGGCCATCAGGGTCTGAAATAGAAACCTCCAAGTCTAAAAAAGCCAGTGGTATGGGGGGAAGAAATAAATCTGACTGAATATGGAAAGGGCGAACTGAGACAGTTGATCATGGTGTTATCTTTGCCTATTTCTAATGTGTTCTGTGGCAAGAAATTTCTACACATTATGTTATTGTCACTGCTAGTGCTCTGCGCTAATGGCATATGTCATTTTTGACACTTTTGAGATAGTGGAAAAACGTGTCTTTTCCTGTCATTTGATAACCTATGCAATTCTGATTCTGTTGGAGTATTACATTTTTCTATCGATGCATTTCTTTTTCTGTAATATTTTCTGGTAGCCCTTGTGCGCAGGAATGCAATGAACCATCAGTTGCCTTTTGGCATAAATCTGACATAAATTATATATGCCATTATCATAGAGAAGTGACATACAAAAAAGGTACTCTCCACTTCCACTCCATCCTCCTTACACACACAGACACACACATACACAGAAATCAGACTGACGGTTTATGTGTGGGTGCATTGTTATACTCTGGCATGTAGGTGGACAGTAAATTTAAAAGATGGAAAGTGATAACTTTAACCTGATGTATTATCATGCCATATTACATGTTATGCCCGCAGAGTCATTGAGATGCACTCCCAACTTTTGAAGAGATATGACAAAGAAGTGAAACTGAATATGACATATGCAGACTCCATATCGGACTTAAATGTGAGTAAACATACTTAATTTAATTGAAATATCCAAGCGCGGCTATTGATCAGAGGGTGCAATGTGCAGGATTTTGCACTTTTGTTAAGAAAGTGGACTTAACCAATACCCTGCCACTATGCCTTAAAGCCCACTGTCCGGTCAGTGACCTTACTCACGTGGAATCTTATCTGGGTCGCACTGACCCTTACCGATGTGTGATGACCACACTGCCGCTGTCCACATGGTTTGGTTTGTATTTGCTCGGAATGAAAACATTCACCGCGATGCCTTATCATGCTTGACTAGCCAAGAATAATCTTGCAAATTTTCCATGTACTAAGCCCAACCGTATATCCAATATCTAGGCTACATTAAAACGGCATTTGGCATCGATGCAATTGCTAATAGAACTTACTGTTTCACCACAATTTCACGTTGAAATACACAGATGTGATGACGTTAATTTCCAACCACCAATGTGAAAAGAGAGGTCAAGGACGTAATTTCCGGTTACACTTTTCGATTCTATCTTACGAAAATGCATCTCTGTTTTTGTGGCTCGAAATTTTTTAAATATAAATAATATTAAAGACTGATTTTTGTTCAAAATGAAGTGTCCAAGTAACTCTTCCTCAAAAATTGATGCAGTACACCAAGTTTCATAATTTTTTATGGCGTATTCGCGAATTTTAAGCTGCTTACAGGTTCACCCTCTAGCTCAATTATAGTAAGATCATGAATTAGCCAGCAAAACGTTTGTCTGTAAGTCTCTAACCAATGATCTGACTTATGATACCAAACTGACAGCTGTAATTTTTGCGAGAATGAAGCATGATAAGTAGCCACCACCCCCCCCCCCCTCCCAAAGCCCTAAACAAATGAAGGGGTCAAGGGAAAAACCGGTGATGTCAATTTTTTCATAAAATGAGTTAACACTGTGTCGGGATACAACACAATGGGAAGTTTATGGCTGTAGAAAAGACCAACGAAAAAACGGGCACAGTCCGGAGTTATTAGAGGTTTTATAAAAGCCGTGCAATGGAAAAACCGGCGATGTCAGGAACGGACAATGGAAGAACCGGTGATGTCAATTTTTTATTTTGAATGGTCTCCCTTGTGGGTAATCAAACCCAATCAGGGCGTTAGAAAAAGTCACATGACCAAACACTGTAAACAAAATGGCGGACGCCGAGAATCACCCAGAAGTGACAGAGAAACCAAAGAAACGAAAGATCAATGGAAGAGCAAGAGAAAATAAAAAGAAGGCACGCCTCAGCGCACATTTAGGAGGTCCTCCATGTAACTGCCAGAGGTACAGATGCTTCGAGGTTACAAGTGTCGCAGAGCGACAGGATTTGGATCATTTCAACGTGCTGGCTACAAAAGATGCCCACGATAGGCTCCCCATATCGCAGGCTAAATATAATGACCTGCAGTTCCTGAAGCGTTTTTGCTGTCTGAGAGCTCAGGAGTTTTTTGACAGTCTGCTGGTAAATGAGGGGAGAGGAGCAAATTCCGAGTCTGAGGAAGATGGCACAGACTAGTTTTACTGTTACTTTGAAAATTCTTTGTTTTTAAATCTGTGCATGTGTCTGGTCTTTGTTTTTATGTTCTCTGACTTTAAATAAAAATATTTCTTCAGTTCATTTTAAATCATGGTAGATCTACTCTGCAGTGCATTTTTGCCTCCTTTTCTTGTTTTGTCATCCTTGTTGTTTGTGTTCTCATTTCTCGCTCATCTGACTTTTTTTTTAGCTTCCATTTCTGTTGTGTATTTAATAAAATTATGTTGGTTTCTATGTTCCCATTCAACATGACTCCAGTTATTTGGGAAATGGAACTCATATGCACTGTAGAATGAAAAATTTGCACAAAAAGAAGAAGCTGGCTCCTTCCAAGTAGCCGCCGTGCTGCTATTCCTGTCATAATATAGCCATCATTTTAATAGTAAAGGTCTCAGATGACAATAATCCAAGTTTCATCAGTGCTTTGGATAATTTCTTTGCCTCATTAGCACAGATACTAGTGCATCTGGTAGTGTTAGCCTTTGTTTCTTCTCAAAATGCACCCAAAAAAGGGAAAAACCAGTGATGTCAAATTTGACCTTGTATGTTTAAAAACCTTCTAATTCATTATTCTACAAAGATGTTGACCCAGCAATCTTTTTAAAAGACAGAGAAATGGACAAGGTTTTGAAATCCACAAACTGGAGAAAGTTTAAAATCATAAAACATTATGTTATAAGTCTTCAAACTTTGTTTTTCGTTTTTCTCAAAAGTTCAAAAACCTGACATCACTGGTTTTTCCCTTGACCCCTTCAAATGATTTCATCCTGACTGACACATGAACCAATGTGGACATTTAGGGGCAAAGGACACTTCAAAGCTTGTTTCTGATTGATTCTTAGATACCGACATCTCTAGATGATGGTCAGTTTGTGAGAAAATGAGATAATATTGCAAATTTGTTGAGCAATGGTTTGCATGTTGATGTTACATGTTTTGATAGCATGGGGAGAGCCTTTGAAAGCTTAGTCTTTGTGATCCGACCAGTAGTTTACTGTTTAACATGTCCTTGTCAGAATGCCTTTGATTTAGAAGAGATACAGTGAGCAATAAGACAGTAGTTATGTCTCAAAGAGGATAGTGACCTGAGGTGTGAAAATACGGCTTGCGGGCTGCACGATCAGCTTGACCTTGCCATGCCGTATTGATACGCCCATGCAGAGTGAATGCCTGGAAAGTCTATGCCATATTTCAACGCCTCTTGCCGCGTGAGGGTTAACAGTTCAAATTATCCATTCTTCCACTAAATTCTCAATATTAAAGCATTACTAATAATGTAATATTTCTGTGATATTTTATCCAAAAGCATATCTTTGCTACTCTATAATGGATTATTTTCACCTCATATTGCAGTCTTGAATCGAGTGGAAAGTAATTTGTTATAATTGACTCTTCCGTTTAGCATTTTTCATTACGAAAAATTTGGGAAGGAAACTGCATCTCTAGAGCATTTAAATTTCATTGACACTGACACTTGATCAGTGTAATAATCATTGCCAGGTTTTACTATGCGATCACAAGCCTTTCATGATTTGTTTATAAGCCAAACTCACTCCAGTGAAGACCGCTTCTAGCCACAATGCGACAACTCTATTGTTTTCATCATTTTCAAAGAATGGGTGTGTTTGTTTGAAATGTTCTGTGCATGTTTAAGCCTTCATATAAGACAAAACCTTTGTTAGTAGCAGAGCAGAAGCTCAATGATATCACAACATTTTTTAAATGATATTTCAAATAATTATTTGACTCTTACTGTCTTATTCAGGAGACATGAAATTTGTAATATTTTAGAGTTTCATCGTTTGAGATATATTGGTACGAACCCAATTAATATTTCACAGGTTAGGTTGGCAGAGGCGGAAGGCAAATTGAGAGACGAGAAACAGAAAACACTACAGTTGGAAAGGGAGCTCATTGTTGCTAGGGGTAAATTAGCACGAAGTGGTAAGTCTAGAATACATGCCAGTGTGATTTTTTTTTAACAGTTGTTATTCTGGACCTTAATCACGCGAACAATATTTTTATAGTCACAGAGGCCCATGGCCTTCCCACATGAAAGTATGCCACTTCACTTTATTTTTGTGAAATTTGACTCTACTATTTCTGAGCAGTTGTTAATCATCTTATATAAAGAGCAAAAGAGAAATTCTCAAAGAAATCTAGAGTGAAATGAAAATTTTCTATTGTTGTTTCATCATAACATTTGTATTGATTAAGTATTTAGCTAAGCCCTCACTTGTACCATGATAAATCAAAATCAATAAAGAAAACATTTGAAATTCAGTGAAATTTGCATAGCATTAAAGATTGTGTGGGTGCAAGAACTTAACTTGCCACTGGACTGTACTGAACAGTTGGTACTGACAAGTCTAATTATAATCTTTCTATTTCAGCTGAAGTTGAAGACCCCGTACTTAGAGCAATAGTGAAAGAAAGAAACAAGTTAACAAAGGAGAACAAGAAACTGAAAGAAGAACTGAAAGGGCTGGATCATGTAAGTAACTACTGTATTTAACAGTGCATGCCAAAATGGGTCATTGTCATGCTCCAACAATTTTATGACATTTTAGATGATTTGTTTTTTGTATTATTTTATCATTGAATTTGCTCCATATCAGGGCCTGGTGTAAAATGAGTGCAAGACTGGCTCTCTTACCTACTCTTACATCCAGTGGAGTCCACTTAATCCAGAGTGGTGGAGATATAGATTAGACTTCGATTTAACAGAGTTTGAATTACTTCAGACCAGGGGAAATAACCGTTGTTGTGCTGTTTGCCCCATCTCTTGTTGTAGATGTCTTGAGTGTGATGACTTTGAATAATGAAAAATTGGGGAGTTTGAATTCAAATATATATAAATTAGTTCATGGAAATAATTTTAACTGATCAAGAAATAATTTCATCCATTTTCTTTAAAAATCACAACAGAAGAAAGACGTATAGAGCTCTGTACTTTAATGGTATATTGAAGCAAGCAGTTTCAATCTTATATACGGTAATCAGGTTTTATTTGTTTCTAACTTTCAGAATTTCTTTGATGAGATAGAGGACTTGAAATATGCCTTGTTACAGTCAGCCAAGCTCAACAGTGCCTATGAAAAGCATCTACAGAAACTTTGTTCACAACACGGCGTGCCATTTCCAAATGTGGAGAAAATTTTAAAGAAAAGATGATTTTGAATTATTAGTCCTATTACATTAGCCTTTTACCTCATAGGAACATATTACTATTATTTTTTTTCCCCCTTTATAAATGAATATTGCATGTAATTTAATTTATCATAGCTGGTGGTAAAAAAGTTCCCGGCTAGCAACAGCACAGAAATCTGATATATTATAGGGACTGAAGTCAAGTTTGCTCATATATAGGACTAAAATCAAGTTTGTTCATAGGAATGGCATTATTACGACATCAAGCAGACATCAATGTGCTGTACAAAATCCATCCCTATGGTAATCCAACAGAAATCTTATGCAAATCTACATTGAATTGACGGAGGGATACTGTCGAAACCTAGTTTTGTAACTTGGCTTACCAGGCCAGATTTTTTGTGCTTTTTAAATATGAGATAATAAGGTATGAAGTAAGCGTTTTCAGTGAACTTGTAGAAATGTAAGGAATTTTTAATTGTAGTGTGATTAGCTGCATACATATTTATTTTCTTTTCAAATTGTTTTAGAAATTTTTTCATACCGGGTACTGCTGTCTCAGACACAGTAGCTTGCTTTATGGAGGACACCTGCAATTCATATCTGCAGAGAGTATATATCGAGGGCCGCCAAGTAAACTATGGTAACTCATGTTTTGCAAATTTTACAGGAGACACAAAAAGCTGCATAGTTCGTTCAATTTTATATGTATGTGCTTGATATTCGCAAGTAAAGGTATATATGCCATGGCAAATTGGTATATGTCTTTATTTTACATGATTATTTGATAATATTTTAGTTATTGGAGTTACCATATTTTGCCACTGAAAATTACACATGTAAAGTATTGTATCTCGAGTTACAACAATTTTATGGGTGCTGGCACCACACAAAAACTATGGTATGTCTGAGTTACAATAGTTTACACGCGGAACAGAATTGAAATTTGGGAACTTACAATAGTTTGCCTCACCTCAAGTAGCAGGCTTACATTGTATACTAAAATACACTAATTGTTATCTATATTTTTATGCATGGATTGGATCTTTGAGACTGCGATAACAGTACATAGCAGCGACTACATTTAGAGCAAAATTCATTGGTGAACTTAAAGTATGACATTCAAATACATAGTCTATAAATCATGAAGAAGTCAGCTTAATTTTGCACGTAAGACAACTTGATATTTTTATTCATCGGGCTCTCTTGCTGTACATTTTGAGAAACAGAGGAACATGTTGCAAAGCAAACATTAGGCAGGCACACACAAAAAAAGTAAAGTATTGAAATAAATAATTTATGAATATTTGCAGACTTAGAAGGAAGAACTGTGACACACGACGTTGCTATGACCACAGAGAAATGTCCCATTTTCATGTTTAAAGGATTTGCAGGCGGTAAAACGGCTGATTATACCATTTCATCAATAACAGCAGCAGCGAGTGGCTGTGTTGGACTTTGAAAAATGCCAGAGGACTCTCCTGAAAATGAGTATTTGATTCCAAGCTCCAGAGTCCAAGTACAACCTTTATACTACGACATTGTATAGTGATGAAATTATTGATTTCCTTCATACAAATGCACTCACGCACACAGTAAAAAATATGCATTAAATGCACATGAGATGAGTGTTTACAAGTAAATGTGGAAGTATGTGATGCAATATCTTTTCAGATAAAAAAAACTGCCACAAACATGCGGCACTTGAGTAAAATTGTGAGACAGTTGAACGATCAAGCTGCTTGTAATGTCTGGCAATTATTGCATCTTAATCTTCAATAGATTGAAGAATTGGTGATGTATTGTGGGAATAATATGGGCTTTACAAAGGGACTGCAAGTCAGTGTACTTGTCTTTATCAATTCCTGGACCTATCCTATGATTGAGGACATTGAGCTTGAATTTCATGGAAAGAAAAACTCTGTTGTATTTTTCTTATTCTCTGAATTAAATTGAGCTGGTGGTACTGTCCATCATAATCATATAAAATTTGAAAAACATTGGGATTGTCTTTTGTCATTTCATAGATTTTATATTTAACCAATGTGCTTTTTGTCTATCCATGTCAAAGTCAAAATTTTTCAAATACCCAGCAATTTGCTTAAAATCAAAGAAGCACTGCTCATCAAGTTGCCTAACAATGTGTCTCGGCTTAGTGTGTTTAGCTGCCCTGATAATGCCTGCCCACTGTGGAGTAGTGTAGATATCTTAGTGTTTACTGACACGTTCTATAGTGGCATGGACATTGAGGTTTTCATTTTTGCTGTGACCTTTGATGAGAAAAATTATCGTGCTCTATTTCTGAAAAGCCAAATTTATTCAATGCATGCCACAGCATGGTGAGGAAATATTTGTTGCGATTCTGAACGCCGCATGAGTCTACATACAATGTTATAAACTCAACACCCCTTCCATGTGCAGACCTAAGGTAGTCAAATACACAGGATCCTATCTCATTGGAACCCCTTGCAGCTGTACCTTCATGCCAGACCTTGCCCTCTTCCAAGGTCATACAATGATAAATTAAAAGTGTTCAATTTTCTTTTGTAGAACAATACTGAAACATTTGAATGAGGGGTCATCAAGACTTCTTGTAAGTCAAAACAGACTGAACTTCTCTTTCTGTTGATACGACTGTCTTCTTTGTCTCTTGCCTTTTTCTCCTGCACTCTAACCTTGTTGCGGTGGTGGTCGTTGTACTTTTGCCTTTGCTTTTCCTTTTCTTCGGGAGAGAGATTTTCAAAGGATACAAAAAAATCGCATCTATCCTTGCTAGGGTTGTGAAAACCAAGATTAAACTCAGTTCGAAACAACTCACAATAGATTGTGGAAGAGGCGATGTTAGTTGTCATTTCTTGCCTCCTTTGCTGTCGGTCAAGTCTGTACATGGTGGCCAAGTTTAGGGAGGCACCAAGGTACCGCCGTTCACTGTCCTCCAGGCAGTAGTGACTTTCCACTGTTGGAAAGGACCTGGTGTGTTCTCTGATTCTTTCCTTCTCCTTCTTCATTGGCTCTGTAAGTTTGTTATGCAAAAAGAAGGTTTTACACACAGGAAATTTTTACACCTATGTTTAAGTAATACTGCAGGCTTCTCTTTCTCTTAAATGTGTCAATGCCTGTTACCTTGTCTCTGGCATGTACGTTGTGGCAAGCCGATCCATACCCCCCCCCCCCCCCCCGGTCATTGTTTCCCTACGGACAAATTCGCCTTTTCTGGTTGTATACTCTTCCCCTAAGTTTAGGCTTTTCTTTCTCTTAGCATCCTTCCAGTTGTTTTCGTTTCGTCTTCTCTTCCTACCTCTCATTTTCCAGAAAGACGCAGAAGAAGCCACAGTGCTGATACTGTCTTCTGTTGTCATGTTGCTGCAGTCCAGTACTCCGGCCTCTGAAGCTGTAGACGTATGGATGAGCTGCTCAGGGGAATCTTGATTTCCCGCTGAGCGCTCTTCCATGTTGAACGTTGATGCAAACGATCAATGATCGTACTGTGGATCACAATCAGATCCACCAGCTATAAGCTGCATGGCATATACAGACACTTGCATGTACTTTACGGGTGAGGTGGATTCAGACTGTATCTCTTTCTCTGGTGTGCTCTCTCTCTACCTTTTGGCATCCACTCTTCTTCGGATGGCTGCTCTACTTGTGGAACATAGTCTGTGTCTTTGTTAGGGTCCCAGTTATTGAGATCTGAGCTACTGTCACCGATACTGGTTTGGACAGACACCCTTCGTTTTTCCTCCTCACAGAGGTTTTCCTTTAGATCTCCACGACAGGTAAGTCATCAGAATCCTACTGCGAAGAAACCCTCTGGTTCCGGCCTTTGCTCAGCTTCCTGATTGAAGCAGCGGTAAATCCGAGTCTGATGGCTCATCAGACCTAGAAGGCACGGTCGGCTTGAGATTGTGATACACTGGTTCTGTGGCTTGGGCTAGAACATGCACTTGTGTAAGCTCAAAGGGGATTGATGAAAGTCCCAATGATGTTGCCAGAGAGAGGAGATACTCCTTCACTTCCGCTGCTGAACTGTGAGATGTTCTAACTGCGGCTCCATGTGGGCAGGCCATACCGGCCAGGTTTCTGCTATGGGGGTCAAAGATGTGGTAGACATTGTCATCCTTGATGATTGCATATGAAAATGCAGGTGTGTCCGAACCAATTACCAGGATTGCGTGCTTGTCCATGCTTGAAATTGCAGGTTGGAGACTGAAGTATGGTGGAGTATCATCCTTGGTTTCCAAAAGCCCAGTATATGAATCCATGATCTGTAGATCAACCTGACAGCCACATGCTTCACACTGATTAGGAATAGATCTGATGAGTGGATACTGTTCATTGAAATGTCCAAACAGTGATGAGTGTAGGTTTATCACCATGGAATAGTATCTGGTCTAGATCATGCGTATTCCATGTTGTGGTGAGTTTGTTTTCAGGTTAATATTGGGTGGTCCCGGGCAACTTCATTAACTGGTCGGGATCTTCTCACTATTCCCATGCACGGCCTTTGTCGGTGTCAGGCCATTATGTATGGTGCCCTTTACGCCCGGACTGGGTACCTTACAAAGCCTAGTTTTAAGTAGGCCTTATAGAATTACAACGTGAGCAATTTCATACTCAAGACATTCACATGTACATTTACTTGAAAAAATATTGTATCTGGGTGGGCCATGAAAGAAGCTGGTGGTTTTCACACCTGTAAACTATTGTAAGTCCGACTTACAACACCTCATTTCTCCAGTTCTGTCGCGTATACTATGGTATCTTGACTTACAATAGTATACGCGACAAATAACCACTACTTTTAGATACAATATTTTAAAATTATGGGATACCTCTCTTAATTTTACGAATGTAGCTGCGAAAATTTTATGGAAGGTGTATAGTGGGAAATGCATTCTTCATGCCAAAAATGTCAATTTCGGAAAAAACACGAGTTACCATAGTTTACTTGGCGGCCCTCGATATGCGGATATGCAAACTTGATTAAAAGAAAACATGTTTTGAGACTATGTCAAACTGTCTGGGATTCAGAATTGGGTCCTTCATTTTCTTCCCGAGATGACTATGGAGATTTTACTGGTGAGGAGTTGAAAATCAAACCATACTATGTGTACAGTGATTTGTGGCCTTTCATGAAGTCTGTATGGAATATTATACCTTCTACCTTCTACAAAATATTGAGAATAAAAATGTGACTAAATATTGAAAAAATTCACATAAATATCTCTTGAATCTAACTTTCTTTCAGTTGTAACAAATCCCAGACTGGGAGATGTACTGATTATGACAGGACGACGATCACGAACAGACAAGTATAACACTTAACAGAACAACCAAACAGGCTCACACATTTATTATACATAAAGATAACGATATACGTGCAATTACATAGGTTACATTATTCAATTCAAAGACCATCCAATGGTCATCATTCCCAACATTCATTCAATCGATCCTTGTTTTCACAACCCGATAGTTACTTATTTAAATATACTCCGGTATATCAAGGTATGTACTACTTGCGGCCTATCTTACTGGCTCCTGCTCAACCTAACACCAATATCTCAATATCACATTAATATCTCAATATCACACCAATATCTCAATACCACACTAATATCTCAATTCATACGTCCCTGCCTGTGGCCAGACTGCCACGACTAATGGGCCCTCGCTGTCCTGCGCGACAGCTTCACTCAAGCTGGCCTGTGGGTAGCCTTCTGCCCAACCCAAGCATTTCCTTATGCTGGCCTATCCCCTGCACCAGTCTCTCCCCCACGGGTAGCCTCACGGCCCGACCCCGGCACCTATAAGAATAACATTACATCTCTATAACACCATACAGTTACTATCCACTTCACCACTCATTACGAACCATCAAGCGTACACACAACAGTCCACATTTCACTCACCACACATCTGCACTTCTCTACGGTAACACACCTCTACCGTATTACACAGTACTCAGGCTCGCTACGAATCCATGATCCTAACTTACATCTATCGCTCATTGCGCACATCTCTATACACAGTAATCAATGACTTTCACATTCCTCACATATAACTTATTTACATCATGGTCATAGGAGAATATAGTACATCAATCATCATAATTATTATCAATCATAGTTCAACCTACCAGTCATCACTGGAAAACACACAATCTCCCGACTGCTTTCTTCACGTCTGTCCCCTTGGACTTCTTAACTTGCAGTGATCTGACTACTCAGATTTTGCCTCATCTAAGCCTCAACTCACTCACACACGCACGCTTCAAGTCCCCTTCCCCGCACTTATTAACTCTCGCTCACTCGCTCGTGACATCAGTAACCTTTATCCTGTACTACCTTCTGATTCAAAATATTGAAAATAAAATTGTGACAAAGTGTTAAAAAAAATATACAGATGAAAATCTCATGAATCGAACTTACTTTCAGTATCCATGGTGAAAAACTTCCCTTGTTGACTCCATGGATGACGACACGTATACATGAACCCAGTCTTACTTTTTGTGTTTGATTATGTTATCAAACATATTGTGGTGCTATTCCAATAGATTTTTGAGGTGTAAACACATTTTTAGGGGTGACATAGTTTTACTCGTCACATATGTGACAAGGGCCTGGGGTTTAAACACAGGCAAGATGTTAACAGCAGATATGGCAAAAACTAATTTTAATGATGATGGGGCATCATACCTTCATTTTCATTGTTGAAACGCACAATTTTTTTTGTTAACTTATTGAAGAGATTTTGTATATAAATAATTTACTACATGTATTTGTATAGACTGTATGTTTTTATTTGGAAATGAGGTTAGATTTTCAGAAAGACTTTTCAAATCATTCTTTACATTTATATTTCATGTACATTTTTAAAATAAAAAAGTATATATTTCTCTTTACCAAATGATGGAATTGTCTTGGTTTGATCATTTTCAAAAAAGATTTGTATCATCTTAAAATGTTGTGTGCATGTTAAGGCCATCATATAAAACACATTACCATTGGTTATAGCATAGCAGTGGCTCAGTGAAATCACGTGAAGCTTATCCTTAATATTTATTGTAGATGTTGCTGAATACTGGCAGGGGCAGATGAGCCATCCACAATTTTGTCATGCACCCCACAGAGAAAATCTAAATATAATTTAGATGTGTTCCTTATGATCACTTTTATTAACAAAGAATAAAATGTTTTCCTTTGTAAATATACACAATCTTTAGTAAAAACTATTTTTCACATACATGTTTTTTATTGCATGCAGGACTCTCTTGTTAAGTTTTGTATAGCAAATCCATCCAGTCGGTTAATTCCAATATTAAAATAAGTGCGTCAGAGTTATTTTAAACTTTATTCTGAATGCACTTTTGAAAAGATATTTAGGATGGTTCACCACTCCAAATTTAAAGAAAGTATACTAGGAGTAAAGAATAGTATATTTATGGGCTCCTCCCCTTCATCCTGTTGCCGCCTAAGGCGATGTTATAGTGCTCTCGCAGAGGGTTTATGAGCAGCAAAGCAACAGTCTGGGTACCTCCCAAAGAACTACTGTATACATTTACTTGATGGCTGTTTGCATCGGCTCAGGTAGCACAGTGTTGAAAAATAAACGATTGAATTCGATAAAGGCTGTTATGGGGTTAAATTAAATACATACAATTCATACATTGTTAGAAATGTAAAGTAAATTCGGTGTTTTGTTTTTTACGTAGCACAAGCTTAACTAATGCTTGAACTAATATGAGTTAATTATTTAGTCTGTCGTGTTTGTCAGCCTCACAGGATCGCTTTTTTGTGTGTGTAGAGAGCCAAGTGTTTGCACACTGTGTACTCCTACACTGGTAGTGTGATTAATTCTTTAGTGGTCAGTGTTCTATAATAGAAAAGAAATATTTGAAATATGCTCAATGCTCTATTTTTACAATTTTTTTTGGAATACTTTTAACCGATCGACAATGCATGGATTCGTCATGAAAATGTACAGTTTTTCATTTATTTTGACTATCAAAATCAGCACGGCACATTCCAGAAGTTTTGGTTACAGTATGGCCGACTGCGTCTGGGCATCGGGTGGCTGTTGTGTTATGATAAACTCGCATTGCTCTATGCTTTATCCTTCGTTCAATTCCTATTTTTTTAATGACTGAAAGAAAGTTTAAGTCGGACAAACTTAGAACCCAGATAGAATGATATAGCATATTTCTTTTCTAATTTTCATTCTATAAACTGGTGATAAAAACGTGAATTTAACCTAGAAGGATATTTACGGTTTTCTGTCGTAAAATGGCAGAGGGTTAAGGATACTCTTGAGTCAGTTCTGTTTAGTCTGGGTTTTAATGTGGGATATAAACTATGGGCGTAGGGACACAGTGGCGAGACTGAAAAAGAAGTCTGTGCTCACTAGTTCGGGCCTGTTAAAACTGTCTTGTATCAGCTGGGCGAAAGAGAGACCTCGTGCCTAAGTCAAGACATGCGCAAAGCGGACTTGACTCGGCGTGTCACCAAAATCTGTGATGTTATAGTAAATAAGGGTTTTATCCATTTCTCAGAGACTTGACATTAAAAGAGACTTGAAGATAAAAATAATGATGATGATGATAATGATAATAATAATAATAATAATAATAATATAATAATAAAAATGACAATGATAATAATAATAATACATGTAATAACAAAGTATCAAACAACTAAAGTAAGTTTGGTAACTGCTTTCGGTGAAATAATTTTTCTTTGTGTGTGTTCGAAGATGTAAACTGATTCGTGAAAGAAAATTGAAACTGTAAGAAAAGACTCAGTGGGCTGGTACCGTGTGGGTGCATACATTAAATGAAACGCTTTTATAGGCAAGCTTGTTCACTTTAAGGGCCGTCGCTTTTTTTTTTTTTTAGAGCTTTGGCATAGGCCTAGCTGTTTGGTGATTTCTCCTCTCTGCCACACCTGTGTTTTTTCTCAAAAGCGACTCTTTAATATTGCCAAACACGGCACCTGAAAGTTTGTTTGGGCGTTGTTGCGAATAGAGAAGACAGAAGTTATAACCATAATTAAAAACCTTAACACAATACAAGCTGATCAAACTGTCAAAGTAATCATACATCTCGCAGATGGGTGGAAAAGATAATGCTGTCCCTAATCTCAGGTAAAGGAAAAGAACGCAGTTAAACAATGTTTACAAACTGATTACATGTTATTTTATTGGTATTCTTCAATATATTAGACAATTTGCGACCTATGTATGTATTATTTTACCTTTAAAATTTTCAAAATTACAAAGAACATTTTTGCCAATAAAATGGGGCAGCTTCATCCAAAAACTGCAAAGTACATAGTACTGTTTCTTAAACAGCTGCCTGTCTACTCTCTCGATGACAGTCATTGTCTTGATCTGTCGCCGTTTTGACTAGAAATTGCAGCGAGAAACTGGCCATATGAGTATAATAGGCCTACTGACGACAGGCATTTACAGGACATCGAGTTTTAGCCTTCTTGGCGTGCATAAGATATCATTAATTGGTAACATCGCCTTGAAATGCCGTTATCAGCAGGAAAAAAGAAAATGAATATCGAAGAATGACCTAGCTGTCTCCCAACAGTATGTTGCTATTAGTACAATTGATTCAACCACAAAAAATTTTGCCAGACAAACGGAAACAATGGGGGAAAAGGGGGCGAGGTAGGGAGTGGGGGCGGGGATGATGTCGTGGTTAGGAGAGTCCAACATTACAAGTAGCAGACAAAATTAATTTCAGGTAATGGACTTTTAAATTCGATTTTTTCGATGATTAAATTTTTTTTTTTATACACTGAATGATAATTTTGTCCGATCATGGCGGGGTGCACTTTTTAAAAAAAAATTGTTGAAATTGAAGAGGAGCGTGGGACAAAAAAGGTTGAGAAACACTAGTGTGATGTTAATTTCATCTTCTCGTAACCATTATTTGTACATGAACTTAAGAATCAATGAAACGAAGAAACAAACAAAATGCGGATGGTAGATGGATGGGTGATTGTGATGAAACACCATTAATATGAATTTACTTTCGCCTGCAAAACCTTCATATTACTGTTTGTTTAAAGGTTTTTACTTGAAAAGATAATTCTTTTTTTTTTTTTAGAATAATAATTCTGGAACCACACGTTTTTCGAGTTCCAGTGCAAATTTATCAATTCCCACTGTATCAAGTTTTAGTGGTAACTTCTCGCTAAATGCAGAGTTACTAATTATTTTGCTTGTATATTACATGTAGCACGTTAAAACCAAAAGACGGGCTTTCTTAGGTTGCTACTTTAATTCTAAAAAAAATCTCACGAAAGGTTTGCCTGAACTTCAAACTCATGAAATAGTAAACAAATATATTTGTGGCAGCGTTGGTCGTAGTAGCAACATATAGGCTACAATAGCCCACAGAGTCTCATGTAGATTCCTATATCGCCCAAAGTAGGTGAGCTCCGAAACGAGATTCAATGCAATTGTCGTGCCTATATTATTGGTATAAATATAACGAAAAGTATAACCGACATGAGCAGTACAATTTTTGTCAGTCTGATTTCTTTGTTAGCAACATCTTTATTGCCTTTTGCTTTCGGGTCTTTATATACAATTGCAACGGTTTTGCTTTAAAAATTTTCACTTGCAGTTAGACCGTAACTCATAACGCAACTACACAAAACTATAATTGCCAAGGAACTATTTGTAAGGACAATAGCTTTAAATTCAACAATCAACTCCAGATGTCCCCAATAATGTTTCTTCCGGTTGAGACGCAGCTGTGTCTGATTGGTGAACATGTCAAATTCCCATATTAGAGTATTGGCTGAAAACAAAGCGCCGGTAAAACAAGTAGCTTCAACAAAAATGATGATTAAAAGTATCGTCGTATTTCTTTTGTTGACAATGCTTCTAAAAGTGAGCGGTTTTATAACACAAAGACAACGCTCTAGAGACAGCACAACCATTATTAGCAAGGATATTTCAGAGAAGTAGCTTCTGGGAAAAGAACATGCGACAATGATTAAATCGTAAATATTGACGGGGAGGTTTAGGCCCAGGAGTTTGATGGCAGAGATTTCCATAGTAAATAGCCAAGTACTGACGCAGATTCCGAGATCACAACTGGTCAAACATAGTAAAGTCAACGAAGAGCTGTCCTGTGGAATAGACAAATGATAACAAAAAAAAAAGTTAAAATCTACCTGCTTTACCGCATTGGTCTCTTTCGGTTTCATCAATTTGTATCATTCTTCCTCCTTCTTCTTCTTTTCCTGTTGGTTAAATTGACCGCCTCAAAACAAAGTTTAATTTTGGGGACGAACTTTTGTTGTTATTGTCGCCACTTTGTGCCAATCCCTGCATGCTTCGACTACTTAGCCTTTCTCTCTCTCTCTCTCTCTCTCTCTCTCTCTCTCTCTCTCTCTCTCTCTCCCTCTCTCTCTCTCTCTCCCTCTCTCTCTCTCTCTCTCTCTCTCTCTCTCTCTCTCTCTCTCTCTCTCCCTTTCTCTGCTTTTGTCAGCGTGTGTTTTAAATGTCCACGGAAATTACTTTCCTTAACCACTGAAACTAGAGCATGAATTCGGAAATTATATTTTTTTCCAGAAATACAAACCATACGTAAAATGGATCTGTAAAGAATATCTAATCCACCTCCATTTTTTTCCCGATTGAACATCCAATAAACACTTGGCATAGTGTTGTATACATTCCACTCTATACTTTTCTTTTAAAACAAAAAGACAGTAATCCTAAATGAACTTCATGACTTTTCAGATCAAGTCTCGTCTAATTAGAAAGCAAAAGAAAGAAAGAAACTAATAAACAAACAAATAAAGTTGGCACTGTCTGTTAGTGAGCTGCACATCAATGATTTCGAGAATATTATTGTCCGTCTCATGTGCATCAGTAGATTATTCGTTTATCTTAGTAAGATGGACCTTACCTGCAAGCCCTGTTTCACGAAAATAACAGCGTTGATAACATTAGCCACACTGCCAAATACAGCAACGCTACCAGACACAATGGGATAGAGTATCAGCTCTACATAAAACTGCACACGATCAGGGATCAGCTCTGAAGTCGAGGAAGATACTGAAGAGTTCATCAGTAAGACAGTATCACTGCTGTTGAGGGTTTCCATCTTCACAAGGAGAAGAGCAATTATACTGGTTTGAAGAGGAGTTTAGTTTATACTCTTTGTTATTTTATACTCCTAACAGATTGGCTCGGCAAAGTTACCACGAATTCCAGCTCTTTCTATTTTCTGATCTGTTTTATCATCTTGTTGAAATGGTTTGTAGAGACCGATGTTATTCCGACTGTGCAGTCCCGTGAGTCCTGGTCGCATCTACCAAATGAAGTTCTTTTCCACCTAATTTATGAATGCTATCTACCAGCTAGATTAAATGGAACTTAAAAATGAAAAGAGAAGAAAACAATAACAACATAACAAATATAATAATGAGAACAGTGACAATAATAATAATAATAACAGTCATGACCAAAAAAAAAACAAACAATCAAACAAGTACAGTAAATACGCTGACTGTTTTTTGGAGAAGGAAAAATGTTTCTATGTTCAAATATCTGATCTGATTCATAAATGAAAAAAAAACAAAAACTCAGCGGGTTGGCACTGTGCAGGTCTATACATCAAACGGAACCTTTTTACTGACAAGTCTGTTCGCTTTATGAATAGTCTTTATAAAGCTTTGGCATACTTATTTGGTGATTTCTCCCCGCGGCCACACTGTGTGTTTTCTGAACAGAGACTCCTTAATATTGCAAAATACGGCATCTGAAAGGTTATATGAGCGTTGGAACTTGAAAAGAGAGACGTTATAGCCATGAGTAAAATATGCGAGCGGATCACAATTATCATTAGTGGCTTTACATGTTTTATGGGAGTAAATCATACACAATACACAAGAGAATGCTGTCCTTAATCTCAGCAAAAATAAGACAATGCAGTGAAACAATACTTAGGCCTACAAACTGATTACATATTATTTCACTGGCAAACAAATGAATGATCAAGATGAAATACACACTTGCCAGTCTCTTCTCCCAGTGATAGTCATCTTCTTGAGCTGCGGTCGTTTTGACTCGAAATTGCCGGGAAAAACTGGCCAGACGAGTACAATATTAGGCTAACTGACGATAGAGATTCATGGGGACAATAGTTGGCATCGAGTGTATTTTTTCCGTCTCGGCTTGCTTAATTTAAGATGTTATTAAATGGTAACATTACCATGAAATGCTGTTATCAACAGGGAAAAATTGATATCGATGAATGACCTAGCATTTCTCCCCCAAGTATGTTGCTATCAGTACAATTGTTCTACCATACTCATTTTGCCAAACAAAAGAAACAGTCATTCAAAATAATTTTATCAGAATGTTATCCCATAAATTACTACTAAAAACAGCTTTAAATCTTTAGACAGATCCGTTTAATCAAATCTTACTCAACGGAAATTCATTGAAAGTTTACCTTGGGAGATCCAGTAAGATCGACATTTATTTAGTCATCAGAAAAGCAATAGGCCTAGTTATTAGTATGCATAACGTTATTCTATTATCGTCATATTTCTTTCCAAGGGAGTTTTGATTTTATCTCATTTTATTTTGTTTACTTTATTTCATTTTATTTTATTTATTTTTGTTGATTTTTCTATAAGTTTTGTTAGGCTGAACCATTAAAAATATGTCTCCAAAAAACTTGAGAAAATGGCAATGATTGTAGATAAAGTTGCTATGGGAAGAGGAGGTGCTGATGCGCAAGGCAATAATATACTAATATTATATATTGCTGAGAGTTTTAATGACAGGTGAATTTTCTGCGTGTTATTTGCCTCGGAGTTGCATAATAAATTGGTAAAACAGTTGTAACTGTGATTTTGCTGTCCGTAAATTTATAGAAATTGGACATTAAATGAAATTTATAAAAGAATAAAATTTAAATAAGTAAATAAATGAAATTATACATGCGGCAGTTGTAGTTATAGTGACAGTGGTGGTGGTAACGATAAAACGATGTCAGTATAAAGAATGGTAGATTTGTTGTAAACTGTACGTGTAGTACATGTAGTAAGAGTAGTGCAAATACTTATGATGGCAGTCGTTTTAAGTTGAATGTGGTTATTTAATGGTACAGGTATTAGTAACACTCGCCGTACCTCAGTGGTAGTTATACTAGTTGTATCAGCTTCAACGTATTTTACTTTTGCAGTCGACGTAGCAGCGATTTTGGTTGTAGGAAGTTTTACAAAGTGATGGTAGTAGGGAAGCAGTGTTGTATATTATTGTCACGTAGTAATAGTTGTGGTGATGGCAATGGTAATAATAGCAGTAATAGCAGCATCAAAAGTAACAACACTGGCAACTGATAGTAGGTTTCGGCCTGAGAATCTTTAAAAGCTGGAGTGGTAACAGTGGTTGTAAACGCAAGCCCTGTCAAAGAACTAACAAACAGTAACAGAAACCAATAGTTTGGTGAAAAGAGCAGTGTGGTAGTAAAGCCAAAAAAAAAAAAAGTATAATGTTATTTTACGTTGAATACGCTTACTTAAGAGGGTCTCAAAAGTCTGGATCTACAGGCAAAAATACAATTATTTAAATGCTCAAACTGAAAGCCATGGACTTCGCACCACTGGACAATACACTGAAGACAAGAAGGTTGCAAATTTCTCAGTGTAGCAGAACTGCGGCTGTAGCAAGCAGAGATGATTTAATCCTGTAGCGCAATGATTGTTCTGGGCCGATTCCGACAGCTATGTCTTCAGGTGATCCTAAAGAACAAATTCGGATGGTTTTAGGTGGAGACCTAGGAGGCGAAGTGTCCCGCTGGCGTGATTTTTTTTCCGTACAAGCTTTAGCAAATTCAGGAGCGGGGCAGCAACATGCCCCCAAACACAGGACAACTCCAACACATCCCAGGCATTTTCGGTGACGTTCAGAGTCATCTCAGGCACAGTCCAGAGATTGCAGCACCTATGACAGTGTTCGATAGGACGAGAAATCCCTTAGCCTATAACCTGTGGTTGAGGGTCTGTTGCTGCCCTGCTCCTGAATTTGCTATAGCTCGTACGGAAAAAAAATCACGCGTCCCACTGTCCAACGCTATCAGTTTGTGCATTTACTGTAATAAATGTCTTAAATACTAATTTTTGCCACATGATCTAGGCTTTTGGGACACCTAGATGTGTCATTTCACATTCATTTATCATTTTCAGGCTGAAAGATATAAATTATTGAAAGAACTTAACAGAACCAAGAACGTGTAGTCTCCCTGAATGAAGAGCGGGCTGCAAATATACGTGAAGCAAGAAAACTTTTTAGCTGTGTCAAAAAGGGCTTTTTTTTTAAACAATGAATTTCTGATCGTAAGCAGGGTTACAGGATAAATTTAGAATTCAGAACAAGAGACAATGCAGGAAGTGAGAGAATTATACAAACTACTGCTTAAAAAGATCCTGACCTTGGTCGCTTTCATCAAAGAGTTTGAGTTGAAGTTGTACAGCTTGTCACAATGCAAGCATTTTATGGAGAGTTGGAGTGGCTGAAAGGTTGGGCGAATTGGTTTTCTTCTTCCCGGCGAGGCGATTGGTGCCGTATCTGAGATCGTGGGTTGGGGTCCTGTCTGGGACTTTTGTCTTCTTCTTTCTTTCACTAACGCTTTTCTGAGCACTAACTAGGTTTACATAAATTTTCAAAAAACGCCTCGCCCATGCATGAATGGAATTTCACAGTGTTCTGTCTCCTCCCCCCCCCCCCCCAACAAACTTCTGCTTACCAAGTAAGTATACAATTACCATCAGTTGGGGCAGTGACACTTCAGATACATGCACACGGTGGTGGACCTACATTTTTGGGACTTTGAAGCTTCAACTGTTATGGGGCCTCTCCGCTCCAGCAACAATAGGGCAACATCCAAAACTCACTCATTAAAAAATAGTTTCTTCAGGGCTTCTCCGGGATCAGGGGCCCTGAAGCTTAGGGGCTGTTCAAATATGATATCACACTTTTTTGGGGGATTTTCAGACCCCCCCCCCCTTCTCACACTTCCTCACATTTTTGCCAGACCCCCCCCCCCCCCCTGTGATATCACACATTTGACAATATATAAGACATTATACGTTAAATGTTATACTACTTCGAAATAGTGAAATGCATTGATAAATTAAAGATACAAAGGCATATTTGGCATAGAAATAGCTGAGACAATTTATTTAGAGACAATAGGCAAAAGCTGACAAAATACAAGAAATACAAAAAAATTATTCATCTAATACAAATGGCCCGCGCATGATTTCAAATATGTTCCTGTAGACAGGAGCAGGAGCGTCTTCCTCTTCAGAAGCATCTATGCCCAAGGATTCTTCATCTTCATCTTCATCTTCTTGAAGTTGAACAGGCACAACCTCAGCAGCAGAATGTGCAGCTTGGTGGCGGTTCTTTGCTGCTTCTAATACACTGAAGTAGGCTAAAAGGTGTGATATCACTTTTCCATGAGACCCCCCCCCCGTCCTCACACTTCCTCACATTTTTGCCAGACCCCCCCCCCCTCCAGGCGTGATATCATATTTGAACGGCCCCTAAATAGGCTTCATAAGTTTCGTTGCAGATCATAATGCTGATCTAGATTCCTGGTTTACCTAATCGACGGGACTGTAAGTGGAAAGTCCAATGTATCTCTGTTTATTTGTGTGTTGCCCTGGAACCCCCACCTGTGGTGTCCTTTTGTGCACGTTCATAGTGATTACAACATATTATTCAGTGTTCCTCTATATTTAAATAAAGATCATATGGTGGCAAAGTTCCACGGGCAAAGGCAGCCTGACCTTGGTTTTAGTCTATTTTCTTTTATTGTTATCCTTTTTTTCATTTCCTCACAGATTTAATTGAATAATGCAATCACAATGTCCTACAATGTCCTGTTATTGCACAAGGGGGTGCGGTGGGGATGAGGGGGGGGGGGATTCTGTCAACAAAACCAACCTGCATTTCAAAATATTTCGTACAGTTTAAGTATGGCAAAATCAAGGCTACTTTTCTCTTAGTGTATTAAACAGCTGATAAAAGAAACACAACAAACTGCACCAAAATATATTATAATATATCCTACTGTTTACAATATGTTTACTCCGTGCTTCATTCTGAAATGTATGATATACATATAGTGACATGCAAAATCTGATATAGATAGAGAAGTCACTCATTATGTGAAAAGTGGGCCTACTTGTGTTTCCTCCAGATCCGTGTCCTTTACTTGGTTATTCAGTTGACAGTGCAATACATGCTTGTTTTACTGGACTGCAAAGTCTCGATCTTCGTTTCCTTATTTAATATCCATTTGTTCGCAATAAGAAAAATTAAATACATGTAAATGGAATGAGGCTATTTTATGATGATTTACACTTTCTTTCAGATGATTAATTTTGAAGTTCATTGGACCTCTAATATTTCTCATTTGATATCTGCCTGTTCTCATTAATTAAGAAAAATTAATGACATAATAATCTCTGGCGAGAAGAGGGGCGGCCGGCATTAGGAGCTACAGGGCCCAGTAATTATAGGCCTATTGGTTGCTGTTCTCTGTAAATCTACAACGTGGTGTTTGCATGTACATGTACTTGACAAGACAAGATGATTACCTTAGAGAGGGGCCTCCATAAGCGTGCAATAATAACCCCCATAACCTTTGCTGTTCACTGTTAAATTTGCGATATGATGTTAGATGTATGTTGTAATGGGTTGTTGTGTATGCATGACAAGACTAGATTACCCTTGCGCACGGCCCAGTTAGGTGTAGGGGCTAGTTGTGAGCTATTGGTCCAGTTGCTTTGAAGCCGGTCCTGGAAGAGGGCAGCGCTGATCTTTCTTTGATTTACATTTTCTTACCGTACATATGATTTGGCCAAGAATCTGCATTTCAGAACTGACTTTATAGTATTGATCCTACTTTGACTTACAGTTTCTTACAGATGATTTGGTCGACACTCTATTTATATTTAAAACTTGACTCTATAATATTGATCCTACTTTAACTTACATTTTCTTACAGATGATTTGCTCGACAATCTGTTTATATTTAAACTGACTTTCTAAAACAGATTCTGTTTGACTTACAATTTCTTACAGATGATTTGGTTGAACATCTGTTTATATTTAAAACTGACTTTATAGTATACAATAATGTTGAAGGTGGAATTGCAAGTACCGATAAGATAGAGTAAAGCCCAAAGAGTTTCGCTGAGGTTCTTGAAATGTCCATAATTTGCCAATTCTGGAACAAAAACGCGGGAGAGCTGAAGGGACATTAAAGGGATGTAACTCACGATGAAAATAACGGAGATCAGGGTTACAAGCTTTACAAGCCTTGCCTCCCTTTCTGAGGCACCAGATGTAGCGCTCATCATGGGTTGTTGTGACGAGATCACTGTACTGGCTTGTTTGAACTTCATAGAGCTGCGAAGTCCGGCTCCCATGACGCCAGTACACACCAAAACGATCAGTACAGACGTAAATGTGACAAAGACGAATTTCACGTTTTTCACCTCAAGAGCAGCTTTTGCCGAGTACATGTCCAGCACCAGTCGCATGTCTTTGATCTCATTGTCATACTTCCAGGTCAACGTGGCTGAAGACAGAACAGGGATCATGAACGCAGTTGTTTCTATGAAAATCACGATCAAAATGATCATGGTGTTTCGTTTGTTGATGATACGCCGATAGGTCAAAGGTTTTATGATGCACAGACATCGCTCCAGGGACAAAACCACTGTAGTGCACATGGACAACTCTGACAGATAACTTCGGGGTAAGGAACCGACAAGGAAAACCAAGTCGTACACTCTGAGGTTAGGAAATGGTTTGATTCGGTCGATGGCGATGCCAACTGCAAACACTAAAGTTGTAATACATACGCCAAGGTCCCAAATGGAGAGCCATAGCAGCGAAACTGAGGCACTTTCCTGCGTGGATCAAGACAAAAAAGTGTATTGTTTTGTCTAACCAGTGGAGTTTATTTTTTTTAGTGTGTGTAAAGAACAAATAATAAAGGAAATGTATCAGATCTGGTTTTTTTTCTTCTTAGTTTCCTGCCCCGCCCCCATTTATTTAAAAAAAAATTCAGTTCGTCCTGTTTTTTTTTTTCCAAGAGAAGAAGGATCTATCTATCTATCTATCTATCTATCTATCTATCTATCTATCTATCTATCTATCTATCTATCTATCTATCTATCTATCTATCTATCTATCTATCTATCTATCTATCTATCTATCTATCTATCTATCAATCTATCTATCTATCTATCTATCTATCTATCTATCTATCTATCTATCTATCTATCTATCTATCTATCTATCTATCTATCTATCTATCTATCTATCTATCTATCTATCTATCTATCTATCTATCTATCTATCTATCTATCTATCTATCTATCTATCTATCTATCTGTTTAGGTCTGTCTGTCTGTATGTCTATGACTGTGACTCCCTGCATGTCTATCTATCTCTCATGCGGTCTTTCGGTCCGTCCGTCTATTGTCATTTCTATTATTCTTGCTTGTCTACCTGTCAACCAAAACCAATCGTTTCTAAATTTTTTACCTGCAGTCCTTGTTTTATGAAGATGACGATATTAATAACGTTGGCCACAAACCCAAGAATAGCCAAAGATCCCGACAAGAAAAAGTACAGAGTAAGGTCGATGTACTGTTGGATAAAGTCTGATATAAAAACAGGGTAGTTCACTGTAAACTCAGGTTCCTCCTTGGAGATCGTCTCATGGCTCATATTGATAAAAAGCATGGTGAAAAATTACACACTTTGCCGACTAGTATGAAACAACAAATTGTTTCTGTGACCCAGTGAAAAATGTTTTTTTAGATGTTAGATGACTTCGGTAGCTGAGGAAGAATTCTCCAATGTCTTTGGCTGGTTTTCTGAAATGAAGATACGTGACCTGATTTCTCAACGTGATATATGCAGTGGCCAATAGACGAAAGCGCACACTTCCATAGAGCAAAAGGGATTACAGCCGAAAGTAAGGTTTTGTTTGATTATGAATCCCCTATATCCCTTCCGTGTGTATCCGATGGGTTTTTAATGAATAAAAACTTACATTAATAAGTTAAATATGACCCCATATGACAAAATCCGACTTAAAGATTTGATTTGACTAGATAACTCACATGAGGCAATTGAGATATTGTCATCATTAATATATTATGTTAATATAATATTATTTAAAATTTCTAACCCAGTTAGGAAACTGCATACAGGCCAAAATGTTTTACAGGGATGGGAAAAAAGAGAGAAAAAAAGTTCTTCTGGAAATGCAGTATTTCATTTCTTAAGTAGTCTATGTACTTTTTTATTTACAAACATTTGAGATAGGCCTTTTGTACTCCCGGTTGGTCAACAGGAGAAGAAAAAAATATTCCCTCAAAGAGTTCATAAACTATCTGGCAAAAGAGAGTTGTTATCTACAGTTCTGCGGAAAAACACTTGTATGGTTCTAAATAATAAGGCCAGCGCATGTGGTTTCCATACTTAACTTATCAATGGTTCTTAACGGCAACGTCAAACAATTCTTTGTCTGGTGTGCAAGTTATATTCAGTTGCTGGTACATTATCTTGATTTTCATGAAGTATTATTTATCTGCAAGACATAATTATCACTCTCTAAGTCAGTGTTTCATCTGGGTAATTTTCGCTTCTCCTGGTTCAACTTCAAGTAGGTCACACGTTACCTCTGATAACATAACTAATAATCACCCAGTAAAAACCAGTCACCGAGTGTGAAAACTGCTCATTACAGGTGTTAGATAATCATTAGGCCATGTCCAAATAATACCGGTTCCAGTGTTCGCCATTGATAGTAGACCTGTTATTTACTTTCTAATCCCAATAAGTTATTTTTTAGAGGAAGGGAGATGGTGAAAAAACCATTCTGGAAATTAATACTTGCAAGCACTCATTACAGAATTCGGATTATCGGTTTCGACATTAGAAAGGCTCGTTCAACTCTCGCCTTTAAGGATTAAAAACAAATATTTTTTATGCTATCCCTGACAGATTTCGCAAATTCTTGCAACAAAAATGGCTCATTGAGAGAAACAAAATGTTTGTTTAGCAGCCAATGGAGTTCGAGATTTACACTACAGACTATGCTACTGCTGTTTGTTCAAAATTATGGCAAAAAGAAAAAAGTCGTAGGTAGCAGAGCCTCGTGTAAGACATGATACCAAAACGATTCCTTTGCGTTTTGGTATTATTTCTTATGCAAGGCTTTGCTACCTACAACTTTTTCTTTTTGCCATATTTTGACTTTGCCTTAAGCCTTGCTGCGACCCCACAGATTATCTGTGGTGTATATTATATTTCGTCTACTGCTGTTAGTGTTGTTTTTTTTTTCTTTCGTGAGATGGAAAATCAAATCAACAACATATCGCTGGCTTTATCATGAAACCGCACAAGTGTGAAGGGTCTAATCTTATGGGAGAAAAAAACAACATTGCTTTATTTAAAATGTAATTCTTACCTTCCATCTGGCCAGTGCATGAGGTCCCGCTTCACGCCATAGTGCACACCTGACACTAACACCGAGACAGAATAGTTGACACAGCAGAGCGCTTGCTAACCCAAGGAGGAGCATATCAACAGAAAGAAACAATCTTCCTTCAAGGGAACACAGAACGTTGGCCATCCGTAGTTGTGCGAATACGTTTGTGCGCTTGCATGATAGGGCAAGAGATAGAATACACAAGGAAACAAATGTTATTGTTAAGCTTTAGTTGGGACAGTTTTTGTCGGTTGTTGCTGTATGACACGATTGCTCTGTAAATAACGAAAGCATTTGTTAAGCAGAAGCCCGGGGAAGACAGAACCTTGGTAAAAATGGACACAAAAAAAGGCGAGCAATTTTTAACGAGGTCTACGGCGGCTTATACAACTGGGATTGGCGTGACATTTTGAAGGTCCCTTCCTTCCGTTCTCTTTTTTCAGATTTGAAGATTTGAAATCGTGTGAAGTATTTTTTTAGACTGTGCTTTGTATTTGAAGATTTGAAATGGTATGAAGTATTTTCTATCCTTTTTTTCACGAAGACCTTTACGTCATCATTATCACGATTGTGTTGGATTTGGAGAGGCCCATACTGAACAGATATATATGCCTTCGTACACACAGTCCTGAACTGGTAACTCTAGGCATACGTGTACTTTCTTTCGTGCGCTACATAATACTAATAGATAATTGATACGGACAAGAAAAAAGGCCGGGAGGGGGCGTACAGAACAGGATGGAGATAATGGGCAGGTGTTGGCTTGCATGACAGTATTTAATTAGAAGGTGGGTAGGGGGGGGGGGGGAGCACAGCTTTATCCTGGGTCATGCCAGGTATCTCAGCCAGTCAATTCACGAAGTGGATGAGGAGTTTTTAAAGTGCATGCCGTGCATGCCTTTCCTTCTTCTTAGCTGCTTCTTTCACCCTTGTGGTGTCGAGGGCGGTGTCGAGATGGAGTGTGCGAGGGACGCAACGTTTAGTAGGGTTATGTGGAATTGTGTAAGCATCTTCTTGGTGTCATCACTACATCGCTCAGTCAGTGTCACAGAAAAGCGAGGGTGTAAGAAAGAAGAAAGACCCGAACACTAAAATACTTGATCCCCAGTAAGATCCTTTCTTTAAAAAGTCTTGCACGTCGCGGCTAAATCACTAGTTGAGAGAGACGGTCCATATTTTAAGTTGTTCGCAGTCTCTCTTATACGACCGTCAAAACAGAAAACGTTCAGTAATCAGTGGTTGGACGAAAGAGAAGTGTAAAATAACACGATACGTTTGCACTTTGTTTAGGCTGGAAACGTGCACTCCACATTTCATCACTGCAGTTTAACTAGTTCAAAGAGTGCTGTAATATTCCTTTTGAGCTCAATAACTGGAAATTAATTAAAATAATCTTTTCTTGTCATAATTTGGTAACTGTAGGAGGCAATTTTCTTCCTTTTTGAAAACAATGAATGAGTACACTTACACAGGCATGAAACTTATGGAGATGAAAAGTGATGAAAGAAGCTAAGTTTTTAAGCAGGCGCTTTGTGGATAAATTGCCATAAAAAGTAATTAGACAGAAAACAAAATATTATGAGGCTGTGCAACTTCGTAGGAATCCAATTCTCCACTAAGCACAAACAATCTACAAATGGCATCATCTTTCGGACCCGAGACACAGGACACCGAGACGAATCAATTCGCCATTTTCTGACCGCCGTCTTGCCCGCGTATCATCGATGTCAACGATGCCAGAATTTGCACCACACTCCTTCATAATTGAACGAAAAACACCGCGTCGATACGTCTGCAATTTGTGGACATATACTGTCCGTCTCAGTATTCTGTGTCTCGGGTTGGGTGGCACACTCCGGTGCAGCATTAAATTATCGCACTGCATAAAATAATGCGAATTAAGGTGCCGACGAAAGCATATTCCTGTAAGTCATGGCGTATGCCTGGCCATTCTGCTTCTGTATTAAAATGCTAGTTCCATATTAAGGGATTTTTCCGCATTCCCGAACATAAAGTGGGGGGAAAAAGTCCGGAAAATTGATGACCAACTTCGCTGATTCATGACTTGAGGGTCCTGAAATTAAATTCAGTCCCTTGAATGTTGAAAAGATTATGACACTGATAGAACTCAAGTGAGTTTTGTGAAAAGGTGTCGTGAGCAATTTGCATTGTCTCCGGATAAAATTTATTCCTGTGCATGAGCTGTACAAATGTGTTTTAGAAACAAACAAACGAACATCAAGAAATAAATCAACAGTACAGTGTGTCTCGGGTCTGAATCTCATTTTATTCTAGATTTAGGCCTAAGTACCAAAAGTAGCCTATGAAATCAATTTTATTTGCTCGTAAGCACTATTTTTACGTACACATAAAAACCACAGCAAAAAAAACGCTGGGGATTGGTGGGTGAATGTGACAAAATGCTATTAATATAAATCTAACTTCGTCTGCAAAACTTTCACATTTTCTTCTTTTTTCCTTTAACTCTTTCCCTACGGATCAGCGTTCCACGACTGGGCGGAGCACTTCCTGGGGTTATACGCCATACTGTTCTGTGCATTTGTAAACAAAGATCGCTTTACTACACAACAGTTGTCCGAACGACAGGCTACACTCGTCGCACAGGTGGTATCGCTGGACACGCTAGGACAAAGGAAGCTTTTTCAAGAAATCTATTTTTAAGGTTCAACATCACGGGGTGTTAATTTCCAATACAGTGGTCAAGGAATACCTTTACAATGTCACAACGCAAGCTGGATTGCAACGGCCGCCGCGAGGGATGTACCGTAGGGCAAGAGTTAAGGGCTGATACCGGTACTCGAAAAGCCCTCCTTTTGTTCCTTTTTTAGAATAATAATTCTAGATAACATGAATCTCAGTTCCATGGCAAATGTACTAATTTCTATGGCATTAAGTTTTTTTGGCCCATTTCGCTTCTGTTTTTAGGTAGGGCTACTATTATTTTGTTTTGCACGTGGTTGCAATTTAAAACCAAAAGACTGGCCTTCTTAGGTTGCAACTTTCATTTTCGAAAAAATCGCACAAAAAGTTTGCCTGAACTTCAAACTTATGAAATAGTACACAATTATATTAATCGCAGCGTTGGTCGTAGTAGCAACATATACAATAGCCCATAGAGTCTCATGTAGATTCCTATATCGCCCGAAGTAGGTCAGCTCCGAAACGAGACTTCCTGCAATCATCATGCCCATAATAGGCATAAAAGTGGTGAAAAGTATAACCGACATGAGCAGTACAATTTTTGTCAGTCTGATTTCTTTGTTAGCAACATCTTTATTGACGTTTGCATTCGGGTCGCTAGGGACAGTTGCAGCGGCCTTGCGTTTAAATTTTCCACTTGCAGTTAGACCACAACTCATAACACAGCTGGACAAAACTATAATTATCACGGAACTATTTGTAAAGACAATAGCTTTGTAATCAACAATCCACTCTAGATCTCCCCAGTCATTTTTCTTCTGGCTGAGACGTAACTGTGTCTTATTGATGAACATGTTAAATTCCCATGCTAGAGTGTTGGTTGAAATCAAGGCGCCGGTAAAACAAGTAGCTTGAAGTAAAATGATGATTAAAACAATCGTTGTACTTCTTTTGTTGATAATGCGTTTGAACGTGAACGGTTTCATAACACAACAGCAACGCTCTAGAGATAGCACAACCATTATTAGCAAGGATATTTCAGAGAAGTAAGTTCTAGGAATGGAGCATGAAACCACCATTAAGTCGTAAATACTGACAGACAGGTTTAGGCCCAGAACTTTGATGGCTGCGATTCCAACAGTAAACAGCACCGTGAAGACACAAATTCCGAGATCAGAAATGGTCAGACATAGTAAAGTCAAGGAAGAGCTTTCCTGTGAAAACAAAATGATAAAAAAATATAAAAAACTTAACATTATTCTGTCAGCAGTAAAACGTTGATCTCTTTCGGTTTTGTCCCTATGCATCATTCCTTCTCCTCCTCCTTTCTCTCCTTCTGCTGCTTCTTGTTCTTCTACGTATCTTGTTCGTTAAATCGAACGCCTCAAAACGTAGTTAAATTTCGGGGACAAACTTTAATTTGTTGTTGTTGTTGTCACTTTGTTTTTTAAATGTTCATCTCAAAACAGACATGCGGTCACATCTGCATACAGTTTAATTTCTCCAATGACAAAATTTCTTCGCTTGAAAACAAGGCAAGAAAAAATTACTTTTCTTAACCCCTCCAAGGTGGTCTAGAGGCAAGGTGCTCGCCTCTCATGCCAAGGGTCCCGGGTTTTAAACCCGGGCAGTGCAGGCATGTTGGAAATTGGATTTTTCTCATATTTTCAAGTCCCTGGTCCTATTGGGGGGGTAGGATCGAGTACCTAAGTCTTCTCGGATAAGGACGAAAAAATTCGGAGGGACCGTGTGCACGTCGCGCACATTAAAGATACCTTGGCAGTTGGAAATCGTAAAGAGCAGGCCGAAAGGCCGCTGCCCGGGCAAAATTGAAAATTGAAATTAATAGATTAAAATGTATCCATAATTATCACCCCCCCCCCCCCCCACCAGCAACAACAAAATTTATTATTCATTATTAAATATATATTGTTATTAATAAATATTCAAATATTATTTGAGTTGTGTGTGTGTGAACTGATGTGAGTTGTGAACTGCTGTGAGTTGTGAACTGCGCCTAACAGGCTGCGTTACAATTTACTCTGAGATAAAGAGAGAGAGTGAGCAAGACAGGGAGAGAGAAAGAAGCAGTGCAGTGTGTTGAGCGCTTCGCAGGCAGCTCCATTCTGCTCTGTGGTTGACATGTTAAATTGTTTCTGTAAAGCGCATAGAGCATTTTAAATGGATATGCGCTATATAAATGCTATACATTACATTACATAAATTAAAGCATGACTTTGGAGATTATATTTTGTTTTACAAATATACAAACCACACGAATTGGCTGTGTTAAGAATATCTAAATCATCTCCATATGTTCTAATAGAATATCTATGAACTACTTGGCTTCGTCTGCCATGTACTCTAATCTAATTTTTCATTAAAAAGTGGAGACAATTCTGTATGAACTTGTGTGACTTTTCAGACCTGGTCTCTCTAACTAAAATTAAATACATAAATAAATACATAAATAAATAAATAAATAAATAAATAAATAAATAAATAAATAAATAAATAAATAAATAAATAAATAAATAAATAAATAAATAAATAAACAAATAAATAAATAAATAAATAAAGGCACTGTCTGTTAATGAGCTGCACATCAATGATTTCGAAGAATATTCTTGTCTTTCTTATGTACATCAGCGAATCATTCGTTTATCAAAGACTACTTAGTATTTAAGACAAGCCTTACCTGTATGCCCTGTTTCACGAAAACGACAGCGCTGATAACATTGGCCACAATGCCAAATACAGCAATGATACCAGACACAATGTGATAGAGTATCAGCTCTACATAAAACTGCACACTGTCAGAGATCAGCTTTGGAGTCCGGGAAACAACTGAACTCTTCATCAGTAATATAATATCACTGCTGTTGCGGGCAGAGGAGCAATACTAGGCCTACTAGTTTGTAGAGAGCTTTAGTCTCTGACAGATTTGCTGGGCAAAGTTACCGTAACGTGCACCACGAATTCCAATAAAGATAATCAGAAGTTGGGTGGAGACCAAGCACTAAGAAAATAATTCAGAGAAAAGGTAAGACGACTGGAAGTGTAAGTGCGTAGGTAGTGCCCGGCAAAAACGGGAGTGAAACGAAGAAGAAACATGTCATCACGATCGCAACTTGTCTTTTTTTTTTTTTTTAGAGAGAGGGAGAGAGAGAGAGAGAGAGAGAGAGAGAGAGAGGCGAGGTGGCCGAAAGGTTGAGTGAGTAGTTTTCTTCTTCATATCAAAGCGATTGGTGCCGTAGCAGAGATCGTGGGTTCGATCTCGGTCGTGGTCAGTTGATATTATTCTTGAACTCCCGCTTTTTCTGGGCACTAACCAGGCACATAAACTTCCAATCGCCCAGCCTTTTCTCTGAAAGACGAATTCCAGTTCTCTCTATTCTCGGATCAGTTTTATCGTCCTCTTGAAATGGTATGTAGAAACAGATGTTATTCCAACTGTGCAGCCTTCTGGGTCCTGGTCTTACCTCACACAATGAAGTTCTTTTCCAACCAGAGAGATTTCATGTAGGCCTTTTTTTATTGTCTGCCTATGTCTAGATCTCCTATTTACAACACCAGTGACATTTAGCGATTTGAGATTACTCAGACAAGAGTTATAGACTTGACAAAGTACACTTCAAAGGATCAAAGAACATTTGAGATGGCTGGAGAAAAGTCATTCGAACAAGTATCGACCAAAGGTCTTCCACCGTAATGCTTTCAGCTTTACTAATCTATGACGTTTCCTATGTCAATGTATCAATAAGGAAAAAAGGCCGCAAAGACAACTAAAATACAGAGGCTTCTCTAAGAAACGACAGTAAAGTAAGAACAAACAAAGCGAAACAGAGAAAAATAAAAAGCAAAAGAAATATTTCGATAGGACTTATTTTGTCTTAGTTCTTTCGTTAACACCGTGAGCCCATACATACTTCCTTTTGAAACTCACTGTTCTAGTCCTTCTTTCACCCATCTTTCCGTTCCCCCCTCCCATCTTTCCAGTGCTGTTCCAATGATACCAAGTGCAATGCTATCACAAAGTCGACGTAAAATAAAGATGGCCACGAGCACCATCGAATATTTCTTAAAGATAGAGAAAAAACCCAACAAACAAACAATATAACAACTACAATTGTGAATCTACGCATTGTCATGAGCTCAAAACTTGTTCTAAGCTTTACTGATCCTATGATCTACAATAATACTACGATTATTAGTATTACTGGTAATAACGGCAGTAGTAGTGGCAATAGAAGTATTGAAATAAAAATATTAAAGTTTGAAAGGTTGACAATCGAATACGGGATAATATGACACGATCAAGAAACTGTTTGAAGTAAATTTTAGGCTCTCCAGTCTAGACAACTTAGTTATAATAATTGTTTTGACAGTCGTCAGCATTCTAGATAATACGATCACGAGAATAGCCTAATAATGTCATACGGGATTATTTTCTTCGAAGATAGTCTAATTATGTTATAATTTTTTAATGAGATTTCATTTTAGCTGCTACTTTCTCGGCTTGCCACGCGTATCTTTGAAGTTTTGGTAACTGGAAAGCTCTCCAGACAGTCATTTTTATAGGAAATCGGTCAATCTCAACGAGAGTAAAGCCACAGTTGACAAATAAATAAATATCTTAGGTCATCAATAGTTTGTTATATAGATCCTACACCGTAGACAAGGTAATTTGATGGCAATAACCGATAAACTTGCGCAAAACATCGGGAGACATCAAAGTCTTATTGTGCTCTGCTGTTTTACTTGAAATGTTAAACTGCCATTTATTGCCCCCTTGGAAGTCGTTCTTCAGGAGTGACAAGGTTCAGGTAATGACACGTCCAATGAAAAAAATTCAAAATTAAACAATTTTCCTAAATTTTCATTCTGCAGTAGCATGAAAACTCGTCTAGCCTAATAATAATTGTTTATGGACGATAAAATGTCACCCATTTGTCTTGTATGAAAATGAGTCAAATTTAAATCAATTTTCCTTTTTTTTTTTGTTCATTCTGCGGGAGCAGGCACCGTTTAGCCTTGTTAACCGACGACAAAACCCCTCCGATTTGCCTTTTTCTAGGAAAAAAACAACAACACGAAACCTCAATCATGTAACACTCCGGTATGGTATTATTTTTTTCAGGACAGATTTGCTTTATAGTGATGTTAAATCCCAGAAAATGTTTGCTGACCAGCTGAAAGAATAAAAATGCTAATATTGTGATTCCAAGTGACATTGTCATGTTTCCTTTTTGTTTGTGTGACGAAATGCGACCGCTTCAGAATACAGAATGACAATTTTTCACGTTTCAACTTCGCTTTGTCAGCAAGAACCATTTTTAATATGTGAATGTGTGTGATTGCTATGGCACTGCAGGTACTTGTAATTCATGATCTGAGAAATTTCATCATAGAAGTGCACATAATAAGCACTTGTTATTAAAAAAAACATTAATTATTTGGTTTCGAATCTTTTGCCTGCAAGACTCGAGAACAGACTTTAAAATTTATGGTCCAAAATAAGAAAAGTGACGCCAGAAAAATGACATTATTCATTATATTATAACCATCCAGTGACACCTACAGGATAAATTTTAAAAGTATCTGAACTCTCATTATATGAATAGCGAATATCCTTAAATTTTGGAACACCATTTATTTATTCTCCTGAACGTGGGTAGAAAGTGACCGAAAAAACTTTGAAAGTTACCAGTATTAAATTTTTTTTTTCATGGGATGCATGTTCCCATGTGAATATTATACCATACAAGCACACACAAAAAAAAAAGCTAAGTCTAAGTCTAAAGTATTGTGAATTTTTTCTAACCATAGGGGCCTAATCACATTGTGGAAAGTTCGACCTTAATCATGCCTAACTATCATTTCCATTTTGTGCACTTTTGGTTTTCAAACCTTCTCTTCACTATGTAACAACAACAACAACAACAACAAATAACAATAAAACACACCACATGGGCCACATGAAAGGAACTGAAGCTGAACTTGATGGATAAACCATATAAAGTTAATTTAATTTCGTTAAAAATTTGTTGTGAAGTGCAAGCAACATAAATGTCATATTGCTAACAGACATAATCATACATTTTATTCATAGAAATATTATTAAACATATTCAATACATTGGAAACAAACATGAAAACATATTACGATCAATACAGAATTTAAAAAAAAAAAAAAGAATCTCTAGATTGTGCAGTTAATTCAACGATGCGTAAAACCAAATACTTAAGAAAAACATAATTGTAACAATTGTGTACTTCTGAAATTTATTTCTGATCATGTATTTGATGTCAATTTCTCTCTGAATTTTTTTCTTTTTTTAAAAATCACATTTTAAGTTAAACTCTTATTCTTCATATAGGCCTACCAGCCCTGTCCATAACATAGGCCTACTTGACCATAGGGCAATCCTTATACTAATACTGACATTTTTTTTTTTTTTTTTATATATAACCCATGATAGAACAGATGAACATTGTGTCTGTTACTGCCTTTTCTAAAACTGCCTTGACAGTTCTGCCACTTTGTTGACCCTGTGACTCTTCCTGCCAAATTTCTCTTCCTAGCCAAAATCTTTGTCAATTGTAGATTGGTACAGAATTTCAATTGGGTTGATAACCTGACCTTAGGGATGGATTTCCTGTGGTGCTTAATCATAACCAAGTGAATCTACATCGAATAATGTCGTTCAAACAAACCTGAGGTCAATCTTACATAGATCAATGTAGGGTTCCTGGTCGGGTTGGGACACATCCAGCATGATTGGACATAGCTTGGAGACTTGTAAAACTTTCTGGCTTTAAATAATATTCTATTCCAAATCATTTCCAATAGTTAGTTAAAAATGATAACAAAGTAGCCCTGCCTTAAATACAAGTAAACCAGAAGAAATAAACTCATAAACCAATGTCTCGTTAATCATGCTGGGTTCATAGAACTACTGAATTATTAAGCTGGGTTTTCATGAGTACAGAAACAATAATGGCAACAGCAACGTCAAAAACCCTTCATCAAATAGTGAATTAGAATGTTTGCAGACGTACGGAAATGCCTTTTCCACGCACATGAAAACACTTTCTCTTTACTCCTTGGTGGATTTTTGACGTTTCCATTGCTGTTTCCGATTCCGCACACATAAAAGCCCAGCTTTAAGGTGACAAAGTCATCTTTTAAGCTTAATAAGAAGTAAAATGATAGAATAATTTCTCATTAAACATGATCGCTTTACAGAACAACTGAATAAAGGCGAAAAACTTATCTATTAAGATTAAATGGACTGATAACAACACTTCTAGTTGATCTTGCTCAAAGTGAAATTCAACATTTGTCAGAATACAAAACATATCTAAAGCCAAAGCATGAAAATATCACATCAACAGTGCACTTTTCCCAAAGCTGATGAAAATATTGGATTATAAACAGACCTTAGGATTATGTCTTCAAATTCTCCTATCTTGGCAGTACAAAAAAATAATGATTTCAGCCAATAGAATAGAGACCAATAAAATTTACATGTAGCTTTCAGCTTTTAATAACAGAACTACAAAATACTGAATTATAAAAACATTAAATATAACATAAGAGGTAACAAAGTAACCCTGCTTTAAATAATAGAAGTTAAAAAAAACCCACCAGCAACACTTCTTTATTATTGTGGTCCATTTATAAGTTTTACTGAAATTTTTATTCTACACACATCAGACAGCCATTCAGCCCCATATCTGGTGATTTTTGAGTAACTTTTCCATTTCTACAGATGGTGTACTACTATGATCAGTATTCTCTGTCACATTTTTGTCACACTGGTACCAAATGTAATCAAGGTTCTGACATGATTTATTAAAAGGATATTACATTCTGTTAAAAAGCATGACATAAGTTGCAGAATACCATCACAAAATAGGTTTCATAAATATATAGTCTCTTTCATTTTACAAGCAACTGCTGTTGTTTTTCAGTGCTTTTCTGTCATTTCAGAGATACATAAATCAACTGGTCAAACTGCAAGAGCAGCATTGAATTCTATGTCTTTTAGATTGGTGGAGACAAAACCCAGCCAACATCTGTATGTCAATCTAACCTAGACTTGAATAGCATTTCCACAAGGTTGGTAGGATTACCATAAGGGCCGATGTCCTACATCAAACTGACAGTGGCATGAGGTCATAACCAGCAAACTTCCCTTGGAACAATATCATTATTATGCACAAATTTGGTCTCAGTTCTAACTAGTTGGATTAACGTATGGTTGCTTGCTGGGTAATATAATTGTTTCATTGCTTTTTTCAATAATATATACCCAAGAAACCACATAAGGAGAGATTTAAAACAGTGACATCCTTGGGCATATGCTTACAAATAATAGTGTTACAGCATAAATGATTTTCTAATTCCTCCTTTAAAAAACTATGGAAATCATATTTCCTCACACTGACTTGCAGAATAAAGGACAGCAATTAATTTGGTAATTGATTAATCACTCATTTATTCACATATATACCATTTTCAGTTTCACACTATTAGACAAACATTGAATTATCACATCTAGTGCATATCGATAATAATGAGTAGATGTACCCAATGTTACAAATGTAAATTGAAAGGAATATAATACTATTAAAAAAATTGTCCACAGTAAAATTTATGAAATACTTATAGTTTAGTCAGAATGACACCGAGTAATCGATAACAGATCAGGCAATTGGGTTGATAAAACATTGCAAGAGTGAAGTCTTGCAGAAGCATACAAGTCCTACATACAAGAATACATCCCTGGCTTTATTATGACCCCACACAAGTGTGAATGCCCAATCTTACAGGAGTGAAAAAAACTTTTACTTGGAGTGTTGTCCTTACCTTAAATACATTTTAGCATTTTATTAACTAGCCGTCCTGGCAGAAGGTCAGGAAGAGTGACAACAGATCAGACCCGCCTACTGCTCAACATTCTAAAATGAGGAGAAGAACAGTCTTTCCAGTCATACCTTTCAATTCTACTCAACAAAGTTAATTCGTGATGCAGTTCAAATTTTAATGCTTGGCCTGCAGGCTCATCAAGGAAAATGTCCGGATACTTTCTTCTGTTCAACTCAGCTGTGGCTCAAAATCATCAATAGTATTAAAAATATAGTGAACTTCCAGACCTTTTAAAATATATGTCCACCCACACCTTTGCATCTTAATTAATTAATTAAGAAAGTGACAATACTACAAGTGAACCATAGAATATTTCAGAAAGAAAATGAGGTGTTATCTGCATCATTGTGCATTTTCATGATGGGGCCAGTGATACACAAAAACTATCAATGTTAAAATAAATAAACATATTAGCAAATAGATCTTGACGTTGTTTAATAAATATCCTACAGGAATATAGCTCAATTGTAGAAGAATTAGTCTAATATTATATAGGAAAACATTTGATGCTGAAAACGCTGAGACATAATATTTTGCAGAAATTAAAAAGTTACAGCCCATGACTATAATTATTTCATACATCTCTCTTTCCATTAGTTTGCTTTCTGCATGTCAAACTGTTCAACATTTTTCACTTATTCTAGCTAATATTTTTATTTCCATTGTCCATTTCCATTTATCCATCCATCCATCTATCTGTCTGTTTATCCATCCATCTATCCATCCATCCATCCCTCCACTCACCCACCCATCCATCAATCCATCCACCCATCCATCCACCCATCCACCCACCCACCCATTCCCCCCCCCCCTCCACCCATCCACCCACCCATCCCCCCCCCCCCACCCACCCACCCATCCATCCATCCCCCCCCCCCCCCATCCATCCATCCATCCCACTCTAAGTGGAAAATTGTCGCTTACTTCACAAAAATGTATGTACAGGCACTTACAAAATAAATCATACATGCTACCTCAAGATCACATTGTACCAAACAGCCACACAGTTGACAGTTAGCAAGCAGCCTTCAGGTACGTTGAACTTTGAAGTAATAGGATCCGATGTGAGACAATGCTCTGTTTCCTCGTCTCCCTCGCCTCCAAGTCTTTCTTTTGTTTTTATCAAACCAACACTCAATTATATTATATAACCATATGATACCAGTGAGTTATGTATTGATTCCACTGTCTGAGATCCTTTGGTTTCTCGGGGGCCTCAGCCTAGTGCTGTTGGCCCCCCGTATTGATTCCGCCCATCATATACAGTTTTAAATATCTCAACCATTCTGGATGAGACTGACCACAGCTTTCTTTGGCCCAGTGATTGGTCACCATGCACTACTTCCACCAATCATAATCGAGTGCTGTCTTTCCTGGGCTGAAGGAAGAACGTTTTCATTGGCTCTTTCCCTTTCACCTTGATGACACCTCGAAGTTCCATGGAGTATCCATACTTAACCAGCACAGCTGCAACTTCTTCTGGAACCTGATGATGATATTCGTCATTGATATTTTAACATTTTATATTTCTTAATATTTTGGACTGAGTTTTAGCCCAGGGACAAATTCACATCACATTGGCATCTATATGATGAAGCACCATATCGCTATAAATAACAGATTTACATGCCATTAACTTACTAGTCTGAACGGATTTTGCAAGTTTTGGTGCATTTTTTTTTGCAAAAAAACATTTGTCCAGCTGGTACATCTTTATTGTAATCTCATCTTGGCTGTATGATGAACCAACATACTATACATGACTAACCGGTGTACAACTCGCCTGAGTGGCACATCTCCTAATATGCAGAGTTTCCCTGCATGATGAAATGACGTATATGTTGCATAATGTGAATAGTTTTTGTTTGGCCACAAACTGGGGGTCAACAACCTGGCAACTCCTGGCCAGGATGGACAAGGGGAACTACTGGGAAGGGGAAAAGAAGAGCACTTCCTGTAGGGTCAAGCTAGGGTGAGTACCACAAGATGGTGGCAGCGGGTTTTTTTAAGAACCTAATCCAGATGAAATCGAAACATAGCCCAGTCATCCATACCTATCTTAGGGATCTAGACAACAACAATCAACAGTAATTGAGTCCATCCTGTTTTTAAATCTAGATCTGGTCAGATAGGTTAGATTATACTGTTTTTACAAGATCTGGAAAAATATAGGCCTCATGGCTGAAAGAGAAACGACAAAACCTGTAATCGCAGGCATTAGACCACCAGACAAACTGGTGCTGGGGTCTAATCCCGTAGAAACTTGGAAGTTATTTAAACAGAGTGGAGCACATATGCCATCCTGTCGCGTCTTCAACACTTAGACGTGAAGTTCCAAGTTGCTCTGTTCCTTCATAGCCTCGATGATGAAGCGCTCTGAATATACAACGGATTCCAGTTTGCCACAGCTGATGACAACCGTAATCTGCAGGAGATCATCCAGAAGTTCGATGACTTCGTGATCGGAGAACAAAACGAGACATACGAGCACTTTAAATTTAACAAGCGAAACCAGGCGCAAGGCGAGATGTTCGAAGCTTTCCTGTCTGATCTTCGCCGATTAGCGAAAACCTGCAATTTTTGTGATAACTGCATCGATTCCCTTATCCGTGATAAGGTAGTCACTGGCATTCACAATCAAGAGGCCCGCACTGATTTTCTAAAAGAACGACAGCTCACTCTCGAGAAATGTATCGATATCTGCCGTTCTGCTGAGGATGCGGCAACTCAGGGCAAGGCCCTTGAAGATTTTTCCAGCGCAAATAAGACCGAAGTTGAAGCAGTGAGACCAAAGAGTCGTAGACCCGAACACCGATCTGCTTTGGGCTCTCAATCCGGAAACTCGTCCAACTCAACTCGAAAACAAGGTTACAGTAACAGCAACGCACGTGGAAACGCACCCAAATCATCTTGTCGATTTTGCGGCTACGGGAAACACGACCGGACGGAATGTCCTGCACGTACAGCACACTGTAACAGATGCAAGAAAATGGGCCACTACCAAAAGGTGTGCAGATCAAAACCTGTGACCGAGGTACACTTCGATCAAGACACCTTGGACTGTGATCTCCCTAGTTCCTTCCTAGGACACATTTATCACCCCAGCTCGACTCTGCAGGAACTCACCGACGACAATGACTGGGTTGTCAATATCCATATTGACAAACACCTTCATCCCTTTAAGCTTGACACTGGTGCGTCAGTCACAGTTATGGGGGAAAAGGACATAGGTGTGGCACCTAATAAATTGAAGGGGCCAGACAAAGCACTCAGAGCCGCCGGGGGAACCAACCTAACAGTATTAGGCTTCGTTGAAAAAACTCTAAGAAATAAAGACAAGTGCATTGTGGAAAAAGTGTACGTCGTCAAAGGTCAAGATCGCTCTCTACTCGGTTGAGACGCATGTGTCAAGTTGGGTTTGATAGCCAGAATAAACCAGCTTGATGAAACACCAGACTTTAAGAAAGAATTCCCAAAACTGTTCAAAGGCAAGCTGCAAGAGCCGTACACCATTAAGTTGAAAGATGGTGTAGCACCTTTGCACATTTACACTCCACGCAAGATAGCTCACCCCCTCCTTCCAAAGGTCAAAGCTCAACTCGACAAAATGTTAGCTGATGGTGTAATTTCTGAAGTCACAGATCCTACTGATTGGTGCGCAGGAATGGTGGTAGTGCCCAAACAAGATGGTTCAGTTAGAATTTGCATAGATCTTACGGCCCTCAACAGAGCTGTCAAGAGAGAAGTTCATCCACTAAAGTCTGTAGATGAAGACCTCGCACAGTTCTCAGGTTCGAAAATATTCACCAAATTAGACGCAAGATCGGGATTCTGGCAAATTCCTCTTTCTGAAGATTCACGCAAGTACACAACTTTCTTAACACCGTTTGGAAGATTTTGCATGAACCGCCTGCCCTTCGGGATTTCCTCAGCATCAGAAGTTTTCCAGCGTACAATGACTAAGATTCTACGAGGCCAAGAGGGAGCTATGTGCCACATTGACGATATCATCATTCACGCTCCAGACAAGGCCACACATGACAAGCGCGTGAGACAGGTCATGCAGCGTTTACAAGACGCAGGTCTCACACTCAATGAGAAATGTGCCTTTTCTCAGACATCTTTGAAATTTCTTGGTCATGTCATCAATTCATCCGGCATCCACGTGGATCCCGTCAAAGTCAAGGCCATCATCAACTTTCCACAGCCACAAACTATCACTGAGCTACAGCGATTTTTGGGCATGGTAAATCAGATGGCAAAGTTCTCACCACGACTAGCTTCATTAACAGACCCCCTTCGTCTCCTACTCAAAAAAGAGTCAGTGGATATGGGACCACCCACAGGAGGAATGTTTCAACGCCATCAAGACACAGCTAACATCATCGCCTGTTCTTGCCCATTACTCGCCAAATCTAAAGACTATAATTGCAGCAGATGCATCCAACAATGGGATTGGAGCAGTTTTGATTCAAATCCAACCAGACGGTTCGCGGAAGCCAGTCAGCTACATTTCCCGCACGTTGAGTGACACAGAACAGCGATACGCGGTCATTGAGAAAGAAGCCTTAGCAGCTACATGGGCATCAGAGAGGCTTAGCGAGTACGTCCAAGGACTTCAATACGTCATAGAAACTGACCACAAACCTCTTGTGACCCTCCTCATGTCTAAAGAACTTGCAAAGTTGCCGCCTCGGATACAGCGATTCCGTCTTCGTCTTGCACGCTACTCTCCCGAGGTTGTGCATGTTTCAGGAAAACACCAGATCGTGGCAGACACTCTTTCCCGAGCTCCTTCAAGCAAACCTACTGAGGCTGACATCTCTTTCTATGAAGTAGTGAACGCTATGGAAGAACAGGCATTCGACTCCCTTCCAGCAACCCCTCAAAGAATCATGGAAATCATAACCCACCAGAAGTCAGATCCAGAAATTGCCGAAGTTTGCAAGTTTTGCACTGTTGGATGGCCGACCTACATGCCTGCCAATACCTTGTTAAAACAGTATTGGACCAACCAGCGCCACTTTTCTATCGTGAATGACCTTTTATATGACGACAGGATTGTCATTCCGAGAGACTTGCGATTAGATATCCTTAACCGGCTGCATGAAAGTCATCTTGGTATCACCAAATGCAGAGCACTGGCGCTCAACTCAGTCTGGTGGCCGAACGTTATGAGCCAAATCGGGGACATGGTAAGGAAGTGCCTAGTTTGTGCCAAGTTACGCCCAGATGTTAAAGAGCCACTTCTTTCATCTTCTTTTCCTGATCGACCGTGGTCACGTGTAGCCATAGATCTTTTTGACCTCAAAGGTAAAATTTATCTCGATGTGACAGACTATTATTCAAGATGGCCGGAAATTAGGCTTTTGGATCAACTTTCCAGTGCACATCTTTGAGTCATTTTTATTTCTCCAACCAAAACAATGGCTGCCACAATCTCTTCTTCTTCATTTCAGTAAAATCTCAGGAGTAAAGTTTGGAAATGTCGTTGAAATCTTTTATTTCTCAGCATGGACACATTATACAGATTTCCTGTTTTGAAGGTAAAAAGACATCTCAACAAATTCTGCTAAATTGAAAATAAAAAAGGCAACTGGTAATCTCATAACCACTTTTTGTTTATATGATAGATAAATTAGATGATGCTGCAATCGTGGCCCACGATGAAACCACGCTCCAGGCTCTCATCAATAGCCTTGCCAAAGCCTGTGACAAATTCATGCTAAAGATCAGTGTTTCAAAAACTGTAGTTTTGACACAAGGCTTGAGAAACCCCAACCCAATCATGCTGAATGGCTCTCCTCTGGAGCAAGTGGGAAAATTCTGCTACCTAGGCTCAACCATCAGTGGTAGCACAGACATAACAACTGAAATAAATGCCAGAATAGGAAAGGCGGCCACAGCTTTTGGCAAACTCTCAAAAAGGGTGTGGAACAATAGCAAGCTGACCATCAAAACAAAGGTACTCGTGTACCAAACTTGCGTCCTAAGCACCCTGCTGTATGGCTCAGAGACATGGACCACCTACTCCAAACATGAAAGATCCCTCAACTCCTTCCACCTGCGCTGCCTACGCAAAATTCTCAAGATCAAGTGGCAAGACAGGATCTCAAATATCGAAGTTCTGAGCCGAGCCAACATTCCATCAACTCAGGCTCTCCTAGGCAAAAAAAGACTGCGGTGGCTTGGACATCTCCACCGTATGGAAAATGATCGCATCCCCAGACAAATTCTCTACGGGGAACTTGCTACTGGCAACCGACCCAGAGGTAGGCCACATCTGCGATTCAAAGACACTTGTAAGGTCACGATGAAAGCATTCAACATCGACCCCAATGAATGGGAGAACCTTGCAAATGATCGAAGCAGATGGAGACAAAAATTGCGCAGTGGCACGCTCGCAATAGACTTCAAGGCAAAAGAAACATACCTGACAAAACGACAGAGGCGGAATGAAAACACTCGCCAAAGTGAACCCAAAAGACTGACCTGCAATCACTGCCATCGCACTCTCGGGTCAAACATTGGTAGAATAAGCCACGAGAGAAGCTGTCAGTCAAAGTGAAAGTGAATATTCTAGCTGCTAAGACCGTCTGTAAAGACGCTAAAGGCCATATATATATAAATTAGCCCTATTGTAAATTATAGCTTTTACTAATCACTTGTCTCTCTTTGACAAAGTATATAATTGAACTGGTTAAAGGCCCTTATCCAGGTTAAATAGTTTATACCCTGTACCTGTATTTTGCCTGCAACACCTGAACTGTCCATTCTACTGGCAACATTGACTGTATCTCCCCAGATGTCATACTGGGGTTTTCTGGCGCCGATAACACCAGCAATTACAGGACCGCTATTGACACCTGGGGGCACAAGAGAGGGGTTGATGAAATGAATGTGTTACAAGCTGAATAGCAAATCTTTTTCTAATTAATTGACAGATGAAAAGTGAATAATAAATCTTGATAACTGTAGGGAAGAGAAGAAATCACAACTAGTCAATTTTATGAAAACTTTTACAATGGTATCATAATTATATTGAGATTTATATATATAATCATGACATACCATCTACTCCAAAGACTAATGGCAAAGCTAATGATAATGATTTTGCTTTATGTTGTCTTTATTATAAAACTTACAAGACACAATATACACATTGTGCTATAATTTTTCAGCTACATAACTACATAATTCATACTGTTACAAGAAAAACAAAGCTCCACATTCACTTGATTGTAACTGGCAAAATCAAATGTTTTTTTCACTCTCCTGAAAGAATGTTGTTACAAGTACGCATGTCCCTCATGTTTTTTGCACTACGGATATGTTTTCAAAGCCTTTTGTGTCTCCAGAGGTAGGCAGCTCCTCCAGAAATGTTCCTCACAACAGACTATATTAATTAAGATTAATCATTTTTTCAGATTTCCCTTTCATTTTCCTCCTGTTTTTTGCTTGAAAGGGTGGGGGGGGGGGGGGCAGGGTTAGAGATTTGATAAGATTTAGGGTTGAGGATAAGGATGGGATTAGGGATATTAAGTACACGTACCCACCCCCAGCGCAAAACACTTGGGGGCGTATGTACTTATAACAACAGCCTTCCTGAAAAATGTTTTGAAGATTTATTCATCCCCTGAGGTCAATGTATTATCTATGTTTTGTCTGACCAAATAAATTTAAAAATAACGAAACACAGAAACTCACACAAAATGATTTCTTACCTACTCTAAGGCTGAAATTATTGAAAGAATGTTGGTTGACACTATCAAGTGTTGACATCATGGCCATGCTAAACTCTGTCATGGTCACAATGTTCTTTTCCCAAGTCTCATCATCCTATGAAGGGGAAAAGCTCTTAAATTTGCAGGCAACATTATCAGAAACACAGTAAAGGAAATTCCATTCTCACTGCTTTAAGCCAGTTTAGCTAAGATGAACAAACCCAATAAGACACATTTTCATAATAAAGGTGGATTATACCGTGTTCCATCTTGTATCTTTTTCTTGCTTAAGACTAACATATAAAGAAGATGCACTGTATTAGCTGTCAGTGCCCAAGAGCTTAAATTTGACAATGTACCTAGTTTCTGTTCTCGTTTGTGAATGACAGCATAGAACTGTGGTATTACATGTATGCCGCAGCCGACAAAGTTGAGAAATGGAGCAAATCGATGACTGACCTTAACAATTTTTTAATAGAAAAAAACAGCAATAATAACAATCAAAATTAGCAAAAGATTTTCTCAAATTGGGCGACTGCAACATATTACCAGTTCCATGCCCTCATCAGGCATTTGTCCTGCACAGCTGAAGAAATCTAAACCAAAATACTGATAACTTTCACAAACTAGTTATGTGTTTATTAGTACCCTTGATTCCCTCCTCTCTTTGTGTATAATGATTCTCAAAGAACTGAATACCATTAAAATTTATCATTTAACAACTAGGCCACATATAAACAATAACATTACTGAGAATTTATTATTCAATGACTAGGTTACATATCGTCGGTTCCATGACGAAAGGCCGAATAGATAACAGCGTACGACGAAAAGGCAAACTTTTAACTTCTCTATATGGTGAAGGGGTGAACACCAAAATCTGTGTTGTGAGAAATTCAGTTGTACTACTCTAATCACGATGGCATTTCTTGTCTTTTTGTCATTCTAGGTAACACAAAAACTAAATGACATTGAACAAAATTGCACATGTTGGGTTACGCTCCCTGCAATATACTTTTGATAACCACAAAAAAGTAATTATCTAAAAAATGACCTATTCGCCCCTTTGTCATACAGATTAAAAAGCATTCACCTTTTCCTTGTACAGGTGTTATCTATTTGCCCCCTTCATCACCGACCATATATAAACATTGTATCTCTACAATTGTGTGAATAAGAGTTGTGCATGTAAATGTATACTTCAGAGTAATAAATATCTGAACATGTTCAATTCTTTTGCACTGATTAATTAAGATTATATAAAATGAACTTGTCTTACTTCGCTCCTCCTATGACCTGTATGCAATCCTACAGCAGCCATGTAAGTACTCCCTATTGTTTTTATCTTCTCCACTTCCTGGAATTTCTTGATCAGCAGCTGAAGAGCATAAACAAATTCATATATACAGAAACTATAAAGGATTGTGATTAACGGATCTAAAGCATGGCACATACTGCGTACTCACCAATAATTAACCTCAAAAATTCTTACTAGGCAGGAAAGTATGGCACGAATGAAAAAAATAATAGCTTTCTTACGGCACAATGAAATTAATGTTATTGATCTTGTATACAATCTAGCCTATTCAAGAATACAAACACGAAACTTGGCCAATAATGTTTCTATTTCATTATTATATTTGTCATGCTCACAAAGGCAATAAATAATTGGTTCATGACATAACTGTAAGATATTAGGAATATAAAGAGAATTAATGGCTGAGAGTTTTGATATATGTCGCTACAGGTGCTTCATTTAACTAATGCCTATAAGTGTCACTTTCTGATTATCCACTTGTTACACAAAAATGCCAATAATGATAAGATTTTTACTGTGAGGTAATAGCTAACGTAGGTAGTAGAATTTTCATTTTGTGAACCAATAAATTACAGATATTTTATCATAGTGCATGGACAATGGCACCTCCCTCGTTTGCAGTTACTTTCAGAATTAATTTGTCATTTTTGATGTGGACTATTCATAAATTAATTTTCCGTGTACTTTTGTGTGCCCGCACATCATTGCTACCATATATTAATATTAATTAACGTAAAAATTAGTTTTTGAAGAATAATTTGTGAAATAACTGAATTTTTTTTTTCTCATAAAACTAAAGATACGGCGGTCTAAAGGCAAGATGCTCGCCTCTCCTGCTGAAGGTACTGAGTTCAAATCCTGGTCGGTACAGACATGTTGGAATTTTGGGATTTTTCTCTTATTTTCCTGTCCTTGATCCTTTGGTTGGTAGGATCGAGCACCTAGTCTTCTTGGATAAGGACGAAAAATTTGGAAGGCCCTTGTGTGCACGCTGAGCAAGTTAAAGATACCTTGGCAGTTGGAAATCTAGAAGAGCAGGCTGAACAGGTCGCTCCCCCGGGCAAAATTAAATAAAAAAACATATCACTATCACTAATGAATGCATGGCATCCTATAATCATAGACAGTGACAGTTTGTTTGAATACATACCAGATCAAAGTCTGAGATGATTTCGTTCAGGACCCGGATGCATTCTAAACCTTCTCCATTAGCCTCAGTTTGTTGATAAAAATCTCGGAAGTTGGGGATGGAAGCAAACATGACACAAACGTGGCTGTAGGACTCATGATACAAATCCTGAGGAAAGAGAATTTTTCAGTGACTCATTATCAATGCAATACAGCCTGAATTTATGAATTCTTACTGTCAATATAATATTAAGTTTCGATATATTGTTACCGTTATACTTGTCAGAAAGCCATTCTCTAAATTAAATATGATATACTTAATGGCTTGCCTCGCTCCACTGTCCCATGCATATGGTTGTATGTCTGCTTGCCTGGATACTTGACTACTAGTGTACCCAGAATTTACAATGTTTAGTAAAAATTGCATATCGCTACTGTAGGTTTACTGTCCAACTAACCCAGTCTTTGAACATTGTACATATAGCACTAAAAAGCGATTGAAGTTTGGATTGCAAATGTTTAGATTGCTTAAAATGGATTAAGTGACTGAAAACAACATAAATCAAATGACTAATATTGTATATAATATAGTATGGCTATGGTGACGTATTATTTATAGACTAAACATTGTTTCTCAAAAACCCGACTTGCATTCAATAACAAAATGTACATCTTGCACCTTCAGTTCTTCTTCTTTTCTTGCCTTGCCATGGTAAACATAGGATCAGAGAATGGACTACCATTGTTCATTCAGTCCTGTATTTTGCCCCAACAGCAAAAAAAATAAATTATCAAGACAAAGATCGCCTTGCTTTCCAGTAGGTTTCCTGAACAAGTTTCTTTCAGTCTTCACTTTTCTGTCTTTTCTGACGTCTGTCCCAGAGCTTATGATGAGGTCTATCGTCTATCCTATGGTAATATTTTTTATTTTTCAAATTACTTTGATATGGTCTTTCTGTATGTACTTTTTAGTTCATTTAGTATTTCTACTGATTCATTCAAAGTGTTAGCAGTATTCTTCCTGGATTTTTCAGAACAAAGTTGATGCCTGTCCTCTGTTTCTCCACAATTTCTGTTTAATTAAAATAAAAAATGACTATGTTTGACCCCAGTTTTAACATCCTAAACTCACCTCATTTTTTCTGGATGACCTGAGATAGTATGCTATCACATGTGAAGGAATAATGTTTTCAAGGACAATCTTGTTTATAGCAGCCATCATTTTCACCTGAGGGATGAGTAGTTTAAGCATTTAGTAAAGGCAGCATCAATCTTTCTGCCATAGTGAAAATGAACTTTTCCAGTTTTTTTTGTTCAGATACTGTTTGTGAAACGACCTTTCGTAAATCTTAAACTCCAAAATCATTTCATTCACTTTATATAATACTTTACATTCAGTTTGAATGAAAGTTTAGACATGAAATAAATTATAAGTTGAGAATACAGAGAATGAAATTATATTCAATATGAACAGATGCTTTAAACTTGAGAAAATGACAATGATTTGTTCTTAACTAATGTTTTCCCTCATTGGCATTGAAGAAACTGATACTATTTCAGGTATTTTGCCAAGGCCATCTTAACATTATTATGGGCCTCTGGGCAAAGCCATAGGTTGGTTTTCCCATTTCAAATACCAATGTAACTTTGCATACATGGGGCCCCCTGAACCCCTGGATAACTGCTCAGTGCTCCCATGCATTAAGATGGCTCCCTTTTTTTGCAGTGAACTTACTGTCACAATTACTATCTCTGGTAAAAGGCATATATTTTATACCTGCTCTGTTTCTCGTTGGAACTGTAGTTTGAATAGATGCCCTACTCTGTTTGCATACTCCATCCGTCTGTCTAGATAAAGCATGGTAATCAGAACGATTGCTGCATAAATAGTTGTTGTTGTACGTAAGGAAGAAGCCACATTGTCTAGCCTGCAGATGCAAAAAAACAAAAACAACAACAAAAAAACATTAAGCTCTTTGTAATTGCTTGTTTGGTTGAGAAGAATGACACCTGTGTATGTATTCTGTATGCACCAGTTTAAATAGTAGAGAAATAAAGAATCGTTTATAAGAGTTTTACATTCTTGTGCAACAAGTAACTTTTGCCAATACTGACATGCAAAGACAGAGCCATGTATGAGCCCATTTCATAGTTTTGAGAAAAAGACAAAAACCTTGCGCGCATTAACAGACCTGCATAATGCTTTTATTTATAAGGGGACAAGGTGGTCTAGAGGCAAGGTGCTCGCCTCTCATGCCAAGGGTCCCGGGCAGTGCAGGCATGTTGGAAATTGGATTTTTCTCATATTTTCAAGTCCCTGGTCCTATTGGGGGGTAGGATCGAGTACCTAGTCTTCTCGGATAAGGACGAAAAAATTCGGAGGGCCCGTGTGCACGTTGCGCACGTTAAAGATACCTTGGCAGTTGGAAATCGTAAAGAGCAGGCCGAAAGGCCGCTGCCCGGGCAAAATTGAAAATTGAAATTAATAGATTAAAATTTATCCATACCCCCCCGGCCATTTATTATTCATTATTAAATATATATTGTTATTAATAAATATTCAAATATTATTTGAGTTGTGTGTTGTGTGAACTGATGTGTGTTGTGTGAACTGCTGTGAGTTGTGAACTGCGCCTAACAGGCTGCGTTACAATTTGCTCTGAGATAGAGAGAGAGAGTGAGCGAGACAGGGAGAGAGAAAGAAGCAGTGCAGTGTGTTGAGCGCTTCGCAGGCAGCTCCATTCTGCTCTGTGGTTGACATGTTGTTTCTGTAAAGCGCATAGAGCATTTTAAATGGATATGCGCTATATAAATGCTATACATTATTATTATTATAAGTCTGCATGATAGTTCTTTTGCATTTTCCAATGTAAAATATAAGAAGAATGGCACAGATAATAAGGTTAATTATTGACCCCATAGGCAGATAATAATTACTTATGTCAGATTGCCTTTGGAAATACATTGCTCTGCCTTTTGTTGGTTTGCCACACTAGACACTACTATTCCGATAGCAGATATGTATATCTGCCTTTGACATAGAGGAATTATATTGTTTTTGTAGTTGTTTTTGTAGTTGATTGCCATTGAGTAAAATTTGCACGGTACTGTTTGTTTGGCACTGACATACACATCCCAATGGATGAAATAATTAACGGACTCATAAAAATGAAGTCATTTTAAATATTTTTTTGTGTACAAATACACAGTTGTTAAATCCCTTGCCAAGGGACGTGTTAAGCTTAGGAAGGTAAAGACGGACAAGGTCTTTTCTTTTTTTATTTTTATTTCATTTCACTCGTGAGTGACATTCCCTTACTCACTATAAGTTATAACACATAAGTTCAGTCTTTCAAATACCTTGCAAACTAATCCAGTGTCTTAAACCGTAATGTACATGAAATGTATATCTTTCTACAAATAACCTATCAAAGAATGATACTCACTAACAAGAAATACTGTTAATGTAACATGATCCATCGAATTTTGCCTCAACATGCTATAGATCAAATTACCTTTTATAATGCACTACTTTTGTCTCAGTGGACTTACTCTGTCGGCCTACACAACTATCAAGGCTATTTAGTATTTCACTAAAGCTTTCTGTCCAGTTCTACTTGAATATTTGAAAAGATTTAACACGTTTTTTATATATAGTTGATACACATACATTGCTGCTTATAAATTCTAGAATGATTTGTAGGCATACGCTGCCATTTTTACACTCCCTCTCATATCTTTGCAATTTCCAAGATGATGATGATGATTCTGATATTGATATTTCTCTATATTTTCAAGAGTAAATAACATGATTTCGTGTTCTTATTGTTATCATTATTACTGGTTAGCATTCTGTAACGTTTCAAGTGGATCTGGACAGGTGGAGTTCATCAGTCGCAAACATTAAGTGCCTATTTAGTTTTATATCTGCTGGATGATGGAATTGCACTATCTGTCAGTTGGATTATCATTATTATTTTTTTCTGTGTGTTCTTTTCTGGCCTTTTCTCCCTACATCATTGTAACAAAAAATACAATGCATGTTTTTACTCATGGCCAACTAACTATCAAAATAATAATAATAATAATAATATCATCAACACTCACGAGTGAAATTAATGCTGAAGTCTAATCATGTCAGTTTGAATGGATACTCAACTCTTTTGTATATCAATGCATTTTAAGGCATGTTTGTTCCTTCTAAAATGTATCATGATTTACAGGAGTCGAGAATGTAGGCCTATGTATGTACACCAAAGTAAACTAAGGCTGAAATAAACTGTTATTATTATTTTCTCTAAATTGCATTATGACTTGTTGGTGTCAAGAATGTGTTCATGTATGTATTAATATGATATCTGATGACAGTGATGAAGAACAGGCTGAAATAAACTGTGGTCTTGACTTGTTTTTAAAGAAAAAGCAGGGGGTATAATCTGGACTGGGGGGGTATAGTCTGGCCTAGCCCAAAGTAACCCCGGGGTATAAACTGGCCTAGCCCAGAATATACCCCGGGGGATATTCTGGGCTAGGCCAGTGTAACCCCGGGTATATTCTGGGCGGGGGGTATATTTTGGCCTGTTACACCGGGTATAGTCTGGCGGGGGTATAATCTGGCCTGCTACACCTTGAATGATCCCTGCACTGGGCAAAGCAAAAATACTGATTTATTGCATCAGAACTCATTGCCATCAAATTAATGTTTTATTACATTGTATTTATTATATTTACTGAAGTAACACATGGCAAATGGGCCTTACAATGAGTAATAATAAAAACTGATTTCGTATCAAATGTTCCATTTCACCTCTAAAAAATTAACTGAGACTTCGTCTTCCTAGTACTTTGCATTAAAATGTTCATAATATATGTGTGACTGTAACCAATTTAAAATACAGCCTTCTCAAGCTCATTGAACTTAATAATATTACATTATTTACTGCTTATACCCACAGATGTAACTATTGCAGTAGGGACAGTCACTGCCACATTGGCCTGTTAAGCCACAAGCGACATTGGCGCAACAAAGTTGACAGACAAAACAGCTATCATTGCTGAGCAATGGAGATCTATTATGTTAATAAGTTATTATTCCTAAAACACACACACACTTACTCTTCATTCGTTGTGTGAGCAAATGTATCATAGTCATCAAACACAGATCCTAGGCCAATATGGACAGCGATGTTGACGATGATGAACATAGTGGCAAGGAAGATAAATTTGATGATGAAGCTGATCTGAATAAACATGCTGTAGCCAGTGAAAGCCAGCAGGAAGCAGAGCAGATAATACTGGGGGAAGAGAATAATACTGATATAAACACAGCATTCATTTTATTATAAAAAAAATAGTGGCGGGAGTAATTCATTGTGGTGCAATTTTGACCCTTTTTTTTTTGCTCGACGCTATAGCCTAAATGACAGTTTCAACAATTATAAAGTTAATTTTCTTAAGTGTCATCTGATCCAGCCCAATTGCTCTTGTATCGACCGATTGTGTTGATTCGAGTTTCAGGTACTTTTAAATAAAAAGTTGTAAAAATCTAAAATACAATGATCTTTGTTTTGGCTCCCTGTACACCAGAAATGATGTATTAATATGAGTTCAGTTCAGTGCATGCAATTTCCCTACCAGAAATTAGTACATAGTGTTGTGGTGCGCATGAAATCTGTAGTAAGACTGCAGAGTATGGGAAGCTTTCTAGACCAAAAACAGAGAGGATGGAATGGTGGGTTTATCCCGGATAATGCCAGGAACTTCATCTAGTATTTTTTTTTTTAAAGTGATAAAAGTATCTTTAATTCAGATACTACATATATAATTCCTAGATAAAGTACCCAGCATTATTCGAGATCGCCCGTGCAGATGCGGGGCCCTCTTGCAGAAGAGGGACAGCAAAGAATACATCTGACGTGATACTGCGTGTCGTAAGAGGCGTCTAAAGGTGCAAAGGCCCTGGTCTCCCGAGAAGAGCCAGTTGGCGGTGGGCCAACTACCCACCCTGTAAAAATAAACCAGTTACAGAAACACAAGCAAATACTTTAAATCAGTCTTTTATCTCGGGAGAAGGGGGAGCATCTGCACCTGTAGATTCAATGAAGGACAATGGACAAAGCCGAAAGGACTCCACTGGCCTGACTGCTCCTTCATCAAACAAGTCACTCCGGATTGCGTCGTGGAATGTCCGCTCCATGTATGAAGCAGGAAAGAGTGCCCAGGTTACAATGGGGATGAGGCGATACAGACTGCACATACTTGGAGTTAGCGAGACCCGCTGGATACAGTCCGGACAAACAACTTAATTCTGGGGAAAAGATTTTGTATTCTGGAAGGGAGGACAAAAAGCATACAGAAGGAGTAGCGATCATCTTGAGCAAGCACGCCCAGAGGTCACTGAGGGGATGGGAACCCTACGGAAGGAGAATTATATTGGCATCATTTACTACAAAGAACAAGAACATCAACATGAACATTGTGCAGATATACGCCCCAACAAATGAAGCAACCGATGAGGACAAGGACGATTTCTACAACCAGCTTCAGGAAATAGTTGACACATTGCCAAGAAAAGATGTGAACATTATAATGGGAGACGCCAATGCCAAGATAGGACAGGAGAATACAGGGTATGAGGACATTATGGGGTGCAATGGTTTGGGACAAATGAATGAGAATGGAGAGCGGTTTGCAAGTTTCTGCGCATTTAACAGCTATGTGATTGGAGGTTCAGTATTCCCACACAAGAGGATCCATAAGGCCACTTGGATTTCACCGGATGGAGTAACTGAAAACCAGATTGACCACTTTTGCATCACCCGACGTTTCAGACGCTCACTGGAGGATGTCATAGTACAGAGAGGAGCTGATGTTGGATCTGACCATCACATGCTGCTGGCAAGACTCAAACTCCGCCTCAAGAAACAAGGTACCAGAGCAGGAACAAAGAGGAGAAAGTTTCAAGTGAGCCTTCTGGATGGAGACAAGAAGGAAGAGTTCCAGCTGACGCTGAGGAATAGATTCAAACCCCTTGTTGACCTCGAAGAGACAGTAGATTTGGAGACTCACTGGGCTAAGGTAAAAGGAGTATTTACATCGACATGTCAGGATGTTCTTGTGGAAAAGAAAGTGGAACACAAGGAATGGATCAGTCAAAAATCACTGGACTTGATAAGGATAAGAAGAGACCTAAAAGAACAGGTAAATGCAAGTCGTACAAGAAGCTCAAGAGTTGGTAACCAGGAAGAGTACCGGGCATCAGCTAAAGAGGTCAAAAATCAATTAAAAAAGACAAAGAGGAGTTCATAGGAATGTTAGCAGAGAAAGCAGAGAAGGCAGCAACAGGAGGACACATGAGGATCCTCTACCAGACTACAAAGACTCTTGCTGGAAAATATGGAAAACCTGAAGTTCCTGTCAAGGATTACAACAGGAAGGCTATTTTTGGAAAGGAAGCTCAGGCAAAAAGATGGATAGAGAACATTTTAACAGCCTCTTGAACAGACCTCCACCAAGCAACCCACCCGACATTCTACCCGCAAGAAATGATTTATCGATCAGTTGCGACCCTCCGACTAAAGCAGAGATTAATGATGCCATAAAGCAGTTAAATCGAGGCAAGGCAGCTGGACCAGATCAGATCCCACCAGAGGCGCTGAAGGCAGATGCTACTGGGGCTGCAGAGGGTCTGCACTCACTATTCTCGAGGATTTGGCAAGTTTCCAAAGGACTGGAAGGAAGGACACCTCGTGAAGCTTCCAAAAAAAAGGGGACCTCAGCAATTGTAGTAACTACAGAGGAATCACACTTCTCTCCATCCCAGGAAAGGTTTTCAGTCGGATTCTTCTCAAGCGAATACAGAATGCAACAGACCCAAAACTTCGTGAGGAGCAAGCTGGTTTCAGGAGTAATCGATCAACCACCGACCAGATCGCCACGCTGAGAATCATAGTAGAGCAGTCGTTAGAGTGGAACTCCCAACTGATAGTGAACTTCCTTGACTACGAGAAGGCCTTTGATAGCATCGATAGAGAAACACTGTGGAGAATATTGAGACATTATGGAATCCCAGAGAAGATGGTGAACCTTATCAAGAGCATGTACGACGGGACAAGTTGCAGAGTCGTACACGATGGCGAGCTTACTGACAGCTTTGATATCAAGACTGGTGTTAGGCAGGGTTGTTTGCTGTCCCCATTTCTGTTTGTCCTGGTGATTGATTGGCTTATGAAAGAAACCACCAGTGGAGGAAGAAATGGCATACAATGGACCCCATGGACACAGCTGGACGATCTAGATTTTGCAGATGACTCGGCACTATTGTCGCACACACACGACCAGATGCAAGCAAAGACTACAGCTCTAAACAAAATTTCAGAATCTATTGGATTGAGGATACATCCTGCGAAGTCGAAGGTCCTAAAAATTGTTGCACCCCCAAGCGCACAAGTCAGAGTAGGAGATCAACCACTGGAAGATGTAAAGTCCTTCTGCTATCTTGGTAGTATCATTGACAATAAGGGAGGAACAGAGGCAGAAGTCAAAGCACGAATTGGAAAGGCACAGGCAGCTTTTACGTCCTTAAGCAAGATTTGGAGAACCAAGGATATATCTCTAAAAACAAAGCTGAGGATATTCAACTCGAACGTGAAGTCAGTCCTGTTGTATGGATGTGAGACTTGGAATGCGTCTCAGGCCTGCATAAAGAGAATCCAAGTTTTCACCAACAGATGTTTGAGGAAGCTACTTAAGATCAGATGGACAGACAAGGTCAGCAATGAAATTGTATGGAAAAGAACAAGACAGAGCCCAGTCAGAGAGGAAATTGGTAGGAGGCGATGGAGATGGATCGGCCACACTCTCAGGAGGCCAGGAAACAGCATCACGAAGAAGGTATTGGATTGGAATCCCCAGGGCAAGAGATCAAGTGGAAGGCTGCGCGGAACGTGGAGAAGAGCCAGAGAAAATGATGTGCAACGAAGCGGAAAGACTTGGAATAATGTAAAGAGGCTGGCCCATGATAGAGAGGGATGGAAAGTGTTTGTTGGTGGCCTATACCCTGATCCAGGGTGAGAAAGGCAATGATGATGATGATGATTATTCGAGATAGACCAATGTTATCACTCCTCTCTTTCCCTCTGTCTGGTCTAGACAATTTCCAATAATAATCCAGTCTTTCTTCAGGCTTCATGCTTGGCAGAATGCTACACACGAATTGAATGCTTATGCAAGGGAGCACAAAAAGAGACCATTGCATTTTACATTTTAAATTTTGTTTCTAAAAATTGCCTGAAACTGGGATAAACAATAGGTCGATACAAAAATCTGTTGAGTTAGATTGGTTGACATTTGAGAAAGTTAATTTTATAAATTTTGAAACTGTCATTGAAGCTGTAACACTGAGCAAAAAAAGGGCCAAAACTGCACCGCAGTAAATTACTCTACCCACTATTTTGTTTTTGTAATAAAATTTAGCCATATAAATGGCTTCTGCAGTTAAAGAGTCCTTTACACACATCAGATTATCAGCACGAAATCCTGCTGATATGGACTATTTGTCGTTCCAGTACTGCTTCACTCTGGCTCTACTTTTCACAAAAATTGAGATAATATGGTTTAATAAAGTGTACTGTATCCTTCCTACAAAAGGTATCTCACCTCTGAAAGGTATCTCACCTCTCACCTCAATTTAAAATATTGAAAAATGAACCTACCACTAACTACAAAACTTTATGAACAATGATCTCAAAAACACTGACGTGGAGATGGAATAAGACAGAACTAAAGTGACAAATGTTTTTGGAAATAATGATGCTACAAGAATATCATTTTACACAGTTACTTCTTGTTTTTAGATTATATAACAGCGTTAAACAACAGCCTTATGGGAGCAGTTCCATTTATTTTTAAAGCTAACCATTCATTATGTGATACAGTACTTTGGTGTCATTACACTCCTGGCAGTGGTACAAGATGTTCACACTTAGGTACTTGTACACTGTTGTTTTTAAGCACAGATAAAGGCAAAAGAATAGAATAATTGTAGCCACCAACTGAATAAAGGTATAAATTAAAAAAACCCACATGATTTGGAAGGGAAAACATTGCATGGATCAGGAGAAAATAGGGCAGCAACCATATGGCTTGTGTGGTGTGGCGCCAAAGATAAACTGTGATTTTCAAGTTAAATTTAAAAACCCTTAGGATCAGCTCACAGGAAATGCTTTGCATTTTCAGCTGAAATGAGTCATCCCTCACAGCAAAGCAAAAATTATCTTATCATCAATATTTACAACATTGTTTTGAAATTAGACCATGGGAGGTTACTTACTGGAGGGTATCCACATTGTGAAGTGCCTGGTTCAATGGCACCCAGTGATGTTTCATTGTTTTCAGTTGCAGATGTGCTGTTGGAAAGGTCCCTACCCTCACAGTGAATCTGTCATGGCAAAATAAAAAAAAAAGACCATAAAAAAACAAAAATATAATATCATTAAGCATCCATCACCAAGTGGGGAAAAAAAGACTGATTTTGCAACATGACTGAAATATCTATGTGACATCATTCTTATCTTGCATCATCTTTATCTAAATAAAGCAAATTTTATCACACAGATATGAACAGTCTGTGGTACTTGGCTGTGCTCCATGTTAAAGTCAGATGTGTTCTTTTGCCCGATATCTATATCTAAAAACTGTTCATTTGGCACTTCAAACTCTACATAACCAATTAAAGCATGAATAAATAACTGATGTGAATGGAGAAGACATTCAAATCCTTAAGGCCAGTAACAAAACAAAAAAAACAACTATTAATTCAAACAGTCATACTACTGACTATATCTTTTCAATTACTGCTCTTATTTTATCTCATTATATCATTCTTTCTTCCATCGAACCATTTAGCAAATCAGTCAATTTAACCAAGACTGCAGAATTTAGCCTAAATCATGTACATGGGCAGACGGATACAAAATTTATAATTACCAGCAGATTCTTAATTTAAACTGGTTAAAAATGTTATCAGAAAGTTTAAACTATAAAGTTTAATATATTTTTATGAACAGATTGTAATTGATAGAAAATCACTATAGTCATACTCTGTTGATTGTCTGTAGGTCTTTCTGTCTGTCCATCCATCTAGCCATCTATCCATGGATTCATCCATCCATCCATCCATCCATCCATCCAACCATCCATCCATCTACACATTGAACCCTTACACATGATACATACCATACTTATGGTCGAAGCAAAAAAGATGAGTCCCACAGAACATAACGACAGCACAACACGCACCCATGAGGTATTTACAATGTAAGTAGACAATTGCAGGAATATTTTCACAAATTTATGACAGCTTTTCTGAAATACAGAAACAAAATATCAAAATATTCAGGCAGGTTTTCTAGTGCACCATATCTACTATAACCGATTGTTTCCTTGCCTAGATGAAATTACATTACGGGCAGCTGCCGTAAGTGTCACTACTGCCACCACCATCATGACTGTGTTTAAATTTTGATGACACTTTAATATGAAAATCTATGAGAACACATAATAAATTGTCTACCATTAAAAAAAAAAAGAAAAGAAATGAGGTTAAAAGGAGTACCAAACCAAAAAAGAAATTTAAGAGAGATAATGAACTTGGAATCAGAGATTCCACTTAAAACCATCGTCGTTATCATTACCATCATCACCATCTCTGCCTGTAAGACAGTCTCACAAAGAATAAAATCTGTCTATGACTGTTAATGTAATTTAATTGAAGTTAATTTCATTTTTAAAACAGATTTATGAAGCATTATTATAGAATGAAACCATAACACAATGTAATGAGATGGAAGACGATAGAGATATGTATGTCAAATCATATTGTTTCTTCAGCTAGCTGTCATCTTCTTTCAAATCATCATCCTCAATGTTAGATCTGCCTCTAAAACAATCCTTACCATCTTGAATTAAAGTATGGCAAAAAAAAAAAGAGAATAGTGCCTATTTCCTAGTGAAGTGATCCAGCCAACAGCACTATGTCAATCTGACGTAGATTTGTATGGGACTCTCAGAGGATTGGTAAGCTTACCATCGAGGTGGATAGGATACATCAAACTCACCTCGACGCGATGTCATAACCAGCCAATCCGTGTAGGGATGATGTCTTTCCTATGTGCAAAGTTGACATCAGAATTTCCATAAGGTTTCTGGGTGGGGACTCGCATTTCAGTTAATTTGCAGGTCTTTTTTTAAGATTTTGTGAAGTTCGTAAACTTGTTTCAATTGTACTAGTATTTTTTTTTTCTTAAGAAGATCCCCATACTGAAAGCATGAGGTTCTTCCTTTTCATTTTTGATCTATTGTGATGTTTCATTATTGTTTCCTATGACATACAATCTCCTCTCTCTCTCTCTCTCTTTTTTTTTTGTGCCGTACTTTAACTTTGTTCTAAGCTCTGCTGTGACCTCAAAGATTTTCTGTGATTTAAAAAAAAATATCTTGAATTACCATACGCTTTGAAGTGTGTTTCTGAACTCACCCGCACATGAATTTTGTTGCAAAGACAGACGGCTGTTAATGCTGAGAATAACAAGATGCCAATCGTTGAAGTGAGAAAAAACACCAAACTCCTGAAAAATAAAAGTGAATAACGATTAATTATCTCACAGTTTATGTGATTTTTTTTTTATGGCACAATAAGATACGATAAGAATCACTTTATCATCCCATGATGGAAATTCTCTTTCACAAAGCGTTTAAGAGCACATACATGGTACACACATCATACGCATCATTACATAAAACACATATTACAACTCAATAAACTCAGTGACGAAGCATACATGAAGTGACATGGCATGGAATCTTAGTAAAATATGGCACACATCTAGCTAAAGAGTGGGCCAAAAGTTATTTTGCCATAATTTTATTTCATTATCACCGTTATGTTAAAAAAAAAAATTAATAAAGAAATACATTGAAATAAAAAATCAATAACTTAAACTTCAAATGCATATGCAAGTTGAAATATACATACATGTATCTGTGTTTTAGTTATAATATAACCGTGTTAATACAATACTATGAAGGTAAAGCCACTTTTAGCCCACCCAGTAGACGTCTACTCTACTTGCCAAGAAAAAGAAACCTTCCAACTAAAATCACAGTTTTGTCTGTAAATTGAACTACATTTATGTAGTTTATAACCACAATGCATTCATGATAACTTGGCTTTGAGATGACAGTAAGATGTTAAAAAAAAAAAAAAAGAAATCATCCTTTTCAAAACAATTTTACACAGTCACTTCAAGGCGAAATGTGGCAAAGTAAAGAAAACGCATTTTGCACAGCCTAAGGGTAGTCACAAATAACAAAAAAACAATGCAATAAATTCTAAGAGAAAAATGAATGTTCGTTAATAATGTAAAAAAAAAACAAAAACAGGCTCTCAGATGGTAGGACCTTTCTCAGGCTGACAAACCTTGAAAACTTTAAACAGTTTTGCAAAAATTTGAAAAGTTGTTTTAGTTTTACCTTATCAAATCCGAAAACAATATAACAAAACAAACAAATAGTCGATTTCATGTCAAAGGGGCGAACTGATATCAACAGCTGTCCAACGAAAAAGCGAATGCTTAACTTCTCCGTATGGTGAAAGGGCGATCTGCCAAAATCGGTGTTGCGAGAAATTTAGTTTTGAAAATTTTGTGCCACCCTCACTATCGATGTCTCGCCTTTTCACCGTAATACATAAAACAAAAACTAACTGAGATTTAACAAAATTGCTCACATTGGATAAAGTCCCATGCAATATACTTCTGATAAACACAAAGGAGTAAATATCTCAATTTGTCCTATTCGCCCCTAAGTTATACAGATAAGTTAAGCTTTCACCTATTCGTTGTACAGTTGTTGTTATCTATTCCCCCCTTAGTCATGAAACCGACGAAATATACAAAACTTGAAATAATTTTCAAAAAAATAAACTCTATCTTTACACTCACCTAGGCAACATGATGGCTTGAGTGATGAAAATGACAACATAGATGAGGAATGAGGTAATAACATAAAATGGAAACATATCATCTGGCTGTTTGGAGAAGCTGTGCTCTGCTGACGGATCCAGAAACCTTAACAAAACTGTGTGCATATCTGACTCTGTTTTGCACTGGAAGCTGGGAAGTAAAAACACAGTTAAAGATGAATGAATCTAGAGATAAAGATGTTTACACCGCCAGCTGTTTCTTTTTTTCCAGCTGATTTTCAAGCAGATGAATAAAATGATAAATGAATAAACGGATGGATGGATGGACGGATTGGTGGATAGATGGATCTATGGATGGATGGATAGATGGATGGATCTATAGATGGATGGATGGATGGATGGATGGATGGACAGATTGGTGGTTGGGTGGGTGAGTGGGTGGATGGATGAATTGGTGGATGGGTGGACAAGTGAGACAATAATTAATCTACCTGTCAGACTTTTTTCATTGTCTATTCACCTGTCTATTTGGAATACAATTCTAAACATGGCTGATATATCTTGTTATGCTTTATGAAGACTTACCTGTTATTGTGAATGTTCTTAAGACGATCTTGTAATCTCATGTTGATTTCATCTTGCTGTTGTTTGTCTGCAGCCAACAGGCTGTAAAAAGTAAGAAAGGGAATCAGAAAGAAGTTCACAGCAGCCAAATCATAGCAACCCAAGTGGCGAATGGCACAGACATTTTTGTCTCTCTCAGTGTAAACAATAAAGAATTGGAAAATAGATAAAAATGAACAGTCGTTGTCACAGCCACACTGCCTATCTCCCAGAAACAAAGTTTTACAAGACAAGGAAAACACTGCTCTATTGCAAATTGATTGACAGCAGAGAGTTGCTTTCAATCAGAGCACCCTAAGTGGTGAAAGGTGTACCAATTCTCTGTTTCTCAGATTAAACAATAAATATAAAATAAAGAGAAATGCATGAACATTTATTATCACTCACACAGTCTAGTAGACTTAGAAATTGCCTCATCTGTTCAGAATTCATGCAGTTTCACACTCACTCCTGTTTCTTCCTTCACTCACCCCCCTCCCTCCCCACCCATCCCTCTCTCTCTGAGAGTATTTGCCCATATTAAATAGATTGAAACAAATAAACTCACCCTTGATCTATTCCAGACGAGTTCATCATGAAATTTGAATCTATCAGTGCAAGACTCTGAAAACACAAACAATATACAGATGAAGCATTTTTTTTCAGTGTGAACATTTTATGTTTTGCTAAGTTTTCACCAAATGTATACCGATGTACATGTACTCTAAAAGGTTCACTGTGCAACAACTTTTTTTTGCAATCAGCGAGAGAAAGACATGAGTGCAACTCAAAGAATGTTGTGGAGGACAGCATAATGAATTAAAGAAAAATGAAATGAAAAATACATGTTAAAATGTATCCAACAATCTATATTAACTACATAATGAATAGAAAAATGGTTAAAGAAAAAAATGAATAAATTCACAAAGTTATGACATAAAAATAATCTTAGGAAACTTTCACAGCAGACAAAGAAATGTAAAGAATATCTTCAGAGGAAAGTATCATCCATCAACATATAATTTGGACCATCAGATTTTAACACAATCTGTGGGTAGATCTGGCAAAACTGGGCTAAAGGTGAAATTTTTACACCTCTCTAAGAAATCAAAATAAAACGTTTCTTAGACAATTTCAAGCAACATATTTTAACTGATTGTAGAAAATGAGGAGTTATCAGTAGAGGAAAACCTGGAATTTAAAAGAAAAGAAAACAACATAAAAACATGACCAGCAAACTGTAACAGCAAAGTGACTTACAGTCAGGCTGAGAACCTTCGACACCATGGAGGTAGATCTGAGATTTGCAAAGGGCTTATCCACACCCCACGATTCCAAGAATTTCGTCACACGCAGTGATTTGCGCAGTCCACTCAGATGGTATCTCGTCTTGGCCAGTTTTCTGTCTCTGGTCTGAAAGAAATCAATATAAAACATTGATAAACAAATACTACATTTGGTAATGGTAACTGGTAGGCTACAGTGCATAGCTTTAAACTGAAGATGTAATGAGCAGCAGTGTTTTAACACTGACAGGAAAAAAAAAAGAAAGAAAAATTAATTCAATTTCACAATCTTTTATCACCTTATCAGCAGGATATTTAATCACATTTCAGAAAATATTATAACAATTAAATGCCACCACTGGGCTGTAAAACTATGATTTCATTAGAAAGATTTGCACAAGATACAATTTGATGAAAATAATGATTATAAAAACTACACTGATACACCAAATAACTCTGCAGCTAAATTAGTGACAGCTTGATCCCATCACTGAAACATTTTGATGTACACTATAGTCACTCTATTCATAAGTTAGTGCAAATTCATGACAAAACAAGCAAAGAGAATGACTTATGTAAGAACTTCAAAGTCATTGAAAAACAGACAGTGGCGCACCTAAATTTTTGGGGCCCTGAAACTTGAGCTGTTATGGGGCCCCTTCGCAACTAAGCAACAATAGGGCAACGTCCAAAACTCACTCATTAAAAAAAGTTTTTTTCAGGATCTTCTAGCATTGGGGACCCTGAAGCTTAAGCTTCATTAGTATCATTGTAGTTATTTTCAGGCAAAGAATAAAATTATTCTGTGATTACTCACATGCCGTCTCTGAACAGGAACTACCAGGTATGTTTCAATTTTGTTCTCAGCCAGATATGCATCTCTTTTATGACCGTTGCCATCTTCCACCTCATATTCCCCTCCTAGAAAGTCCAGTGTTTGTTTGGAAATATGAACATGCCTGGGAAAGAAATCAATAACAGTCTTGATGAATACAGAGAGGGTTAGGAAAAGGAAGGTAAGTATCTTCATTATTTAGCTCAATATAATTGTGGGTAGAATATTAATATTTTATCCTGCTGATGCTACTTGCCTGAGATTATGAGAGGTGTTTTTTTTACCTGTCAAAAGATTTAACATTGAAACGCTCGTTTGATATCTTTCGTTGTTAATTCTTTTGGAGAGCAAGCCTTTACAAAAAGAAATTTTCTTTTTTTAACCTGACAAAGGATTTAACATCAAAAGTTGGTTAATTTCTTTCATTGTTAATTTTTTTAAAAACCTATTCTACTACTCAAAGGAAAAATGGTGTAACTGACAGCATGGCCTTTTTCTACTTTATTGTGACTATGAACTTGTCTCACACATAATTCTTTATGCCAAAGGCAGGTAGGCATATCTGCTACCAAAATAGTAGTTGCTACCCTGGCAAACCAATGCCAGTGACTGTAATTAGAGACAATAAAAATAGAAAAAGGTCAAGCTGTGAGTTATACCGTTTCTCCTTTTGCTAGCAAATAGACTGTGAAGGGTGCAAAGAGGCTGTTTTTGTGCGGATGTGCCGTAAAACCCAGGCTCAAACTCAAATTTTTGCTAGCGGTGTTTATTGTATTTTTTCTTGTCGTTTGTTTCTACAGAACAGACCTTCAAAATAGTTAGGCTGAAAAATTCCATGTCATCCCTGCCCAACAGCAGCTATATAGTTTCTAAAGTGAGGCTTTGCATATCATAATTTTGTTTTTACCTACATTTTTTGTATCTTGTATCAGTGGTAAAGATGAATTATCTTTGATAGTTTCTGTTTTTTCTCATTCGCTACCTTAAGCCAAATATTCAGCTCATGGGTTTTCACTTCTCTACTGAAAGCCGAATATTCGGCTAGAGTGGACACCGATTTTCCAACACCAGTATCTAAGCCAATTTTTCACAAATCTAAATCCTAGCCTATTCACTGATTTTCCTTTACTTTGATGTACAGAATGTTATGTCGTGTGTTCATACCGAATGAAAGAAAAAAACATCTTTGAATCACCCCTGAATCTCAAACTGGATAGTGTTCAGAGCTCTCACCCACAACCACAAAATTTCACAGTTACCACAGGGAATGAGTTAAAACTACCACTTACCCTGGCACACCTCCAGACTCCATATGATTGGCTATTGTCACATCATCTGACCACACATCATACTGCCATTTCCTCAGTCCCAGAACACCACACAGCACAGAGCCTGTATGCACACCAATGCGCATGTCCACGTCCACGCCTGTGCCTTCCCGAACTTCTCTGGAATAGTAAACGTTATGACAAAATGTTAATCTAGTGTCATCATTTACACACTTTTGTTGGGAAGTCATCAAATTTCAAAAGGTTATTCTGATCAGGTGATCAATACTGCAGCCCAAAGGCAGAATGACTTAAATAACATCATGACCTTTTTCTATTTCTACTGTCTCTGATTACAAACAATCACTTATGTTGGTTACCACATTAGAAACTACTATTTAGATAGCAGATATGTCTATCTGCCTTTGACATGAAACAGTTATGTGTGAAACAAGTTCATAGAGACAATAAAGAAGAAAAAGGCCATGATGTCAGTTACGTAGTTTTTCCTTTGTGGGGCAGACTGATCAAATGACCAGAGAGAATAAATTATGTAAGAACTTCAGAGTCATTGAAAGACAGTCAATGGCGGACCTACATTCTAAAGAATATTTGATTTAGTCAAATAATGAGCCTTACTGAAATTTAACATTAGATTAATTTCTTCCATTATGTGATAGGTCTGAAAAAATAAAATAAAAAAGCTGATAGAATAAATAATTAACTGAAGATGTCCATCACTAGAACTAAATAATGCATAGAAATGAATCACACACCATGAACTTATTTTGTTCAGTACCTAGAGTTAATTGACCAATCAGGACATAATTATTTCAAATGATAATCTTGATGACTTAACTCTCCCTTTTCATCAAGGCGGTAAGTGCATACAGGCATGTTATGTCCATTTCATGTCCAAGTTCAGTGCTCAGTTTTGGCACCATTTCGTTTCACTATCCCATCAAGAGATGTATTTCAGAGATGTACGTATAAGAGGTAAACATGATTGTATCATGAGACCTCGAGCCACCGTAATCTGACAGAAGGACTGTATTCTGAAAATTCAAGCCTGGAACTTGCAGTCAAGTATGCGTGTTTCTATAACATTCTATGATATTTTTATTTGTTCAATTTTCTATCCTGTTACATTTTTTTCTCCTGATGTAGATCAATCTATTGAAAGTTTAATTTGTCTTTCAATTTCCTTTGCATTTTGTTGCATCATTTCTGTATTATTGTTTATGCGAGGCTTTTGCCACATACAACTTTTTCTTTATCATTTCACCATATTTGAGAACACAATGATGCTCACCTTATTGCATCCAGCATCCGCAGCCCCATCCTGACACAGTTTAAAGCATGATTTTCATCTGCCATAGGCACACCAGAGATACAATAGTAACAGTCACCAAGAATCTTGATTCTCATACAGTTGCTTTTCTAAAACAGCGAAGCATAAAGATAACAGTATAAGTGTATTGCATTTCTTAAATTAAAACAGATTTTAAAAAAATTAAAAACTGCTTTGTTTCGAATGTTTGCTACGTTTGGCTAAATTCTTTAAAATCTGAAAACAAATCATACCTTCTGCAGTTTTCAACTAGGAAGCAATAAAGATGATTCAGCTTCTACCTTAGTTGATGAACACAGGAAGTAAGTAAATCTTTATCTTTTTAATTTTTTTTTTTAGTAGAAAGCAAAACTCAAAATTCTCATCTTTTAACTCATTTCTCCCCGCGAATGGGGGATCCCCGTTTTCGCCTTTTGTACCGGGCTGTACCGCGAACGGGGAATCCACGTTTTTTTACCCCGACCTTATTTTTTTTTTCCAATTCTAATTTACAAATTACTACTTTATACCTATACAATAATAAAAACAACCACAGAATATCATAAAGTATTCATTTATAAACACTTCCACCAAATAGAATTGAAAAATATTATAAAATAAGCGAGTAATGAATTTTTTTCTAACTCACCCCATAAAAGCATGAAAACTGCAAAATTTACTTGGGCCAGCTGGAGCAACTTGGCCAAATTTACTTGGGGAGAAATGAGTTAAATATAAAGTAAAAGTGGACGTTTATGAGAACTCGTGTACACTCCTCGAATTGGGCTGTAATTCTCACAAACACTGACAGTCCTTAGACAGAATTACAAGAAAATGGACTGAAAATGTTTTACCTTGGCTAATTGATCAAATCTACCAAAAAGTTCATTCAGCATTTTGACTAATTCAGCAGCAGTACATTCGGAAGCCAGGGGAGTGAAGTTGACAATATCAGCATACAGGATACTGAGGGAAAATAATAAAAATAGCAGGTATATTAATGAGGCATTATGTTCAGAAATGGAATAAATTTGGAAATTTCTGTATATGAAATTAAAACAAAAAAATGAATGGACAGGCTGAGAGATAAGAATTTGGACTGATAAAGAATACAGGCCAATATTGCATATGAAAATTGTCTTTCAGTTTCATATTCAAGAAAATTTAAAGAACAGTCATGGCAATGAATCAATTTTTAACTAAATTTTTGAGAAAATTGTCTTTCAGTTTCATATTCAAGAATTTAGGATGAAATACATGTAGTTAAGAGAAGAATGACTGGATGGTGCAATGCTGACAAGACAAAGATGTTGCATTTCAATAAACAATAGCAAGAAACTGATAAAAATAAATGAATATTGTTTCAAGCAAGTTTCTACCTGACATTGTCATATCTTTCAACATAGAGGTCATGAAATTGAGTTGGTCTGGGCTCTCTCATGTTAGACTGAAGATCTCTCTTGATTTCTGTAACAAGGTTAGTAGGGATACAGCTGTCCAGCAATTCATCCTAACCAGAAGGTGGAGGAAAACCAATTAGTTAAGAACGCAACATGCTGTCATGGTGGACACGGCCAAATGGATTCCATAGGTGGAAGGATAAAATACACAATTGTCACCAATCATAGATAATCTATTATACATTAGTAAGTGGTGTCGTAAGTGCCTTGCGTCTGGTCAGGGCAATCTCCCAAACTGCCAGATCCAAACACATTAGATTTGGCCATATTAAGTCAGCTTAACTGGTCTGTATTTGGGTAGACATCGATAGCATTAATGGTGGTGATTTTAGATGAAAGACATTAAATTTATTTATTCATGAAGGCAGGCCAGGACTCAAAACCATTTTGTATGAAGGCATTTTCAACAGAGAGATTTTGGAAGAAGAAGTGAAATGTGGAAGCACATTTATTCTTGGCAAAGTCAGAGGAAGAGGGATAATTATGCTTCTTGTTCATTTTGAAAATAATACATCTCTTCATTAGACACTGCTGTTCTAAATCTATTCCTCTCAAATGTAACATCTTAGGTATTGGTCCTGAATTCTTTGATTTCACAATAAAATTAAATTTTCTGATATAAAGAAGGAATTTCAAGAAGATGATATCCAATGGTGAAATACAATTTGCCTGCACAGATCAAGCCTGCGCTCAGTGTACTAATTCCCATTATTGCAATACTTGACAAGATCCATTAATCACAATAATCCTGCAAGCCTTCCACTGATTTTCTTGATTGTATAACCCACAGGAGTTCTGGCATCACAAACAGAAATGTTCCATGAATGACATTCCAGTGATAAATTATTTTGCAGAAATAAAATATTCATTCCTTTCTTTTGTTTATGTAAGAATATTGCTCTATATTGCTTTGGGCTACATTCAGGGTTAGCATTTGGAGCTGCGTGGCCCAATAAAATTATAATTATTGCTGTTCTCTATCAAACCTGCAATGTGGTGCTAGATGTATTTTGCAATGTGCAGCTGTGTGTACTTCAAAAGACTAGATTACCCAAGCACGGGGCCCAACTGGGAACAGCCAGTCCAGTTGGCTTATAAATAATTATGACTGACTACACTCACTGACCTGCTGTTGTTTCTCTTTCTCTAACTTAATCATAGAATCCACAGAATTTCTGGCATCCAGGAAGGCCCTCCGGTGGGCTATATCTGAGAGAAACTTGTGACTCAAGCCTATCAGGTTTGCGCAGGAGAGGACCAGACATGTACACACCAACTGGCAGATAAACAAAGATTATAACAATCATCTTAATAATAACAATGATAAAGAAGCAATATTGCCAATTTCATGTTGATGCTGAAATTAGGGCAATATAAAAGTCTGAATCCCATGTCAGGTAAATGTCCCCTAACCTCACCAGTTGTGCATACTGATAAACTAGAACCCGTGGAACATTCAAAATGCGACCTTACAGACAGATAAAACATTAAATTAATGATACCAAGAATAGATTATTGACTGCAAAAAGCATCAGTACCAACAAAGTGGCAAGTTGGTTTTAGTAAAGAGTAAAAATGGATGGATGGATGAATGAATGGATGAATGGAGGAAGGGATGAATAATTGGATAGATGGATGGATTGATGGATAGATGGACGGATTATTGGATAAATGAATGGATAAATGGATGGATGGATACTAACAAAATACAAAAAGTACACAAAGCACCACAGTAATACCTGAAGACCCAGGTGGTGCTCATCAGCAGACAAAGGCCCTGCAGTGACCAAATGCAGTACTACAGTAATACATCCAGTGATCAGCATCCATTTACGAGACAGAGGAAGGACCATGTAAGAAACAATACTGAAACAAAAAAATAATGAGAAATTTAAATTTTCATATCAATAAAAAAAAAAGAATGTAAACAAAATAAACCGTTGTAAAGAACAGGAACCCAATAAATTAACAAATTTGCAGCAACTTTATGCTAGTTTATAAAGGTCAGGCAGTAAACAATATCGGTACCAGTTTGTAGGTTTTCATTGGAGAAAGAGCATAGAATATCAGACTGTCTTGAGTGCAGACGGCTCTTTCCAATTCTTGTCATAGTAGTGACCTAGTTTTGCTATTTGGCGGAAGTGACTGCTCTAAATATGATTGCTGTCCCTGGAAAGATGGACCGCAAGTCCTGTGACTTCATCGAGTGAAACCAACCAATATCCAGTTTTGGAAACGCGATCTTAGCTCTTGTTTATTCTATCTCCATTTTCTGAAAAACTGGAGATCTTTTAGTATGTAGAAGTGGTGTACCAACTGCACACTTAGACACTTGTATAAAATGCGTTGTAGCCCTTATCATGGTGTTTCACAGTTCCGATTTATTCTAACTCTTTATCATAATACTAAAGCCCCAAATGTTTAACACTGAAATTCTTAGTTGTGCAAAAAAGTGGAGTTGGAACAAACAAGAACTAAGGTCGCGTTATGCCCTCCAACATTATACTCACATGGTATAGAACAGTGCTGGCACATCTGATGTCGGTTTCCGCGAACCGTGAAAAGCAAAGTAGACGTTGATGTAAATGGTGGTACCGAAAACAATCAGCAGACCCACATTCCTAGGGTGGGCAATGAAAGACCTGTGGGCGGCGATGATGACGACGTTGAACAAGACGGAGAAGTAGATGAAACTGAGGGACAACGTTGTGATCTGGCCAATGCATTCAACTGTCGGGTTGACCTGAAAGAAGGAATATATCATTTATGTTGGCCCTCGATTATTAAAGTGGTCCTGGCAAGAGGCAAAGACTGGGGGGCTGGGAGTATTGGATTAATCGGAGCAGAGGTCTCCATACGCCTGAACATAATGAACATAGCAAAGGCTGGGACTTTCCCGCCCGTCTTGGTTCAACAACAGTGATCGTAATCATTATCATCAAAATGTTCAGAACATTCTCACAAAAGATAAAAAGCACTTAACTGGTATCCAATTTAATTACATTACTGTTATCGTTATCATCAGCACCATCTTCATCATCTCGTCATTATCGTCATTGTCCTGTTCATCATCGGCGTCACACATCATCATCAACATTGTAGTCGTCGTCATCATCATTATTATCATCATCATCGTCTTTACTTTCTCACCATCATCCTTATTATCATTATCACCACCATTACCAACAACACCACTAACATGTCAGTCTCGTCACATACCTGATGGACAGACACGGACAGAATAAGGAGTATCAATGAGGCTAAGGACAGAACGCCTAAGTAGATGACCACCAGAGGATACTTATTCCTGACAGAGAACTCTTTGTACAATTTCTCAAGGTCCAGATCATGGAAGGAACCCTGAGTATAGAAACAAGAAAGTACGAAATAGCGAGTGGATGGATGGATGGATGGATGGATGGATGGATGGATGGATGGGCGGATGGAAGGATGGATGGGTTGATGGATGGATGGACGGACGGATGGACGGAATGGGTGGACGAACAAATGGGCTGGTGGATAGGTAGATAGATAGATAGATAGATAGATAGATAGATAGATAGATAGATAGATAGATAGATAGATAGATAGATAGATAGATAGATAGATAGATAGATAGATAGATAGATAGATAGATGGATGATCGGTGGATGGATGAACAGACAGACAGATAGACAGACAAAGAGAGAGAGGGAGACAGACAGACAAACAGACAGACAGACAGACAGACAGATAGATAGATAGATAGATTGATAACGATCTCCTTATATCATAATAATACTATTGAGTTACACGAATGAAGGTAATCATAAAAGTATGTGGCATTATCTTCCATAAAACAATGATATAATACCAGCTTATTTTGAACTTTCAACAAAACGGACCTTTAACGTGGTGGCAGTTTCAAAACTAAAAAATTCATAAATAAATAAACAATAAATGATTCTAAGAACAGTATTAAAGTGCTATTGAACGACAAGGATGTCGCAAACATTTCACAATTGATTGGGCAAAGTGCAGTTTCATGTTGACTGAGCAATGTAAGTGCAAGCTCCGATGATTTTTATGAATGAAGCTTCCATAACTTTTTGTGATTGCCATTGGTCGAATGTCTGCTTGTTATTGTGTCACTCAGCCGGCATCAATGATCTGTGATTCACGAATAAGAAACTCAGTTATATGGATCATGGAACTGGTTACTGTGTCTCACTGGTTGTTGTGTTTTATGAGCCGATAAATCGATCTTTTCTATTGAAAATGACAAAACAACAACAACAACTCTCAAGCGTAAAAATTTCAGTGTTGGAATCATGGAGGATCTTGTGTCCATCTCGAATCTTCTCAAGTGGCATAAAACACACATGCGCACAAAAATGCGCGCGCACACGCACACACAAACACACGTGCACACTTGCTTCATACAGATACAAACATGCATGCAGGCATGCCGCACGCCCGCTCAACGAAATACCATGAATCATAGAACGAAAGAGAAAAAAAAAAAGAAAGAACGAAAACTGAGATATCAGGTCGACATGTTGACAGGATGATGAATCAACCCAGAATGATAACAGCAACAAAAACAATAAAAAATATCTTCACAGAGATGAAAAGCTCAGAAACAGAATGTATAGCGTAAAAAAAAAAAAAAGTCAACAGAAAAACATGGAAATGGAAAAAAACAAAAGACGTAAAGAGATAAAACATATTACAGCATAGATAATACAGGTGAAAAAATTGCTTCTGTCTATATGCACAAAGGATAGGACAGAAAAAGGATTAAAAAAAAAGATCACGAAATGGATGCAAAAACGAAAATAAAACAATACAGAAAACTAAAGGACAGACGGAGTAAAGGCAGAAAAAAACATGTTAATTACTTAATGACATAAAAAGACAAAGAACAGAACACATTAGAAAATTACGTCAAAAGATCATGAACGCAAAACATTAGAAAATTACCCAGACAGGGTGAACGGAAAGCAGGTAATAAGAGAACCAAATAATCCAGCTTTGTCGGCCTCAAAAACTTACCTTAACTCTTCGTAACGAAAGGTGTTTTTCTCTGTGGAAACTCGGCGATTCCCTGCCAGTTAATCCGTCCAGACATGGTTCGGAATTCACGTGGTTAAAAAGACCTACGTTACTACTGATGCTTGATAGGCGAACATTGTTAGCCGCGTCCTTGGACTTATTATCCGGGGTCAAGAGCGGCGACTGGCCTTGACTCAGATTTAAGTTCAAACTGCTCCGGGCAGAGCCGCAGCTGCCGCTGTTGTTGTGTTTGGTCTGGTGGTTGTTGTTGATGTTGTTGAATGGAGCGTCTTCACCCTCGCCGGACGGAGATAGGAACTGGACCGACACGGCGGCCGGGTTGGCCGCGGTGGAGAGGTCACGCTGGGAGCCATGCTCACTGCCGAAAGACTTGTTCAGGGTAGTGATAGCGTATGAACCTTGCGGACTATCCTCAAAAACGATGGTGCGGCCACCATTAGCCAGAGAAAGGGGAAGCTGGTGGGCCATGGCATCATGTCAACTCTTCAGCTGGAAAAGAAACAACAAAGAAATAAATAAATTAATAGTAGTCCAGGAGTTTTCATCTTGTTGGGTCTAAGACCCTTTTGTGTCAAGTGCCTGTCGTTAAGGGACCGCAGTCCATTTACAAAGCCAAATAGAGATAGAATACTAAGTTGTGTTCACTGCCTATTTACAGGTTAATTTGTAATTTGGGGACAAGGTGGTCTAGAGGCAAGGCGCTCGCCTCTCATGCCAAGGGTACCGGGTTCAAAACCGTCGGTGCAGGCATGTTAGAAGTTTGGGATTTTTATCCTATTTTCGTGTCCCTGATCCTATTGAGTGGGTAGGATCGAGTACCTAGTCTTCTCGGATATGGGCGAAAAATTTCCGAGGGCCTGTGTGCACGTTGTGCACGTTGCGCACGTTAAAAATACCTTGGCAGTTGGAAATCGTAAATGAGCAGGCCGAACAGGCCACTGCCCGGGCAAAATTAAATAAAATTCATCCCTACCATTCCCCCCTCCCTCATACACCCCCCCCCAATAAAAACCCGCCGACCGGCGTTGCACTGTGGCGACAACGTGCCTACTCTAGTTATGACTGTGCTGCAATGACACAAAGACAGATTTCCCAAATGGGATTAAAGTAGTATACAAATACAAATACAATTTGATTCTGTGTATCGCCTTTCTTTCTTCCTAGAACAAACAGAGCAGTTATCGTGTTAACGTGATCTCTCCAAACTCCAACTCCTTTCTCGATTTTTTTCCCTTTTGGGGGGTGGGGGGGGGGGGGATACCGTAACTTACTGTGCTTGATTCTAAGAGCTCGATCTATTAAACTTTCATAAATAAATATCCAACAGGAAAAGGCCGGCTAAAATAGTTTTGTCTGGACAGTTTGTAAGCTTACAAAGTGTTTTTGTGTAAGTGAAACCAATCCAGGACTGTAGAAACATCATACCAACCATGTTGTCTAAAATGTACACACACTGACTTGTACGCTAAAATCACCATACAGGAAATTGGCTCTTTGTGATATTATTTTACTTCCCTGTAATCAAAATGATTTCATTCCTATTTCTAAATGCACAATATAACGCAGTTGCTTTTCTAGTCACTGCACTAAGTGATTCATTTCTCTGAGCAGTTCATCCGAAAAACATTGAATTTCAAACGGCTGAAAAATGCTCTATTTTGAATTAGCGTCAGTTTGGGGCTGTGTCTGATAGGGCTTAGTATGATACCCTCTCCCCCTTAAAAAAACATTATGTAAATCGTCTTTGTGGGTGGTTGGCAGTGGCCAAGCGCTTAAAGCACTTGTCCTGGGTGCCAGAGGTCTCAGGGATGAATCCCAAGCGTGGGAAGGGTTCAACCGAATTATTTTCACTGGGTGTTTTTGAGAGATTGACCGGCAGACAGTCCCCATGTTGACGTCTCTTGTTGTGAAATTGTACAAGTCTTCATCGTCTCCCTAATTTTGCCATGCCGCACGCATGATGCATTCATTGTCATTCGACAAAGTGTTGCTGGTGTTTCCATTACATGCCATTATAATTTTCATGCCAAAGAAGACACAGAGAAAGACGCAAAGAGAGAGAGAGAGAGAGAGAGAGAGATGGCAAGCTACGAAGAGGGAGAGAGATAGGGAGACGCAGAGAGAAGGGGAGAAGGAGGAGGGGGGAGACTGCGAGATGGAGGGACAGGTAGAATGAGTGGCAGAGAGAAGCGGAGAGGGGAGGGGGGAAGGGAGAGAGAGAGAGAGAGAGAGGAGAGAGAGAGAGAAAGAGTATCGGGAAGATTGTGGCTGCAATAGGCAACATCAATAAAAATCATATTAAATTTCCCTGCACACAATCTTTGTGCGTGTGTTTTGTGTTTGTATGTGTGTGTGTGTGGTGTGTGTGTGCGTGTGTGTGTACTGATGTCGTTATCTGTGTTGTTGTTAATGGTGGCAGTGCAAGCTGAACTAAGTGTTTCATAAATGTTTTGACTGCAAACCATACATACAACATTGGAGTCAACCAAATTTGATTCCAAAACGGACATGCGCAACTGGAATATGTCATAACAATAAATGGCAGTACGCTTAACGAGAGCAGTGATCTCTGTCTCTAATAGGACTGTTGTTTGGGGAACGTATTATTTAATACAGTAAGCTATAGTGGAGCAGTGAGCATAACCCAGCATTTTCTCTATCATTATCATCATCATCAGTTGCCCTGTCTGGAACAGGCATTGGCGATCATGGCTCTCTACTCGGATATGTCATCAGCCAACCTCAAGAAGGATGTGTTGTTGTGACGTTTATTTGTTGTCCATGAATTAAGACTTTCAGTGAAATTTTTTCCTCTGTCTACCCCTGCTTTTCCTGCCTTCGATCTTCCCTGTGACTGCTGGATGCTCGAGGCTCCTGAGGCGACAGATGTGCCCCAGAAATTTCAGTTGCCTCTGTCTTATTGTTTTAATTAATGATCTGTTCAGATTAGAGTCTCTCAGTACTGACTCATTTGGTTTTTTTCTCCATCCATGATATTCTCTATGTCTTTGTAATAAGCCTACGGTCCCCGAACAACAGGACCTACGAGTAAGGCCATGCAGTTGAACTTGTCAACGTGTCATCATGGCATTTTTCCCTGGTGTGTGACCTTTAGGCAAATGTATCCTTTTTTCAAACATATTGCTCTGACAAAAACGGGCTAAAGGTGAAATGTTTATACCTCTTTAAAAAAAATCAAAATAAAATAGTTTTAAGACGATTTCAAGCAAACAAGTTTTAACTGAATGCAGAAAATTGCTAATGTTTCATAAATATGATAAGCAATTCTCAACTTTCGAAGAAACATATTTCCCGTTTGGTAGGTTTTTTTTTCGGGTCTTTGGTCTTTTGCCTTACACTAAACTCGTGCTAACAGAAACACCATATAGCCAAACTATTGGAATCCCTAAAATAAGTCTTTTGAATTTCATAATAATAAACAATAATTCGGCTGCTACTACAGCTGAAAATTCATCCCATGAGGTCCCAACCAGAGCAAATACAATGCACCTCCTCGATAATATATATAATAATAATATAGTATTGTCGGCTGACGATCAGAACTGACTATGTTCAAAATTGGCACTTTGAGAAAATCGGTCAGTCTGGCCTTTTAACAATTACATGTTTAAAACTATGGACATAAACATATCTATAAACATATCTGTAATTGGGTTTCCGAGATTATTTGAAAGATCTCGTCCTAGGTTTTTGTTTGTTCGAACCCCACTTTTCGCTCAACTGACAAATTCGACGTTAAACATTGCAGCTTTTGTATAATAATAATAATAATAATAATAATGAAGATCATTTATATAGCGCCTAATCCAAACGAGTTTGCTCTAGGCGCTTTACAGAAAGACTTGTTCTCTCGATTTGCATCTCTCTCACTCTCTCTTTCTTTCTCTCACTCTTTCTGTCTCAGAGCAAATTGTAACGCAGCCTGTTAGGCGCTGTTCACAACTCACAACAGTTCACAACTCACAACGTGTATTCTAAAGTATTATAATATTATTTGAATATATATTATATAATATTTATTTAATGATGAATAATAAATGAGTTAGAATAATTGGGAAGTGTGAGACTGCTTGATTTGTGCCGCTACGCAGGTTATACAAGTGTCAAAGTGTGCATTTGTTATACAACTTCTATAGATTGAAAGATCAACAGTTTTTCAGAAAATAACAACAAACAAGGTCTAAAGTCGCGAGAATACCGCATAAAATTTATGAATATTATGGAAGTCTGTTAGAAGAGCCAATTTTGGCTATAATCGGAAAATCAGCCAAAATGGGCACAGCCAGCTAACCATATATAAAATATTCCGAGGAACACATAATTATGGCCGATAAACGCAATGTAACATCATGTAGATTCTACAGGTATGTCAAACCGAAAAGGGCTTGCGGGCCACATTTTAGTGCATGTTACCATAACGGCCGCATCGTTTTGAGTCAACAACACATTCTCAAAAATCGAAGTGGGACACATTATTTTCAGAAGAATACAACTTAACATACAATACAATATACCTGACATAATGTAACATATGAAGAGTCCACTGGAAAAAAGGGGCTATGTCGCAATGTTGAAATTATGGGCTATTGGCCCCGAGTCCAAGCTAATGTTCCACTGCACAATTTACTTCGGTATAGTTGACAGAAATGGGCTCAGCCCGCTTAAAATTATCATCTAAAAATCACGTAGTCTATGAAAGAACGAGCTCAATCAGAGTTAAAAGTGCAGTTTTCTCTGAGCATGAAATCTGTGAGTGAGCCCGTTTTTTCCCGTGGACTCTCCATATTCATTATAAAAAAATATCTACTGGAGAACACAAAACAGGAAAAAAAAAAAGCACATTTTAACAGAATCGTGTTTGAGCATTCTATTGTGTGCTAAAACCGAGAGCCTTACATGGCCAGCTAATAGTTCAGCACACCATAATAATAATTTCGAACAGTAAACTCGTGGAACATGATCAAAATACTGCCTTTACTTTCACCGTACTATTCTTTGTCGCGCCCTGAAAATTTCTGTAGAACTTCTTTTCGTTAATATCACAACTATGACAATGCAACATGCGCATTAAGGTTCGTAGCCCACTAAGTCAAGTCCGTTTTGCGTCGGGTTTGACTCACACTTGAAATTCCTTTGAATCAACTAGCGGGCTGATTTGTTTTAATCTCAATAGTGCGCAAAGTCTCTTTTAGCTCCTCAGCCACAAAACACAGGCCCAACAGACTTGACTCGGTGAGCAACTGGTCTAACTTTGAGACAACTGAGATCACTTAAGCCTGAAACATTAAACTGCCGTGTATGTATTACATGCAAGCAAAGCTGAACCAACACGAATTAACTCACCCTTCGAGACTGATGACTAATTTGTTTAAGAATTGGCTATTCTCTTTGCCCTGACGTTCTAGAAGTTGCATAGTTATCACATAGTCATGGCCTGACAGTGTCAAAATTATCTAGCTTATCACACACAACTTAAACATGAAACTCATGAGAACTAACAGCCGTCATTAAAACAAAAACGCGCCCGGATCCAGCTGGGAAATACACTTTATACCATCCTCTTCATTGCTGCAAAGTTTGCCAAAGTTAGGTCAGCACGAGCAAAGAAAGTTGATCTGACTGAAGACAAACATAATAACATCGCTGTGCCCAACACATACCACTTGAGAGGCTTGAGTGTCCGGCCGCCTTACTGCTTAGGCATGAACGCTAGGCCTGTATGTTAATGAGATGAGCTCTTTGCTGGGCCGAAAACATACATGCTGTAGTCGATATAAGAAATCGTTTAAGCGATAACATAGAATCAATGTCAGAATGTCGCGAACTCAGTTTTTGTTTGTTCCATCTCCATTTTCTGAAAAACTGGAGATCTTTTAGTATGTAGAAGAGGAATACAAGACAATCACTGAAACCTTTAATGAAGTGATTCACAAACGTTTCCAGTCAGTCTTTCGATTAATTCAAAAAATGTATCGACCCCCCACCCCCCAACTCTCTTTTATCGCTGAAAATCTTAAAAAATCTCTCACTGCAATGTTTGATTAAAAAATCACTGAGATTGTCAGCTGTGCAATGTTCCGCCGCCAATTTGAGTACAGATATTCAAACAGTTGGAGAAGTGCACATTCTATGACATCAAGCGTGGTGCTAATTCATATTATCATAACAGTTGTGGAAGATTTTTCTATTCCATGCATAGTGCTCAACAAACATATTAATGAGTAAAACAAATCATTATTTATGTATTTATTATTTATTTTAAGTTTATGAAATGAACAGCAATAAACTCAGTAGCAGAAGTAGCAACAATAAAAATGTTAAAGTGCGTAAATTTATGACTTTTTTTTTCTTCCAGTATTGTTGTTTGGTGCATTTTATAATTAGAGATTTACACCCGTCACTATCAAATTTTCATCTGCTGAGGTCAGCAGATCTGTCTGCAAAATACCACCACACCGTTGACCGGCGGACACATCTGATGGTTTTGTGCGCGCCTGTTCGCGGGTGCTTTTTTGGGGTGGTCTGAGTCAGAACCGAATGTTGTCACGACAACAGGGCTACAGAAATTTTAATATCAGACTAAGCACGACGCCGTATTTTTGAAGTTACAAACACATATTATTAACTAATACTATCTACTCATTGCCACTCTGGCATCCATACACACGTCAGGCATAGCCGTGACCCAAAATTTACGATACTACACACATACATAACCAGTATTTTTTTGTCCGTATGACTATGTTTGAAAGCCTTCTCAAATAGACATTTTAGATGCAGAGAAAATAAATTTTAAAAAATTCTTTTGGCTGTCATAATATTATCAACAAGTTGCAAGGGATTAGAAAGAAGAATATCGCTGATGACACATCTTATGAATCAACAGAGAACTCCAGTTCGTTCACGCAGTTACGAAATATAACGCTATAATGTAAAACTACGCACGGTTAGATTAAAATTGAGTTGTTTTTTTTTTACCTGAATAGTGCGATTTAACAATTCCCTATTATACATGTAGAAAATGTAAACACTGTGCACTCATTTCTAAATAAATACACTCGCAGTTTGTTTTTTTTTCAATACAGAATTACATGTCCAAAACAATAGCTCGTGCTATGGAGCTGGCGGGTGCTACGACATAGTACAATCTGGAAGAGTGAAGTTTTTTTAATTTTTGTTATTTTGTAATGATTAATTATTATGCTGTAACATTAATAATTTATATTAAATTGATTACTCCCTTGTACAAATGACTGTGATATAAGGGCAGCGAAAAAAATCAACGTGACATTTCAATACGACCATAAATATTGCGAATACGGAAGTTGACAAAATAACAACATAGCAAATCTGTCTATCGCATAGTTTCTGTGTTATATCTTACGCAAGGCTTTGCTACATACATCTTTTTCTTTCTGTCACATTTTGACATAAAATATGGAAGTACAAAATACAAAAACACGAAAGACATGTTTTGACGCTAAAATGACATGGAAATTTGAGAAACTGTCCGAGAAACCACCATACTGTCAACGTTTCACGTAAGGGCAGCTGTTCACGTAAGGATGCCACAGATGTGCATTAGGGAGGCCATTAATTTTCTTGTATGGCATAATACTGTGGGTCTTAATCGTTTCGTCTTCCACTGATTTACGAAAGGACACATCCATTCCTCATGAATGTTCGTGAACGAAGAGCGATCATTTGTGCCAATGAATAAAAGTAGTGGTCAAACTCCAGTTATGCAGGAAAATGAGATCACCTTATAGCATCTTCCAATGGAATAAGGTCTAATTCTCACCGAGAACGAATATCACAAATATAATGTCGTGTCTTTTCTCTTAGTCTGCTTTTTGAATCAAAAGACGAAGAAAGCAATTCGAACTCCGCTTTCTCCGAAAGTAGTTAATGTGAAGACCTAGACCGCTGTTTTGTTCAGAGGTACTGTTTTGACTGCTCCCAAAGTAAGCATCCATCATGCAACCCTTAGCTCGGGAACCCGTTTGTTTACAAATATTGTTCAATTCGAAACGCGCTGTACCGCGTAGACCAGGAAGTGACCACTTCAAGCGGTCTATTGTTAGCCAACTAGGCAAACAGCAACAGTATGTATGAGTCACACAGTTGTTGTAGGGGGAACCGATGGTTTCGCCTAAAATATTAAATACAGTCATAGAAGTGACCAACATAATAGAAATACCACGATCTGGGTAGTGGGAGTAAACTTTCAACCAAATCGTGTTTCTGAGGTGACAAAACTGTCATTGCTTAGTAACAGCATTCTTTCCCACAACCAGAATAGAGTGGGTCCTTGTTTCTTACTTGTTTGTTTTATTATTTTGTGTGTGTGTGTGTGTTCATAATCATATCTTTAAAATGGAGCATTTGCACTTTCTCTGTCTGTCTGTCTGTCTGCCTGCCCCCCCCTCTCTCTCTCCCTCTCTTTCTCTTTCTCTCTCTCCCTCTCCCACTGTTTTTTTTTAGAGAGATACATTTTGTAAACCTTTCAAACACTTCCCATTTCGATGCTGATTCAACTATAAATTTTCAATTTAATCGCCCCCTTAGACTAACAACGGTCTGTCTACACTTTCTGACTGACCCGAGTTACACCCTACACACTATGTCTAAAGGCCTTCTCCATGGTAAGTATCAGACGGATTTGGTGCCTAAAGTAAGTATTGCTTACAAACAAAAAAGGCATATCTACAAAGGGCTTTTGAGCATCTGAAACTCCAATTTTCAATTTCTCAAAAGTTGACGGAAGGGAATTAAAACTTTGTCATTCTAGGTGGACGAAATCCCTTCACTCGCAACCATCCAGAATCAATCTAATAACTTCAGACTATTTCGCCGTCGGCCGACAGGGTGTGAGAATCTCATCATTCAGGGGCAATTTTGTGACTGAGAGGGACTTACGACACGCATACATTTATACGCCAGGGATGAAATTAATGACTCATTCAAGGCAAGTCAAAGCTGTTTTAATGTGTCTGTTCTGGATAACTTCCCTCATATTTTGGTGCACTGAAGAGGGCGAACTAATGTGGTTTGCTTGGCATCACTCATTAATGATAAATCAACACATGTGAGTGGATCTGGCTAAATCGGGCTTAAGGTGAAAGACCAAGTCCCTGAGAAAACCCCTCTGAAAAGGGAACATTTGTCCATCGAAATTGAGATTTGCTTATAAAATGAAAGATTAGGCATTTTTCTGCATTCCGTTAAAATATTATGCTTGAATTCGTCATAGAAATATTTCACTTTGATTTTTTGAAAAGGTATCAAAATGTCACCTTAAGCCCGATTTCGTCAGATCCATTCACAAATTTGAAGGGAAAGACTGCCTAGCTACCACAGAATGATCATAGGAAAGTATGCAGGATGAAAAAAAAAAAAACACGGCAAGAAGGACGACATAATTATAAAGAAAGAGTCCAATTGTAATACAAGAAAGAACTCTACAGATTTCATATAACAAAATAATTAATAACAAATGCCATTAATTAGAAAGCTCGATGATATAGCCACACATTACTGTTCGCTGTTAAGTCCGTGACCAAGCCAACAGAACGTGCTAATCGACACGTTTGACACTCTGAGTGTGGTGTCATCCAAGACCCACTATATAGTGGGTCTTGGGTGTCATAGTTTGGGTCTATCAATACAAGCATTGTTCATCGAGTAATAATTTCAAGGGCATGTAGAGGCAACGCTTGTTTTTACTCTTGTAGCCTACAACAGAAAGTTGAAATATGACGTACTGTTGTAACGACTGGCAACTGGTCACAGAATGTGCTGTAGTCATTAATAAGACATGTCTTAGTCGATTAAATTTTGCTCTGACATAGAGAGAGGTGGAGAGAGAGAGAGAGAGGGGGGGGGGGGAGAGAGAGATGCAAATCGAGAGAACAAGAAGATAGACTTTCAATAAAGCGCCTAGAACGAACTTGTTTGGATTAGGCGCTTTATAAATGATCTCCATTATTATTATTATTATTATGTCCAATAAGGAATAAAAGTGGGAAAGAGGGGTGGGGGTGGAGTATAAAAATTCAGGACCTAACATTATGTGTTTTGAGTAGTCTTGGATGATTGAACTGTCAAATGTCGTAACACTGTCAAAATCAGGGGCATATTTCCTAGGCTACCACTTTTTGTACTTCCAGAGTACAGTATCAGTTCATACAGAGCGGACGCAGCTGAACTCTCTCAAACAAGAGACCGCGATCGGTGTGTAAATGTGAAGGCTGATTTGTCATTCTCTGTTTTTCTGCCGTTTTCTGTCTGTCGGTCTGTTTCCCTTTCACTTGCCTTTTAAAGTTATCAAAGTGATCAAAATTCATATGAACAAAAGGCGACAGAATGATAATATTGACAAGCTAAGACACAATGACGCCCGCTATGTTAGCATGGGATAATATTATATTATGCCAATCTGGAATACGGTAGTCTCTTTAAACTCTAAAACAATAGAACAAGGAAAACAATTTATTAGAAGAGGAATGGGGAGCAAGACAGAAGAGCTAAGCTATTTTAAGTTGTTTATTTTCAGAAAATACCAATGTACTTCCCTATTTATTAGTGTCACGCCCAAATGAAGTATAAATAGAATAAGTGTCAAATTTAGACAGTCCTATGACTTCACACAGAGACGTTCTTTCAGTCGCTGAGCTGCTAACATAATGCTGTCGTCTGGTGGAACACAAATCTTTCGCAGAAGCATCATAATTAGGTCAAACATAGAAGAAATCTCTGCACTACTACAATAAATATACAGCGTGTCATCTGAGACCATAGCAAACAAAGCGTCAGGTTTGTTGTGCTATATGAAACCAGAGCACTTTGCAGATCTTGGCTGAAGTCAAGAGTGCCAACACTCAAGTCTTTCTTTAGACCACGTCTTTCTTTAGGTCCCTTGGCCTTTAGCGCTGTCGAACAGAGGTTCCCAACCCTTTTTGTTCATTTTACCCCGAACAACGTCTCGAAAGTAAATTTTGGCCCCAACTTGTTTAGTTCACTAATTTGAGTTTACACTTCTACCATAATAAAGCAACCGACATTAGAGGACATTACTGCTTTTAACATTATTACTTAGATTAATTCAGATACCAATAACACTAGCATGTAGCAATGTTATTTCACTTATTTACGAACAACTACTGATGAACAGATACTGTTGTACAAGAACCAAACACAGTTACTCCAAATCCAGAATGAGGGAATATTCCCCCGGGAAGAGTAAATTTACCCCCCCCCCCCACCTCCCCGGCGCGAAGGGGGTTAAATTTCTCCCAGGTTGGGAACCCTTGTTGTAGAAAGCGCCCTGAGAAACTCATTGTGTCCAAACAAAGAACAACAATGTCCCCGGTGTTCATTATGAAACACATGTTGTGCTGTGATAATCGTTACTATGCCACTGGAACACTGTGATATAGACTTTCAGATAAGACAGAAGAAAAAGAGTCTAGGATACAGAGGGCTCCCTGTTTTGATCTTGATAGATAGATAGATAGATAGACAGACAGACAGACAGACAGACAGACAGACAGACAGACAGACAGACAGACAGACAGACAGACAGACAGACAGACAGACAGACAGACAGACAGACAGACAGATAGATAGACAGATAGATAGATAGATAGATAAATAGTAATATTTCCCTAACAACGTCCACATCACATTCTGGTCTATATAACTAATAGTCGGTAAGTTATAAATCATGAATAAGTGGTCACATTAATGCTCTGGTTGGTCCCCGGACGCTGGACAGAGACAGTAATCAGCCATTGACCCAAAGATTATTTGTCAAAAGAATGTTATGAATTGCACTACAAGGAACTCGATTCTTTAGGATTATCGCTAGTTATGATTGTATATCACAGACTGGGCACCAGATTTAAAGCAGCGGTTCTCAAACGTTCCATTCTCTGAGTGCAACATACGGCTGTCCCTATTCATTCCATTTACTGGATTTTTTTTTTTTTTCATAGGATAGAATTTTCCCTTAAATATTATTATATTCTGTGTGCGGTAAGGAGCACTGTGTTAAAAAAAAAAAAAAAAAAAAAGACGAAATGTGATGATGAAGAAGAAAAGAAGAAGAAGAGATAGAACAACAGCAACAACAACAACATTAACAACAACAGCAACAACGATAACGACAGCAGTAACAATACAATAACAGCAACAATAACAACAACAACAGCAACAACGATAACGACAGCAGCAACAATACAATAATAACAACAACAGCAACAACGATAACGATAACGACAGCAGTAACAATACAATAACAGCAACAATAACAACAACAGCAACAACGATAACGACAGCAGCAACAATACACGAACAGCAACAACAACAACAGCAACAACAACAACAGCAACAATAACAACAGCAACGACAATAACAACGACCACGACAAGAAGAAGAAGATTGACGTGTCCTCTTCATCCTCCCAGAAAAACATCTCAATTCGTTACAATTTCATAATGGATCCGCCTATTCAAGTTGCAGTAGCTTTACCCATTAAAACCTTTATAGTTCAAATCTGTCCCGTATTTCTAGCTTACTTTATCGTTTGCATCTATTGATCTCCACCAGGAAGTAAAAAAATGTAACAGGATCTTCCTTATGAGGATCAATAGATCGTAAGTTTGATCTGTATTTCTTCTCTTTGGTGTTTCATTGTATCAGTTCTGTATTATTTCGCAATATTTTGACCTTGGCTCAAGCCTTTGCTACGACCCCACAGATTTTTTTGTGGGTTTTTCTTTTCGTGAATCTTTTCCCAGTGACTCAGTGAATTACACGAATTTTAAATTTTAAAAAAAAATGTACATCCGCGAGTTTACAAAGATGAATCATAATTCATATTAACTATGACGAGGACACTTGTCTAGGTGAGGCTGTATGAGGGGTTTTCACCACATACATCCTCCTCCCACATCATTGCACATAACAATGGTATGGTTATAGATCGACGTGCACTGAAGTAGGCTGACAAATACGCTTTTGATAATGTCGAATCGCATTAATTTTGTGGCGAAGTGCCAAACAGACGGTGTTAAGTTTGTTACGGATGAAAATAAATGACAAAGATAGTATTATTAAAGAAAAGAATAATATGTTACTATTTGTTCATGTCAGCTGTTTATTGTTTATTGTTATGTTATCACGAACACGGTAGTAAGATTGAAAATGTTCATGTTAAAATCGGACAAAAAGAAAGAGTGGCATGTTGCGAAATTAGAAAATGTTCTTGTGCACAATATCTATATATGAAATTAATGCATATGACGAGGCATTTTAAAGACAATAATGGTAGCAAGATAGTCTGCTCCTCCGTCCTCCCCCTCCATGAAGTCAATTTATAATAATAATAATACTATCTCAGTACGTTTATATACCGCCTGTCTCAACAGAGTGGACTCAAAGCGCTTTATAATGGCATAGTAACAACTCTCTCTCTCTCTCACTCCTTTCTCTCTCTCTCTTTCTTTCTCTCTCTTTTTCTCTCTCTCTCTCTCTCTCTCTCTCTCTCTCTCTCTCTCTCTCTCTCTCTCTCTCTCTCTCTCTCTCTCTCTCTCTCTCTCTCTCTCTCTCTCTCTCTCTCTCTCTCTCTCTTCAAACACAATTAACGCCTAAGAGAACAATTAATATTATTGCAAAACGATTTTTCATGGTTTAAATTCAACGTCAAATAGCACTGTAGTTTCAATAACCACGCTTTGTTTCCTGTGCACAAAGGTATATTATTATAATTATGCTTGTACAAATTAATGTAAACTTGAAATTGTTTCAAGATACTTCCTGCACAGCCTATCTCTCAAGGCTAGTAAACTGGATTGGTATGACTGCTTTACTAGAATACAAGTATTGACTGCATTCTACGAGTGGATAGTTGGTAGGCATTTCTAGGAGGGTCTTCTGTCCTATCATTCTGTTGAATTCGTCTGTCGCCTTATATTTTCCTTGCACAATATGAGTGTTATCGTGTCGACGTGATTTCTAACTAAACAGCTCCACAACAGCATTCTACAAAGTAATGTATTTAATCAATTATTAATTACTACATTATTAATAAGGTAAACTAACCTTTTGTGCACACAGTAATTTCCTTTGTCCGCTGCTTGCAAAACGTGTGTATGCGCGGGCAGGACACCAGCTTAAAGGAGGACACTGATTTCGATTACGAGAATCCGCAGTTCCGTCCTCCACATTACATCTCACAAACGCTTATTCCCATATTAATGTTCTCAATGAAACCATCAATATTCACGGTTCACTGCCGAATCTTCATCTTCAAGTGACGGGATATAGATCTAGTAGATAAAAGGGTGTGGGGCCCACGGCCCAGCCTACGATTAAGAGCCTGGAAACAGATGTTGCGATACGTTTTATCAAATCCGGTTTTGTTTTGTCAGTAATGGAAAAGCCTTGATGACATCCTCGAGAGTAAGCCTAACTTGGCTCGCGAGCTACGCAATTACTTATCATGTTTTCTTACCGTAAAGCGTTCTATCCATTAGTTTATGTACTTATTTTACGGCATTAAGACCTCTTTGGTACCTTAATGAGTAAGCACTGTGGTTGTTATGGACGCGGCCACTATATTGATTTCGTGGTTGTACGGTTTCAAATCTCTAAAATTCTAATATTATTCTAGACTACTTAAGCATAATTAAATATTTAGGGCAGGCATAATGATTATGCATTAAAAACATTATTGCGGCTTTTTGAAGCACCGTTTCAAGTAAAGTCACAACGTTCAAAAACATAATTATGAGGAAACTGTAAACGACAATGAAATATTTTTGCCTTTTTTGTTTTGTTTTGTTTAACTAACAGGAGAAGGGTGTGTGGCTCTGACAGACAACACATGTAATTATACATGCACAACAGCAATCAGTTCAAGTTTCATGCGGATACATTATAGTAATTTCATACTTTTGAGGTAAAATCTTGAAAAGAAAAGAGAACTTTTGAGAAAAAAAGATATTATAGTTATTTCCTCCCAAATGTGGACAAGGCAAATCGGGAATTTATATTTAAAATGCAATTGTCTGTTTCCTGGTATCAGTGGAAATGCATGAATGCGCAAAGAAATGGGGCGGCGGAGGGGGGGGGGGGGACTCCTTGGGGTGAGACTGGTGGTACACTGACTGAAGTCTGGTTTGGATCGGTCTTAGTGTGGGATGTGAACTATGGAATTCAGTGGGATCTCGCCCATTGTCTGGACTGAAACAAGTTTGTCTCACTGGTTCAGACGCGCCAAAAAGGTGTCTTGGGTTAGCTGGCGGAGAGAGAGAGAGACTTTGTGCACTGAGTCAAAATAAGACACAGCACAGCCCTGATTCAATGCCCCATCGGCCCTCGGGGTAAGCCAGACCACGGCTGGCGTAGCCCCCCCCCTCCCCTCCACACTGGTGGCTCACCGGCTGATCATTAAGCATCACACTAAAACACTACTCACAACCCACACCCCGGCTGTATGGGGCAGTTAGTAATGTTATAATGTGATGCATAATAATTAGGTGGTGGGTGAGCCACCAGTGATGGGCCTACGCCATCTTTGGTCTGGCTTACCCCTTAAGCGGTTGGATGCTGAGGGCTGCGACTGGGGTGTCCTATTGCACTATCATTCTGTTATTTACCGTCTTGCTTTTTCTTAGCATAATAATACTGGACGTTATCGCGCCGACGTGCTTTCTCTAAACTCAAACTCAGATTCCAGTTCAAACTCATCAGCCTTAAGGATGAAAAAAGTGGTTTTTAAAAAACAACCGTCAGGCAAATTCCAGAAACTGCAAAGATATTTAGCTCGGTCAGAGACCTGGGGTCGCGACTTACTCCATTTATTAAGGGATAATATTGTTCAGAACAAGGGCTACTTCAACCTTCTTCCACCCATCCATTTCAGTTACTTTCATAACTCCCTACAGAAACAATTAATTAGGTAACGACCACTTGGCCTCCGATTACTGGTACTCACGGGGCAACCACTCTGTGTTTTCTGGCTCGGTAACTAAGCACATTTCTTGCCCGCTGGGGGATTTTGAATGGGCTTAAGTAAGTAATAATAATATGGAGTTAGTGCAGGAAGTTTTCTCAGGGCGAAAAGGCTAACCTTAATGACAGCCTAACCAAGTTGGGCTAGCAAAAGGGCTTATCTGACATTTTCATAATTTTGAGAAAAAGCTGGTAAAACTGGTTGTCGAGGTGAACTATTTATTTCATGGCGGCAGTTGTTTTAAGCTTATATAGCTGGTGGTACACACTGACGCACCTGTTGTTTCCTTACGTAAGAGTTTTCGGTTTAATTGCACGAAGAACATGAAAGTCAACGCAGTTTTGGCCTAAGGGACATCCATTAAATACGTACGCTCAGAGGAGAGAGTTGATCCAAGCATACGAAAAGCGTAGACAGGGGGGATGAGGGTCAGGTTCTTGGAAAGCATACGTCCCTTTCCGAAAGAAGGTTATGAATTTAAAAAATGCTTACATTTTCAATTTTCGAGTAAACTAAGCTGTTGGATTACTTAAAATTCAGGAACCACCCCCCCCCCCCCAACATTGAGACAATTAATAACAGTCCATACAAACATGCCAGCCTTAGAAAATCAAGGTTCTATCACCATACGTTCGTAACTGCGGGAGATTGGCGGTGAAAAATGGATTGCTTAACTCAAACATACGTACACAATGGATGGCCCGTAAGTCCGACATAGGCCATGATGTTAGTTACAGTGACAATCAGGGAGCAAAATGTACTCTTCTCGTGCGAGAAGAGGGGCATTTCGCAGCTTCTCTCCCTCTCTCTCTCTCTCTCTCTCTCCCCCCCCCCCCCCACTACACTAATTCCTTCGTCTTTGCCTAAGAAGAAAATTCCTTGCCTCCACAAGGTCCACTTTGTTTATGAGTAAATGGGAAAGATGAATAGAGGGTAACGAATCTGTTAACCCGTTCAATTTAATCTATGATCGAGAATATTACACCGCAGTGGCTCTCAAAGTGTCATGCCAAATTCCCTCCTTCATTTCGAATCGTTATAAATATAATTTTTTCACTGTTATACTTGTATCACCATCATACTGTACTGAGCCAGGGGATGACCATGAATGCACCTAAAATATCGTGACTAAGTGACAAATAAATTTTTTGTACTGCCTCAAATGTTCACGTTAACTTATGTGGACACTTCCATTTTTGGACAAAATTTAGTCTTTTGTATTATTTACTTACGATTCGTTTGAGCCGCGCAAGAGGAGACGCATTTTCCTTAGAGTGGAGTCGAAAAGTGTGAACGCAAACTTCGTTTTCCGTCTCTCTCTACACATCGCTGGTTGAATACTAACTTCAGCTACCATATCTGTGTAATCTCCGCGTCAACGTTTCAACTAGTAGGGGAAATTATCGAAACAATTTATGAAATTAAATACCAGATCATCGACCGGAAAAAAACAACAACAACAACATGGGACAGAGGGTCACGGTACACGGGATTATCGGGTTAGTCGCTGGAATTGGCAGTCATTCCGCCCCTCTCTCCTTCTATGCATCCACCCATCCCTCAGTTTGTACCAGAACGGAAAGGGCCATATAGTAGTTTTATTAACCTCTGTTAACATTTCTTACTGTAAAGTTTGTCGTTTTACGCCGATAATGCAACGAGCACAGCATGATACTGTAATAACGAAGCGTTCCACTTTATAGTCCGCTCTCCGCTCTCTACACTGTCCCGGAATCCCACTCATGAGAGACAGTTTAAGCAATAACTGAGGAAATAAAGATAAGGTAGGATAAGATGAAACTTTATTATTTTATCCAGCGACTAGAAATTTTGTTAGGCAGCTTTACCGTAACTGCTTCACACCTACGGACACCTCCTACACACCCGTCTACACAGAGACTTTTGTCGACACACACCCGACACACACACGTTTAGCGCAGGCATGCACACACTATTATGTTCATGAATGACCATAGTACAAGTGCAAAGATCATAGATCAAGAGGCGTTACTGAGGCTGATTGCAGGTGACTTAAATGATTTCCATAGTCCATCTCTGTTGTTTTTGGAATATTATTGCGACCTTAGTTCTGGTTTGTTCTATCTCCGTTTTCTGAAAAAAAACAAACTGGAAATCTTTTAGTATGTAGAAGGGCTATAACAAATGCACACTTTGACACTTGTTTAGGATGCCTTGTGGCACTTACCAAGTTGTTTCACCACTTCCGATTTATTCTAACTCCTTATCATAATAAATAAAGCCTCAAACGTTAAATGTCGAATTTCTCAGTAACTGTTGTGCAAAGAGCGGAGTTGGAACAGACAAGGACTAACATGGCAATATTTGCTCCCTCTTCTTTGTGATCTGGTAATCTGATACGGGCACAATTAATGAGCCAGTATATACCGAGTATTGAACCATCAAAGAGCAAAGTTAGCAACAACATACTAAAAGCAGATCTTTATTTCACAAGAGCAATAGTCTATAAGGCTGTTGGCCCATCGTACTAAAAGCATCGTTACGACACAGCTTCATATAAAGGGCGGCAGATTTTGATGTTATAGCCATAGTAGTTTACGATCGGTGGTTTCAGCGTTAAGCACGCATGGGTCATAAATGTTTGATTTTGTTTCCTACGGCGCTGTCTGTGTGCTGTGAAACCCATCAATGTGCCATGATGACGATTACTTTTATGCCGAGTCACTGGGAAAAACTTTGCAACGTTACAGATAAATGTGCCGATTATATAATCGTGCCCTGTAAATGACAAGGTCCTACCTCCATTTTTTTGGCTGAACTGAGTTGCACGCTACACACTACTTCTACAGGCCGTCTCCACTGTGAGTCAAAGTATCAAGTGGGTTTGGGTGTGTAATTTGTAAGAATTACTTTTAAAAAAACAACACCAAGTTCTCAGGCTACAAAGGAAGAGGCAGACCACGTAAAAGATAGATTGAAGGAGTCAAAGGAACCCTGAGAAACAACAACATCTCAGTTGAAAGAGCGACAGAGTTGGCCTACCATAAAAAACTGCATCTCCCTCGACGCTCAACGGCAACAGATGATGAACAATCACGATCATGATCATTAAAAAAAAAAAGGATCTCTAAAAGCTATGAGCACACGAAACTATAATCATCAATTTCTCAAAAGTTGATGGAAGGGAGTTAGAACCTTGTTATTCTAAGGGGGCGTAAAGGTACAGAGTGTGTAAAGATGCTTTTCTTTTCCATTGATAGTGAATATAGTGGAACAGACATTTACTGTTATAAGTTGGTAATTTGGAGGCTATGTTCTCGTTTTTTGAAAAACAGAATCAAAAACGGCTGACCGTCCAGTCATGAAAGATTCGGAGATGTAATTGACAGGAATAAGCTGGGTTCTTATTGAAACCAGTTTGTGAATAAATATTGTTCTGAAAAGTAATTGGACAGAACACAAAATGCATCACACATTTCCCATTTTGTAAAACATAGTCGGTTGTCCTCAAAATTTCAAGCTTCCGATACTGTCTGTAGCATCATTCTGACGTATGAAGCATACAGTGTCCCCCCCCCCCCCCCCAACCGAGAAAAACCGATTATGATATATTGTGGCTCAATGCGCTTTGCAAGGGAATAGTCTCTCTCTCTCTCTCTCTTTTTCTCTCTCTCTCTCTTTCTCTCTCTCTCCCTCTCTCTCTCTCGCTCTGTCCCTCTCTCTCTATCTCTTTCTCTCTCTCACTGTCCCGCTCTCTCTCTTTCTCTCTCTCTCTCCTTCTCTCTCTCTCTGTTCCTCTCTCTCTTTCTCTCTCTCTCTCTCTGTCTCTCTCCCTCAAACACAGATAGAATTTCATATAAAGGAAACATGAATGAAACCAGCACTGATGTAATTGATCTTGGACTCAGCGATGCAAATCGGGCACGGCATTTATTGCTTCCCTACTGACTTATGAATAGCCGTGGTGTGAGATCTATGCATTGAACTGGGATTATAGACACAATAGCAGTTACTTGTAGCAACCCAGTCATTGATCACTGATATTATGATCTATCCAGCATGAGTTCTGCCTGACCCAGTATCAGTTCGATACCCATAATGTTCGTGGGAAACCATAACGATAAAAAAAAATCTCCAGCTTTATCATAAAACCGCGCAAATTAATGTACCCTTACGAATGACAGATGACGACTCCTTTTTGCCAAGCACGCTATGAACTCTTAAAATACTTTTTTTTTCTGTTGATTACGAGTGAATATAATATTTAGTGTTTAGTTATATAACTCAAAACGTATTTAAGAAAAGAGTAATTTCAATTACTTTTCTTTCTCCTGTCCTGTAAAATTATGTCTTTCGCACTTACACGGTTTCATGATAGGACCGACGAAATGTAATTTTTCTCGATAGAATGAGAACCCACTGTGGCGTGTAAAGAACAACGACTGAAAATCATAGATATACTACATGACCGTTCGTGTAGTATATCTATGCTGAAAATATCTCTATGGATGCATGAAACTATTACAAAACACCGTAATTCGACATCATTCAACCCACTGATCCCTTCGTGAAACCTCGCAAATTGATGGGCCTAAGTATCGGCCTCTAGCGCACTGGGCCAAGAATGTTTTGTTATTTTTTTTTAAACTAGTACCACGCGCAGTAGTGAAATTGAAACAAGTTTGTCTCACTAGTTGATTCAAAGGAAATTCGAGTCCGAGTCAGAACCGACGCAAAATCAGAATTGACGCAGAAAGCTACTAGCCGAGAGGGAAAAAAACAAACAAAAACCTGCATTCCGTGAATACACTTGCGCGGTTTCACGATAAGGCTAGTGAAGTTGGTCGAAAAAAAAATTCGGATCGCTGTCGCCATTATCAGCGTTTTTCAGAAAGAGATACAATATGATAATATTCATTTCCATGTCTGCATGACTTCAAGATGGATTTCAAGATACCATTGGCATGAGCTGATGAGTCAATGATAATGATATTGTTACTGGCATCACCGTCAGACTCCGGCTCAAAAAAGGGGCCATCCACAAAGGACATGCGTTCGATTTTGGCTATTTTTGATTCCCCGTCGGGGCAATTGTTTCAAATGAGGGATCAGAACCTGAAGTGCTCTCCAAAGTTGCGCAAACGATAGGAGCGCTAGCAAGACTAAGACCCGTCTGGAATGACAGTAACATCACAACTAGTTCCAATATCGGACTGATGCGCTCCCTGGTCATTGCCATATTCCTCCATGCCTGTGAGGCCTGGACTATGACAGCTGAACTTGAGAGAAGGGTTCAGGCATTAGAGATGACATGCTTCCGCAAGATCCTTGGGATCTTGTACAAAAACCACATTACCAACTTGGAGGTTCAGAACAGAGTAAGGCAAAGCCATTGAACCATACGAAGACCTGTTGTCCACAGCGAATATAAGGAAAATGAGATGGTATGGTCATGTATCAAGATCAACAGGACATGCCAAAAACTTTTCTACAAGGTAAAGCGCGAGGAGGCAGAATCTGAGGAAGAGAGAGAAAGAGATGGGAGGACAACATCAGTGAATGGAAAGGCCTCAAACTCAGCAACTGCCTAGGAGAGTCTGAGAACCGGAATGAATGGAGGAAGCTGGTTGCGAAGTCTTCTGTGGCGCCCCAACGATCTTCAAGACTTTGGGAGAAGGAGAGGAAGATTCCCCGCCTCCACATCTACGATTTTCGTACGCTTACAGGGCCGTCTTAAGATCAGTATAGGCTCCTGGGCAAAACATTAGGCTGCGGCCCGCCCCTGCGCAACTACTCATAAATGTGCATGCATGGCGTCCCCTAAACCTTGGGGCCAGTGGGCAGCTGCCCAGTATGCCCCATTCGTTAAGACTGCACCGTACGATTACTCAGCTTTCACACTAGAGATACGCTTTCGTTAACTTTCGACGTGTTACTCACGAACGGACGAGGTGAATCTTTGTTTCTTGCCTATAATTGGTGTTCACACCTAGCTCTCGTACGTTTGGTGAGAACACTATTCGGAGAGATCTAAAGAATGACGTCATCCGTTTGTGAGTCTTCCGGAAGTTAAAGAAAGCGCATCTTTGATGTGAACGCGGGGTTAATCTCATTCCCCCGCCCCCACCCCCGCCTCCCTCACCTCCCATGTATGATCGTGAGTCCATTAAAACGGTGAATGTCCTTGATGTTCCAAATCTTCAAGTAACATTTCGCAGGGGTTATTTGGACTGTTTCCTTTGAAACATGATTTTTATATAATCTATCTAAAAAGTTAACAATAGCAAATCCTCTTCAATTCGTTACCGTTATTGAAAAGCGTTCTTAGCGGGCTATCTTACTAAGCCCGGGACGGCACAGTCAGCTGCTGGCAGGCAAAGAAGTGAACACCATAATTTCCTATATTTTCCTAGTAAATCTGGGAAGAACCTATCATACCAAGCCCTGCCAGACAAGGTCGGCTTCTGCCATTATTTCTTGGGTGTACATTTTGCTGGCAGCAAATTGGCTGCGACGTTCCGGGCGTGGTATGATACCCCCCTAACACTCTCCAGAAAGCCACCCTCCCCATATTTAGGCATTCTATATTCCTTTTGGGCGTACATACTTTATGGGTGGCCCCAAAAATGTTATTGTTAAAGTAAATAAAAAATAACAAACTCCACACGCAGATCAGCTAATTAAATCTAAAAGCCGAACGATTTCAAGAGATAACGCTCATTTATGGATAGCTGAATACATCACGGCCATTGATTGGCTGATGGAAATTCCGTGTTTATTAATAAGCGTATAACGAAGGATTATAATGTAATTTAGGACATAATTTTATTATACTTCGAGATAATGACTGAGCGCCCTGTACTGATAACAACCGTTTTCAAAGGCCGATCTCTCAGAAATGTATTGAGTATCATAGAATATCATTCTGACCACTGAAAAATCGCATTGACACATTTACCTTAAAATAATTTAAAAAAAAAAAGATGAATGTTTGATTTCCTCCTTTGAGGGCCATAGTGAATCATTCTAGGACCAAAGTAAAGAAGGAAAAATGAGGAATCCATTTTTATTATAGGATAAATAAGTTGTTTTGAGTTTCGAAATTTTAATTTAATTTGTTTTCTTTTCTTTTCCTTTGTCATTTTAGTTCAGCTGCCTTGTTTCAGTAATGATTTATTTTCAGTTTTCTATTTTCTTCATCACTATTTTATTGGGTAATTACGATATCCCCGATGTGTTTAGGTCTTTGTCTTAGGAGATTATCTGCCCTTGGTATTTACACTTCACTTTCTTGTTTTGTTTTCTTTTAATTTTTTGCTTGTGGCGTGCTTGTTTCTGTGTGTTTTTGTGGTAGGGATCAGTTTCTTTAGAATTTTGCCCCGGCAGCTGCCTTGTTCGGCCTGCTATTCTCGACTTTCAACTGCCAAAGTATCTTTAACGTGCGCTACGTGCACACGGGCCCTCCGAGTTTTTCGTCCTTCTCCGAGAAGTCTAGGTGCTTGATCCTACCTACCATAGGAATAATTTCCCCATAAAAATTTTTTTTTCAAATCCAACAGGCCTGCCCCACGATGTCCCGGAAGAAATGCAAATTTTGTCAATTAATAGGCCTACTAATGCCCCTAGTGTGATGAATTAGAACAGGTGCCAGACTGGGATGAAATCATAAACTAAATTGCCTTCGCTCGACCTTCCCTAATCTCTTAACGATATTATTATGTACCCTAGACACCAAAATTATGTGTGGGTGAATCTGACAAAATATGAAATTTTTATACCTCTCTAAAAAAATCAAAATGAAATATTTCTAAGATGATTTCAAGCAAAACACTTTAACAATGCAGAAAAGAAAAAAGTCCAGTATTTCATATCATAAGAAAATGTCAATCTTCATAGCAAATTTTTCCCCATTTGGAAAGGGTTTTCTCACGAGTTTGGTCTTTCACCTTAAGCCCGATTTCGCCAGATCCACTCACATATTGCATTGAAATTTGACAAGAATCATGACAACGACAAACATTATGGCCAGGTAAAGCAATAATTACTAGGCGTTCAGTTCTTTTCACGAGAAATTGACAGGGACCCCTGGAAGTAAACGACTGAGAACATTCGCTGCCCAGACCCAAGTAAAGCTGGTAATAATAATAGGCCCAGGTAAGATTGGAAATGTAGACACCATTTTAAACACTTCTAAACACAAAATATTTTTGTTTTAATTTAGGAGAAAGATCATAGAATAATTTAAAACATATTAATTAGTTTCAGTTACCATATCTGCATATTTACTTAATATTTATACTTTTTCGGTGTTTAACCTCCTGTGAATCTTCTGTCAAATACGAGACCTCGTACCATTGTATGTTAGAGGTCCCTTATTGTCTTTCTTTACTGTATCAGTATCCTTTATCAAAAGGAATACGCCCTTAGCTCCTTCCGGGGAAGTATCCCTTAAGGTCGTAGGCCCATGACAATTGGCTCACCTGCCCCCACCCCCTCTCTCCACCTCCCCACCTCCACCTTCCTGTCGCTGTCACGTCATCCAATCACGATATTGTTATGCCAGGTGAGATTAAAAGATAGGCCGTGTCTGAACCCTGCAGGCATAAATGAAGATAATACTCATTATCCAAATGTCTTTCGCCCCTTTGGATATTAACATTGTGTATGAAATACAAATAGGTGTGTGTGGTCCGTCCGTCGGAATCGACGAGGACCATCTAGTCATCCTGGGGGGTAGGTGGATTGGGTTCTGTGTGTGCGCAGATGACTAATCAGACCAATTCGTGCCTGGAACGTTCTGGCGCAGTGTGGGCATGGGATGGTGAAGGATGTCGGGGACTTGCTGGCACATTTCCTGGCCTGTCTGCGTTACTCTGCTGCAGCGGTTCTGTTGGCCTCACTGAGTTTGGCGCCTTTGTGGACAGCTGAACGCCGTTTTGATCTGTCCATTGCAGCGACCTCCCATGTGTCGTGGCTGATGTTGAAGGCCTTCAGAGAAGCTTTCAGGGTGTCTTTGAAGCGCTTCTTTTGGCCTCCATGGGAGCGCTTGCCGTGTTGGAGTTCGCCGTACAGCAGTTTTTTGGGGAGCCGGTAGTCTGGCATACGAACTACATGGCCTGCCCAAATAGATGTACTGTTATATCAAAAAAACTGGTGTACTTTTAGGGAGTGGTTCTCAACTTTTTTCATTCAATCGCCCCCAGGAGCATCAAATTTTCTTTCACACCCTCCCCGCTCTTTCTTCCCCCCCCCCCCTCCTTCCAAAGTTCTTACCCAAACCCAGTAGATATGTTGCACAATAAGACAGACTACACACACATGAATATGTTAAGTTGTTCTAAGTCTCATTAATGACAATAGGCGTATTGATTATTCATTATAAATCAGAAAGCATTCTTTATCAAATGCACTGAAAGAAATAGGCTTTTTATGCTCTTAAAACCCATCTGCACGTGTTGTTGAACAAGTCCATAGCTGCCCGGATATCGCCCCCAAATCGTCCCGTATTCATGTTTTCGCCTCCCTATCCCCCTTTTCATCGTTTTGTACCCCCTCTCCCCTTGTCGCCCTTTACGGCTTTTGCAACCCCCCCCCCCATATCAAAATCGGCCCCCGGAGGCCCATATCGCCCACGGTGAGAACCACTGTTTTGCTTTTTAATGAAATCTGAAGACTGGACGCGCATTCGCTGATTTTGATGGGCCGACTAATTGTATAGCGACATAACGACATTTTTAACTTCGTGAGACGACCAGCTACTTGGGCCTCATTGAAACTATAGGTCGTGACATCATCATCCAGCTAGGCCAATTGGTGTGTGCCAAGTTGAACACTCAAATACATCCCACCCCCACCCCCACCCCACCTTTTTCTGGAGGATGGAGGAGGGATATGGGTGACTGCGCGTTTTATTTTGCTTTTCTATTGTAGGATTTTGTCATTAGCTGGGCTTAAACATTCTCATTCTTGATTAATTCCTCTCTCTGTCTCTCTCTCTCTCTCTCTCTCTCTCTCTCTGTCTGTCTGTCTGTCTGTCTGTCTGTCTGTCTGTCTGTCTGTCTGTCTGTCTGTCTGTCTGTCTGTCTGTCTGTCTGTCTGTCTGTCTGTCTGTCTGTCTGTCTGTCTGTCTGTCTGTCTGTCTGTCTGTCTGTCTGTCTGTCTGTCTGTCTGTCTGTCTGTCTGTCTGTCTGTCTGTCTGTCTGTCTGTCTGTCTGTCTGTCTGTCTGTCTGTCTGTCTGTCTCTCTCTCTCTCTCTCTCTCTCTCTCTCTCTCTCTCTCTCTGTCTGTCTGTCTGTCTGTCTGTCTGTCTGTCTGTCTGTCTGTCTGTCTGTCTGTCTGTCTGTCTGTCTGTCTGTCTGTCTCTCTCTCTCTCTCTCTCTCTCTCTCTCTCTCTCTCTGTCTGTCTGTCTGTCTGTCTGTCTGTCTCTCTCTCTCTCTCTCTCTCTCTCTCTCTCTCTCTCTCTCTCTCTCTCTGTCTGTCTGTCTGTCTGTCTGTCTGTCTGTCTGTCTGTCTGTCTGTCTGTCTGTCTGTCTGTCTGTCTCTCTCTCTCTCTCTCTCTCTCTCTCTCTCTCTCTCTCTCTCTCTCTCTCTCACACTCTCTCTCTCTCTCTCTCTCTCTCTCTCTCTCTCTCTCTCTCTCTCTCTTCATCGACAAGTTGCTCTGTACATCTTTCAAATTTCTAAATTCAAAACCAAATAATCTGAGAAAGTCAACAGGACAGAAGACAGCGCAATGCGAATATCACCGCCAAACTCAGATGAAGTATCTCTCAACGAAGCAGCCACAACAATGCTGGTAATGAGCTATAGTTTTCCATGCAGTGCAGCAGTAAATCGAACTCGCAAACACAACATTTTCACTCAGTTTACTGAGAAACTCGGCTGAAAATTCAGAATTTTGCGCAATCAACAATCCCCAGCGCATTGCGTAACACTGCTGGAGTCATCATTTATCACAGTTCCCAGGAACGAGGGATCGTTTAACTTAATGAGACTTCCTGAATCATGTCGAATTCCCACCCCTCCTTTTCTTTGAACGCTGTCCTTTTAAAATCCCATAGAGTTTGGAACCACAGATGATCTACGATAAACATCAAGCAGTATGTCTGCGTATCCATTTGTAATTTTATTATTATTATTATTATTATTATCATCACTTTTACGTCTTTATTTAGTAAAGTGAAACTCTAGGATACAAACGCTAGGGACCGAATAAGGCGGCAACAAACGAGTGGATTAAAATCAAGACCAGAAATTACTTGGGGTGGACACCTTCTCCAGCTGGTCCTGATCAAGGGCTCTAACCATTGGTCCCGCGTGACTGGTCTTGTCCACAGCATCCGCCCTGCTCCGCTATTTATACGGAAAATGACATATGAAAAAGTAACAAACTCTTTGCCTTTATGGAGGTGAGGAGCGGAGCAGAACAGATGCTATCTACAAGTATACAGAGGTAAAGAGTATTTTACGTTTTCTTACGTCTTCTTCTGAAAAAGAAAAAAAAGTGGACAGTACCAGTAAACGGCAGATATGGCCAAACACGTGTACAAAAAAAAAAAAAAAAAAGGTATGTTGCAAAGTCCAGAGGCTGGAAAAAATAATGTAAGAGGGAAAATAAAATAAAAAAAACAACAATAAATTCGAAAGAATTAAAATTGGAAGAAATAACGAGCCTTCTGGCCTCAGGACTTTCATCAGGTCAAAATAAAACAATAATAAAAAAAGAAAAGAAAACATTGACAATAAAAAAAAAAAAAATTCGGTTTCAATGAGACCTTACAACAGAGCTCTATGAACCTCAAAACGGAGCTCTGTGAACCTAAAAACAGAGCTCTGTGAACCTCAGAACAGAGCTCTGTAGACCTCACTCACTAACCAGCCCATTACCGTGATGTCATTGAAACTCACTGTCGTGACGTCATCATCCAACTAGTTGGCCGATGCGCGCCTTGGGCTCAATCTCAATTTTCACACGTGTGAACAATGCGCCAAAACTACATCATAAACTGTCTGCTGTCAAGAACATGGGGAGAAAAAGGATTATCCTGTAACACTGTACCGAAATTTGCCCGAAATGCATGAAAAACCACCAGCACTGTTGACAATGCAACGATGTCGCTGCTAAATCATCCAGATTTAAGTAGACCATTCACAGATTGCTATTCCATGTTCGTTAATGCACACGGGACGTGCGTGCTTCAATAGAAGTAATGTCACAGACAATAAAGTGCTCTTTATGAGGGGTGATGAGCGACGTGTCACAGTGTCGTGAGTGCTCACGGAACAAGTGTACAAAATGCTGTTCTGGGAGCGGCAAGGGACTTTAGACTATGACGTGTGGAAATCAAGACGAAATTCGCACATTACATGATAGTCCTTGACTTCGACGGTCATCAGCACATTTCTCCCCGACCCCCTCCTCCTTTGTCTCCCTCTCCTCTGTCTGTCTGTCCGTATATCTGTCTGTATATATGTCTGTCTGTCTGTCTGTGTCTCTCTGTCTGTCTGTCTCTGTCTCTCTCTCTCTCTCTCTCTCTCTCTTTTGAAGATTTAACATAATTATGAATAATACCAGTCTACACAGGAATTTGTGCTAGAAACACACAAACCTAAAGGAGCACCGCCGAAGACAATTAAAAGGACATTAACCCAGATTTACAGAAAATGCTATTTGAAAGTAAGGAATTGTCTTATAAAGTACGCTGGCATATTATGATATTATCATTATAAAATACACCAAAAATTCTTATATCAAACAGATGAGATGCCTGTGGCAGATGACATCTTTGTTTCCCTGGGGTTTCAGCCTTTGGCCGGTGACCCACTATTCTTGAGCTGTTGGTCGATAGGCGCTGCTGGTAGGGTCACCTTCTGTCCTATCGTTCTGTTACATTTTGTTTATCGTCTTGCATTTTCCCTAGCACAAAGTAACCGGCATCGGATCGACGTACTTTCTCCTAACTCAAACTCAAACTCCATGGAAATGACATAGTTCCTGAGTCAATTCGCTGGTTACGACATCGTGCCGATGTCGATCTGACGAAGAGAATCCTCCCCCTACGGTAATCCTACCAATCCTATGGAAACCTCCGTCGTATTGACGTAGGGATGCCGGCTGGGAATCACTCTTTTATTCACTGGCACAGTCGGTCGCCGTCGTCCAATTTCCAGTGTCATGTGCGTGTTGTATCAGCTTTTTGGCAAATCTCCCTCTACTCATTTCGATTTAGTACAGTGGTTCTCAACGTAGGCGATGTCGTCTCCCGGGGCGGGGGGGGGGGAGCATTTTGATTTCCGGGGGGGGGGGGGAGGACTAAAACAAAGAAAATGGAGACGAGGGGGCGAAAACGATGAAGGGGGCGATTTGGGGGGAGGGGGGGGGGCAAATACCGGGGTAGCCAATGACTTGTTCTACAGCACTGCTTAAGTGGGTGTTCTGGATAGAAAAAGCTTTTTTTTTTTTTGCATTTGATTGAGAACGCCTTCTGTTTTGTAACGAATAATCAACATGCCTATTGTCAATAATAAGGCTTTGAAAAACTTAACATCGTA